>CM076577.1:679015968-679557719 GCA_034641835.2 Pinus albicaulis
GAGTGTTACACCATTTTTTTGGTCATCTAACTCATTATCATTATATGAACCCAAGTACACCATGTAAGACCAATTTTACTCTAAGTAAAATTTCTTTCACCATATAAAATAACATTTATATATATTTCCTGGTCATATTTAACCCAAAACAAGGAAAATAATTAAATAAATCATTATTTATTTAAGTATTTCCTAGGAATAAGTTATTCAAATCATTATTTAAATAATATTCCTAGTTAAATTTGACTAAATCATTTTTAAATAATTAAATAAATCATTATTTATTTAATTATATTCCCATCATGTCCCTAAAATAATAAATAAACCATTTATTTATTTATTGTTTATAAATAAAGGAATTGACCCAGATCAAAAGACCTTTTCCCTCCAACAAACCCCAATATTTTGTTATAAATAGAAGGGTTTTCCCCATTCATTAACCACCTTCATTTCATTAGATCACTCTGGATCTACTCTTGGTCACCATTTTCCATTTTGCTTTATGAACTCCCATTGAGTTCCATGTTTGTTTTTCTACACCAATAAGAGAGAGGAATTTTAGATCTGAAACACTGAGGACTTCCAAGAACCCATCCCACTGAGGAGAACCGAAAAACACCTTTCTTGTTTTCCTCTCAGGTGCCCCATTCTTTAATATAATAAAAAATTCTTTCATATACATTCTTCTTGTCTTGTTCATTGGATCTATGGAGCTATGTTATTTTTTATCTGCTTAATATCTTTTGTGCTTAGATCTGAATTTGTGCAGCAATCTTAAAGGTATTTTGCAGCCATAATCGATGTTAGGGCTATTTGTTATGCGTAGCTAAAGTGATATTTTACGACGAAAGATTCATACTAACAATTGGCGACTCCACACGGGTTTTCTTTTGTGACCGCTGTCGTTTTATATATTCCTGCATATCCAGCTATTTCAGACCCTAGGGTTTCTCTTCCATTTTTTTTTTCCTATTTTTATGGTGTTTTTCACCCCTAAACCATCAAACAGTCAAATTTTTAACTTCCATGTGTTTCTGGCCTTATTGCGCAGGTGACAGACATCAGCCGTAGCTGAGACGAATTTTTTTTTTGAAATCTGCCACCGAGAGAGCCGGATCTGCAGGTCGCACTTATAGGCCCAAAAAGTGCGACCTGAGCTTGAGGATGCACTTTTCTGCCCCAAACCTATGACCTGGACTGAAATCAGGTCAGAACCTGTGACCTGCACTTTTTCTGCAAATTTTCCAGCACTTTTTCTGGGTTTGTCTGAAGCTTCTATCAGGGTTTTCTAGCCTCTGCCTCTTCCCGTTCAGACCTGTTCCTGATCTACTTTACTCAAATAAGAGGGAAGCTTTCCCCTTAGGGCTCTAGTACCCTCCAATTTTTGTGGGAGCGTCTTTGTTGTTTCAGACGTCTAAATTTTTAGAGTTTCAACCTTATTTTTCTCAGATCTAATACCTCCGTTTCAGATCCTTTTAGATCAGCTCTGCTCCCTCTCAAATCACCTCATATCATTATTTTTGGGTTCATTTCTAAGGCCATTGCCTTTTCTCTTCTATTTTTAGCTGATCTCCTCCTTTTTAGCAGCAACCTTGCCTCTACCTCCTTGCTGTTCTCTGCACCACTTTTCAGCAGATTTCTCCTTTAGATCCCAGTCCCTCCTGACATTTGATCTATTGGCCTCTTTTTCACGTGCTTTTCTTAGTTTTTTCCCTCTTATAGACTAGTTTTGAGAGACCCGCCTTCTTGTGTTATATTGATGCATTGGTAGCTGTTCATTTTCTGTTCCTTTAGTCTTATTTACTGCAGATTTATTTTCAGTTACGCAGCACACTTTTTCTTTTACTCTCAAAACGTCTGGGTTTAAAAAATTAAAATTAACGCACGCCACACACTGAACCTAAGTGAAGAAGCGCCTGGTTAACATCGCCTGGAAAATACTTTAAAATCAATTGTCACTGCACCTCTCTGCCCTTGACCTCACTTGATTTTGTCCCTGCCCTTCTCGGTTTTTTCTTCTTCCTGTCATCATTGCGCCCCCAAGGCGTCTTTCTCGGAGACTTCTTGGCCTTCACCCTCAGTTTCCACTTGGTCGACTTCCTCCTTCCCGTCGTCATCGAGTAAGTCCTCCCCTGAGTCCACACTCCGACTCTTCCTCTAATTGTTCGGGTTCTCCCCCTACTCCTTGTTCTCCCCCTGTCACTTTTACCATGTCTACTTCAAGGCCTACTACCAGTAGAAACCCTAGTACTACTGCTGGGTCTGTTTCTAGTGGAACCACCTCGGGACCTCCCTCAACTGCCCCATTACTCCCTTATATGGCCGGCCTTAGTCTCCCCGACTTCAATCAGCTAATCAATGATCCTATCTGCCACAATGTTAGTTGGCCTGCTATGCCAACCAAGCTCCCCTCAGACATTCCCAAGTTCGAAGGCCTTGCTAGTGAATATCCCTCTAACCATATCTGATCTTTCCACATGTGGTGTTCCTCGAATTCCATCACCGATGACTCCATCCATCTTCATTTGTTCCAGCGCACGCTCACCGGCGAAGCTTCCAAATGGTATGTTGATCAAGCCACCTCTTCCCATACCACCTTTGCGACCATTGCCCAAACATTTTTATCCTATTTCCAGCTCCCTCTCCAATACGACACTAGCACTGAACTCTTAACTTTTTCCATCAATCCTCTTCAACCCGCCTTTCTTCTCATGTCCAGAAATGGCGGTGAAGACGGAGCCTGTGTCGCGCTCCCCCCTTTGAATATCGAGTTTACATGCACTGGTTCTTTCGCTCTCTCTTACCTCCCATTGGCAAAGATGTTGCATCCCATTTTCCCCAAATCGAAGAAGCCGCCCTCCAAATTGCCTTGAAATATGACCTCATCTACGCCTAATCTGGTTATGTTTATACCGTCCTTCCTAACCTTCCCAAGCTTAGTGGCTCTAATGCCCCGGGGGCATCTCACTCTGCCGACAGTATCGTTGGAGCCCTGTCACATACCTCTGCCCAACATCTTCCAGGCCATGGTTTCCCTCCAAGGGCCAGCCCCTCCGACACTTTCTCCCCTCCAGGTAGCATTTATTTAGGATACGGCATGCCTACTCCTTTTTCCCACCCTCCTGCTTACCTCATTGCTACCCACCCTTCCCCTTATCCCTATCCGCAACCTGGTGTCACAGCTCCTCCAGCATTTGGACCTCCCACTCCCTTGCCTTTTCCACCCCCACAACCACACTTACTACCCCCTCCAGGGCAAGAATTTGCACACCAGGGGGCACCTAATTTTCCTCCTTCTCAAAGAAGGAGGAGAGGAAATCAATCCGCTTTTGGTAATCGTGGATCCAATCCTTCCAGTATTGACTCTACCACTACCAATCAGCCATAGGGCCCTTAGCCTAAGCTGGACAAGCTACTTCGCACCAATAAGCCCTGTTCTTATTGCAGTGTTTATGGTCACTACACTCACGATTGTCCTTTATTACCACAAATGCGACAGATGTGGGAATCTCAGGCCACCGTGAGGGGGCAACACTCCTCCCCTATTATCCCTCCCACTCCAACTACTTCCCAACCCGCTGTGTTTACCGATCCTTTCCCTCAACAAGGATTCATGGCCACTCAACCTCCTCATTTCCCGGTAACCACTCAACCTTCCCCTTCTAGTTCCTCTGGTTACCAGATTCTCATGATGGCCTCTGACCCTCCTCTCACCGTCGACCTCAACCTTCAAACTCGGTCCCGTCAGTATTCCACGCCTCCCGTCTCCAAGTATCCATCGTCTGGTCCTACAGAGACTCTATAAACACCCAATGGTCCCTTAAAACTCCCTCCGCCCAAAGCCAAGTTTCATTCCAAACCTCCTAAGGGACCATTACGCCATAATGCTGCCTCTGGTCGGGCTGCCCATTTATACAACATAGTAGATGATCTGGCCCAATCTCCTGTCACCATTTCAACACTGGAACTCCTCCAATCGTGTCCTTCTCAAAAGAGGGCTCTACTATCTGTCGTGGGTGTTGTAGATCCTGCTGATGACCAATTGATTGTTTTCGACGCCCGTCAGTCAGAACATCCCTCTCTTCCTCCTTCGATTGCTTTCCAAATCCCAGTCAAAATCCGAAACGCCAATGTTGCTCAGTGTATTATTGATGAGGGGGCATCTACCTGCGTCATGTCCACTTTGATTTGGAAACAACTCGGATCCCCTAAACTGGCCCCTTCCACCATCAACCTTCACACGTGGGATGGCCATGCCTCCCAACCCATTGGCCTATTTCGTAGCTATCCTATCACCCTTTCCGGCAAGACTGTTTGTGTCAATGTTGAAGTTATCAACATCCCTCTTGACTACAACATCATTTTGGGGTGTAGTTACACCTATGCCATGTCAGCTGTCCTGTCCGCAGTCCACCGCAAGATGCTTTTCCCTCATAATGGTAAGATTTTCACCATTGACCAATTGACCTACCATGAACCAAAATCTCAGACCTCCCCTGAGTCCACCATCTCTACTGTCACCAATAAACCAACTGTTGATTATTTGACTAGTGTTTCCCCGGGCGTCTACAAATACTCCTCTTTGCTTAGAACTTTTCCTGGTCCTCCCCCTCCTCCTGTCTCTGACTCCAGCTTAGCGAATTTTTGCATGCTGTAATCATCGCAGGCTGGGCTTCCACAACTTGCTCTGGCTAGTCAGCAACCCCAATCTCGCCCACCGCCTCCTACTCCTATCCCTTCGCTTCAGTCAACCGAACCTTTTTCACCTAACCCTTCCCATCACACTCCGGACCCCCCCCTACCCTCCTGAGTCAGTTCCCTCAGGTCTCCACCATATGGGAGCCATCCCCCCTGGTCATTAACCTACCGGTCAAATACCTTTCCTTGGCCCCCTCCCTACGTCTACTCAGTCCCTGTTATGGCCACCCTTTCCCTACCTAATTTAACCTTGGGAATACTAGTATGGTATCTTACTCCTCTCGCTGAAACCTCACCGGACCAACCCAAACCATACATAGCTGTGACACCAGTGCAATCGATTCCCTTCGCTCCTTCTACCTCCACAGTGCCCCTAGCCCCTCCGCAGGACCCTCCCCATGTAGCAACCCCTACAGGCAAGAATAGAAAAACTCGAAAGGGGGCATCCAAAGACAAGGCCACCACACTTGACCCCACCCCTCCCCGTCCCCAACCCCCCAAGCCTTGTGCCTTGTGTGATGGTATCGGTCACCCCACCCATACTTGTCCTGAGTTGCCCCATATCCAACCCATGGTTAAAGTCACGTTCCCTGAATCGACGGTCCCTGAAACCTCTGTTTCTTTCTCATCTGTAGCCAAGACCTCAAAGACTCTTCGCACCAACAAACCCTGTGCTCTGTGTGGCATCCATGGCCATTACTCTCACCATTTTCCTCACCTCACGCATTACCGAGCCTCTTTAGAGGTCATTCACGAGTACGAAATTGAAAAAAATCAATCCGCTTCTCCCATCCTTGCTCAATATGCGTCAGGTCTACTCGACGATCCCCCTGCTACCATTGACATTCCTCCCCCTGATGTTGAAATTTCAGAATCTTTGGCTCCCCTCCTATACCTATCATCATCCACACAACCATCTGAGTACATTCCCTCCGAATCCACTCCCTCTGTTCTGCATGATCCTCCTTCAGACACATTCACGGGCTCTTCATGTTTTGACCATATTTTTACCTGTTCTTCTGTCATTCCCCGTGATGACCCATCTTTGCGCCTCTCTTCCCACACTGTTGATTTCGGTAGCTTTGCAGCATCGTATAGTCCCCTCAACCCTTCCATTCCCTCCCATAATCACGATCATACCATCCTTATCTTCGATGCTTTTCGCAGCCTGAGTCCCCATTCTTCCTCCCATAGTTCTCATCCATCTCCCTCTCATCGATCTATGAGTCCTATACCTCCTACCCAGACTGATCCCTCCCATAGCCTTCAATGGATGTTTATCCTCTACTCACGCTGCCCTCCTTTTTCTCATCCCTCCCACTTGTGGTCCTGTGACACAATTATTTCAGCCCTCTCCCCCCACCATTATCTTGGCTATGCCGATGGGGCAAGTCTCTCTTCCCGGAATCTCGCTTCAGTAGCATGGGCCATCTTTACCCCCTTGCATACCCTAGTTCTTTCAAATGGGGTCTACATTGGTAATGCCACCAATAATCAGGCCGAATATGACGCCGTGCGTGGTCTCTTAGCCGATGCCCTCTCTCATCACATCCTCCATCTGCATGTTCATTTATATTCCCTAATTCTTGTCTTACAACTTAATGGCATCTATCGTGTGCATAACCCTATCCTGTTTAGACAATATTTACGAGTGAAACTTTTGATACGTGCATTTACATCCATTACTTTTAACCATATCCCTCGACGTCAAAATCACTACGCTGATCAAATTGAAAATCATGTTCTAGATTGGCATTTATCACACACGCGACAATAACATTTCACATCATCCACAACATATACATAAATCATTTATATCATATAACATGTGTTTTGAGAGTCCCTCTGCTCTCAAACATATCACATGCCCATAGCATGGTACAAAAATCAAAACTACAAAATGGGGCGGCACCACTTGCCCCTACAAAAACACTGGGGGGCACCATCTACCCTCCATATAATCACTCTCCGGAGGATGCTAGGCCAATGGCTCTACTCCCGCAGCTCGTAGATCACGCACAGTCTGACCGGCCATCACCATGCATTGCATGATACCTCGTCATTCTGAGGGTAGCCCAATACATAACTCTATGTATTGGTCATATGAATCCTGCCAACCACGCTCCGACACACCGGTCAGCAACCCCTCATATCTACGACGGATGTCCTCCACTAGAGCAGCCATATCCTCGTTCTGTGCTGTCCTTGATCCACTCGCACCTGCAGCTCCTGCTGCTGCCAGTCACCCCATATATCCGGCCAGTTTCACCGGAGCTATATATGCATTCCAAAACATATAAAGATTAGTACCATGCATATTAGTCACAAACTCTAAAATTCACATAACAAATTAGTTTCTTGTCACTTACCATCGGGTCCCCACACTCGACCAGGCGGAAGCGGCAAGTCCGGATCTCCCCAATAACTCATCCCACTATAGGGATAGTCGTTTATGTATAGTGGCATTTGATCCCAATGGGCGAAGAACTCTGGTCGGAACACCTGTCCGACTGCCCCTCCTCCTCCTCTACACAGTAATCATCCCCACCGATGCATCCGAGGCTCTCTCAGACCTCCGTCAGGTAACTGTATACGAGGTGGCAAGGTCGGGATCTTCTCAAAGAAGAAAGAACACAAAACAGTCCCGTAGGCACAATCATGATTCACTTGTCGCTTACATAGCGACAGTTGTCGTTTCACTGACACCAACATCATCTGGGCCCACCCATAGTAGGTCCCACTCAGCACACTCTCCACAATCATTAGCTGCCCTCCAGTGATGTGATGGAACACCTGGCTACCCAAGATCCGTAACACTGCTGTGGCCATTGCCCGGGTCTCCAACCTCTCTAGATCACCAATGGATATCCGAGTCCCTTTGACTTGGACCCCTGGTTGACAATGCCGCTCCACAAACTCCATAACGTTACGCCCCCATGGTAACACTGGCTGTGTGTCTCCCACCATCCCTAATGGTGAGAGACCAGTCAAGAAATACAAATCCTGGACCGTCAGCTCGATCCTGTGCCCCTGCACTACAAATGCCTCATGATCTGGATCCCAATAATTGATAATCCAGGCCAACAAGGGCTCTCCAGCCCTCATCAGCGGGTTCTCCAAAAATTTCAGAACCCCATACCTAGCCAGTGCACGATGGACACCCTATTCCGCCTAGATTTCCGTCCGTAATGTACCTAAGTCTCTCTCTCTCCATTTGATTCGTATATCTGCCATATTTGCACAAAAGCACCATTTTTTTCAACCTACAGATCAACAAAACTGCATTAACTTACAAAAAAACAACATCTCAGCACATGATAGCACTGAACCCCCCCACATCTAACAGGTCACACTTTTTGGGCAAAACTTGGGCTAGGTCGCACTTTTCAGGCCCAAACCTGCGTCCTAGGTCACAGCTTTTGCCCCAAAAAGTGAAACCCGACCATAATGATGAAGTAGGGGCAGTTACTGAGAATTAAAGCCCTAATCTGTAATTTGAATCCATCAAAAACAAAGCTTAGGATTAGGCCTCTTACCTGCCACTGACGGATCACAATTCCAACAGTCAGTTTGTCAGCTACGATCACCACAAGATTTAGGGCCTTCTCTCCTCTCCACATTCACCACAGCTACACAAGAAAATGAATGATTTTGGAGGGAAAACGCCCTATTAGAAGAAAACCCCTATTTTTTTTCTTTCACCCGCTGGGACCAAACCGTAGCCCCGTTTGAAAAGCCGTCCACACCGTTGGAAAACTCTCACCGAGCACCCAAATGGGTATTTGTTAGTTTTTTATGTTTTGATACTTCACCAGGACACAGTTCGTCCATGAAGGGTCTATTCACCTTTTCTCAAAATCAAATTTCTTCACTTACGACACTTGTACTCGGGGCACCACTTTGCCTTCTTACTCGTCTTCGTTCATGTTTATTTTAGTCATGAGCTACCCTATTGTACTCATGCTTTTATGGTTCCCCACTGGACCCTTACTATGAGGCAGCACCATTGAGTGGCCCTTGTTTAGAGCATCCCAGTCGGGTCATCATTACATTCATGGAGCCTATTCCCAGTCCCTTTGTACCCCGCTATAGTCCTCCTTCCTATCTTGCTTGATCCCTCTCTCATACCACACATTATGGCCTTTCGCACCCTTGTCCCCTATCCCTCTTGATATTGTGTCAGTCACTACCAAGCCATTCATACCCTTTACGCTCTAACAAGGGAAGTTGTCCAATCGCTCCTCCATATCCCTCATTCCATCATCATCATTAGTGTCTCTCTATTCGTCGCTCTACTTTTCTCCCTCATGCCTTAGTTGGGGTTCCCCTGTTGCCTCACATATGGCGAACCTACTTCTGTCGACATCAGCTCATTTACTCCAGAAGTCAGGTCTAGGGGGCAGTGTACCTTGGTCCGAGCTCTTCTCAGCATGATCGTGATATATACACTTCATGGTCCAGTAATGCAGGAGTAGCTATTGATGATTCTCGGGTGTGTGTGAGATGTCTCAACCCTCATGAGGGGGTGGCCCTACAGGTAACCCCCCACATGCCCGGATGACTTTTTTATTTCCGCCCTCGATGCAGCTCCTCTCATTTGATGATATCAGCCTCAACCATTTGCATTGCCTCTTCGATTTGCATATATCAGTTCGATGTTGTGAGCCCTTCCTCGTGTGTAGGGGGCATTTGGGTATATTTGTATCTCATGTACAAAAATCTTCTTGTATAAGTCCTGACGGTTATTCCAGGCATTGCATGTATGTGGGATTCATCAATTTATTTATCTGGCTCATGTTTAAGCCAGCATATGCTTCATCCTTGCGTTCCATGGTTTTCCGGGCGCCTTATTCTTTGTACTATTGTCTCGGCGGGCATAGGTATGCCTCCCCCGCCGCCTTTCACATTGGTACTAATTCATCACCTAGAGACTTGTTGCACCTGTAAGTCTCATCTCCTCAGGGTCTAGTCCTTTAGCACATTAGATTACCTTACATTCCTCTCTCTCACTTCCCTCTTGACGACTAGTGATTGAGTTCTTACAACGTACTTCGGTCATACGATTTTCTCCTAACACTCGTACGCTGGGGCTATTACACCATTTTTTTGGTCATCTAACTCATTATCACTAGATGAACCCAAGTACACCATGTGTTATCACTCAGGTTTTCCTAGAAGTTGTGTAAGAGGAAAGTATACCTGAGGTAACCACAAACCAACCTTTTAGATGCAGAATCTAGCCAATCTGCATCCATAGAGGGCTCTCTCTTTATGATTTATCTTTGTTCTTGGAAGGTTTTAGGCTAGTTATAGATTCAAAGTTTGTTTTGGGAAAATGGTGGAATCCACAAACTAAGGGCAAGGTTGAGAGCTTTCAGTCCATTGGGCTATGGAGTCAAAGGATGGCTTTACTGGATTTCTATTCTAAACACGAGATGGTATTACAGGGCAAGATAGCTAGACAGAGAACAATCCTTAAAATTTAAAGTGGATGGGATGATTTTGAAGGGATGAAAGGCAGCTAAGAATCTTTCACCATGTTCAAAAGAAAGAAAATGAGATGACTACAAACAAAGAGCAATGAAGAATTCTTTATTATAGTAATCAACAATGTTTAAATTAGCAAAGCAAGAGCATTTAATAATTCATGCTTATAACCAATTTAGAGGAAAACATTAAGAACAATCACATCTGAAATCAGAGTACAATTAAGTAAATTCTGATTCAATCCTTTATGTAAATTATTCAGAAATGGACATAATGATATTATAAACTAATATAAAACTTCAGACAAAGGGTAGAAAAACTTATTGAACTGTAGTCCAACACATGAATCTTGCAACAAGTCCAGTGCTTTAAATCGTCATCCAGTAAGCCACGAATAAATTTCCCCAAAATGCTTTTATTCCGAAAATCTCAATGTTACAGCAGAGTAATAGAATCCACCCTCAATACTCTCTTTGAGGGTTTATTTATACACAAAATAATTGAAAATATCTCACACTATCCTAGCCCATAATTTGGGGTGACTAAGGAGTAATTTACAAGTAAACAGGAGACAAATGGTCTCGTAGATAGAATAATAAGTAACTGTTGATGTGATGTTTCCTTTCTTTATGGATGTGCTGGAGGTAAGTGCTGAAAAAAGGGCTTGTTGCTGTCTTCTGGAGTAATTTCTTTGCTTGTTTGATACTCTTTGTCTTTACGAATACTCTTTAACCTGTGTAACTGATACTCTTTCATCTGTACTCATTTTTATCATTTACCTGATAGTAAAGATAAAATTCTCATCCTGAAAATAACTTTTATAGAATTTCCAATAAGTCTCTCCACCATGAATCGTCTGGTATCATAGTCCTTTTGAGTTTCCTCAATGTTTCATCTGCTTCTGTGAGTTTGTAAAAGGTGGGCTCATTAGGAAATAGATACTTCATTTCATGTTCCAGATAAAATAAATTCCTCACTCTGTCATAGATACTTCTCCCTGTTGGTAATGTCGATCCTGGAAAACTGGTAGAACAAGCAGCTGTATTTTGAGCATGAGTATTTATTTTCTTTACATAGGTTTCTAAGTCCATTATTTGATCCTCTGAGAGCATAGGACTTGGTAACCCATTGTCCAACAAAGCTTGAAATTTCTCTCTGAAAATATTGATATCAATCAAAATGTCTGAGCACTTCCTTTCTAAGTTCTGCATGAAAGTTCTTTTGATGAAAACTCTCTTTATTTCCAAAACTGTGCCGGTCCTGTCCTCAATCCCTAATACTGCAAGTTGTTGCTTTGTCCGGGTGTTCAAAAATTGAATAAGCTGATTGGCCTGCTCAGGCCTACCTCTTAATTCATTTCTGGTTCTGTTTATTTCTTCTTGGGCTATTTTAACCAAATCATTTTGTTCAAAAATAGCTTGAATAGAGGGCCAAATACCCTTTATTAACTCAATGATACTACCCCAAAGAATTTCATTTATTTCCTTTAAAGGCTTTTCCAATGAAATATCTTTTTCCAAAGCCTGAACCAATTTTTCTAATCTTTTTATTTCCCTGGTGTTATCAGCAACTGTCTTTTTAGATGTATCATATTTCTCCTCCAATTTTACTAATTGCAATTTCGTGGTTTGAAGTTCTGTGACCCTTAGTTGTAGACTTTCTATTTGTTTTATTAATTCATCAGAACTCAAACCAGGAGTGTTTACCTGAGATGGCTGTGTTTGCTGACCTGCTGTTGAAGTACCTGTGGTTGTAGCAGCTTCTGTGGCAGATGCCTGCTTGATAGCTTCCTTTTCCTGTAAGGCTTGTTCCAATTCCTTCTCAGTTTCACTTAGTTTCTCAGTCACTTTTAAGAGCAACTCTAGTACCTCCTCCTGTGAATTCCCCTTCAGAACTTCTTGGGTCTGGGGATGTCTTGAAGCTGGAAATTTTAGCTGCTTTCTTAGTGCAGCTATGTCATCATCTTTCTTCTTGATTAATGCCTCAATGCTTTTAATATCTTTGGGGTTGTGCCCCAAACCAATGATTATTTCCTCTAAAGACATTATTCTGTTACCTTTGGCCTGTGAAGAGGCCCTCTCAATTTGCAATTGTGCAGTTGTGTTGTTCAAAGAATCTTGCAGCGTTATAGCTGCCATGGATTTATTGGTAAGAGTGGAATACACCATTTCCCCAGTTTGTCTGTGCAGTTCTATCTGGTCCAAAGGATGAATGTCCTTTGCCAGGACCTCAAAATTTGTTCTAATGTAATCAGCTGCTGAAGTGGGCTTTGGCACCTTTGTCTTGAAGTGGCTCATCAGCATTTTTCCTTGTGAAAGGTCAAATGCTGACATTAACCTTTCTTGATTATGGGGAGCCATCTTTAGATATTGGTCATATACTTTCATCCTTAATGGATCATTCTTTGCCTTTATGTTGATGAAAGTTCTTTTTATATCCCCTGTATTTGTTTTAGGTGGCTTGAAAGAGGATACTTATGTACTCAATTTCTTTTGTAAAGCCTTCCCTTTCTGGCTTGTATTTGTTTCACTTGCTGTGCCAGTTTGTTGACTGTCTTCCCTTCCATCATCAAACATTTCATCTATGATTTCCACATCTGGAAGTGGATTTGGTTTTTGTTTCTTGGCTTGATGTGCCTGTGAGGTTTCTTTTGGAGGAGTGGTATCTGGAGTCTGCCTTTTCTTTCCTATTTCTACATTTGATGGAGTTTGTAACTCTGGAACTTGTGTGTGCTTTGCCTGAGTGGGAGAAACTTCTCTGGAAGTTTGAGGCTTCTCAGTCATGACTAAAGTTTCAATCACCTGTAATGCAGGTTCCTTTCCTTTGCCTTTTGTCTCTGCTGCCACTGATGAACTGCCTTCCTGCAATCTCTGCTGTGGATTTGCTGCTGAAGATGTGCCAATGTGAGATACCTGCACTTGACCATAATATTCTAGGTCATAATTGTTTTGAAGATCATTCATAATTTTATTCTTTTTTTCTTCTGCACTTTCTTCTTCAACAAGTGTTTTTTTCCACCCATTCATCTTGGTTAGCATATTGCTCTATATCAGTTTTCTTGTGGTGGATATAAGGGGAAGATTTGTTCTTTAATCTCTTTTCACAAATAAAACCAAATGGGTCATAAGGAACCCAACGAAAAGTTCTTTGGAACTTGCTTTGTAATATAATTTCTGCCTCTCACTCGGCCTCTCTAGAATTGCAGATGTAGGGTCCTAATTGGCTTTTAATCCGGAGTTGAGCTTTCTTTTTCACACTACAAAAATGGATCACATCTGAATTATTCATTTGCCTGTAATATTCCAAGGCAAACAGTCTCATGGGTACATACTTTGGTAACTTGAATGGATGTAATTCACACCCATAGATTCTGATGACTGTATGGTTTTGATACAAATACCAATCCCCAACTTTACAGGTCCTTGAAAGTTGCAAGGTCTTCTTTATTTCATTACTGAGTCTTGGGGGAGGAAAACCTGTCAACAATGTAGTTGCAGGATATACAAAAAGATCTATAAACTCAGAATAGGAATAGGGAGACTCATAAGAATGAATTATGGGAGACCAAAATATAACTGACCTTTGGTTTCCCTTGGCATCAAGTTTTTGAACAGGGAAAGGGAACTTTTTTGACTGATAGTAGATAATGAGATGATAGATGACTGAGGAATATTTAAAAACTTTTTCATCATCTAGCCTCATGAACTGATCATGGATCTTGTTGGCTATGAAGGAGGCAAAGTCGTATTTAATCTCAGGAGGTTGCCCAGGAGTAAAAATGGATAGCAAAACCAAAGTTATCTCATCAACATATTCACTGGTGTTGAAGCCCAAGACAAAAGATATCATATTGAGGATGAGTCTTCCCAATTGATTGAAATAATAAAAACCATAGGGAGGAGACCCCTTAGGTTGATGCTCAGGCAACATGAAAATCTGGCACATGGATTTTAGCTTTTATGGAGTTAATTGCCTAGTCTTCTCAATCAATTCTTCCATAGACAGAGGTGCCAATTCTTGGTCAGGTTCAAAGTGTAGCATTTGATTGATGGCCTGGGGAGTAATGGGGAATAGAACACTCTGATCAGGAGCTATTACAGCCCTTTGAGTGGGATCATAGTTTGAATGGCAATAGTGGATAATTTCTAGGAAATTGATGACTGAGGGGATGAGGTACCTTGGGAGATTGGATTCCCACAGTCCAATGACATCTTGCCCCTTTGAATAATCGTCTCTGCAGTGACAAAAACTCAGAAGGGGGCTTTCATCAAAATGCAAGTCTTTAATCTGAAAATCTCTATCCACCAAAGGTAAATATTCCAATTCACGGTGAGGAGCATTCAGTGGAGTTATATTCAAAGCTGCCGGGGCCTCCATTTTGGTTCTTGTGGATTCAAAATGGAGGTTTCTGGTTTTCTTCAAAGGCCGGGCGTGATTTCTAAAATGAAGGAAATTGGCGCAATTTGTAGGTTCAGGGAGCAATTACACAGTTTTAAAACCTCTGGGGAAGCTCTCAGTGATGATTTTTAATCACTAATTCAGCGAAAAACAAAGAAAACAGAGTTTTACTTGCAGTTCCGGGCGAAATAGGATAAATACCTGTTTTTGGAAGAAAACTGGTTCTTAACAGGTAACAGACGGTAGCAGAAGGACGCTTGAACGCAGGTCTGGCGGATTTATGGAGCGAAATTGAATGGAACAGTGGATTTCAATGAAAATTCGAAAACCGTAGCAGAGAGCACAGTCACGTTTAATAACGAAAATAACGGAAAAAACATGAAAATTGGCTTTATTTACAAGTTAAAAGGGTTTTTTAGTTTTTCGCGGAGTGACGTCATCAATGTACGGGCTGACGTATGGTGGAGGGGCCGGGCGGTAAGTGGTAAGTCCCCGCACCGCTTATGAGCAAAGGCGGTATTAACCGCGAGGGCAGCGATTCCACAAAGTTGTTGACGCGTGGACAGGTGACTAGTCAAATACCACTAATCCCCCGCTGGTTAAAATGCTGACAAGGGATGGGTAGCGGGATGAACGCTAGCCGTAGATCTTACAGTGGGAGATCGGATGGTGGAAAGGTCGAATAGATGTTGGGGTTTTCGCGTGCGGGCCCGACGGGTTTTAAAACACAATTAACTCTATTTAAACATCCCGGGGGGCATATAATAGGCGGAAAGGTATGATTATTAGTTCATTCAGATAATTAACTAATTCCATGGTTATAAAGGAAATAGGGGTCACGGTGGGGTTAAAATGTCGGGTGAAATTCCAGGTGGATGAGCCACGTTGGCGCGGGGTTTTCCAAAGTTTAGTTTCGAATAACTTCAGGTTTTATTTATATTTTGGGTTTAAACATATATATCGTATGTTTAAAGTTTTATTTTTCATATATATGTTTTTATTTTATTATATGGTAATTTAACAAATGTAATTAATTTACCATAGGGGCGGGTTTACGATATAAAGATATAATTTAACCAAAGGGCTTATATAGTGGGTTTTTATTGGAATGCAAGGGGAAATAATTACTTTGGTTAAACTTTATAATAGAGGGGTTTTTGGGGTATTTATAAAAAAGGAGTTATATACTTAGGATAGGGCATTTGACTAGGGATTTAGTAAATAGAGTTAAACATTAATATGACCAAGGGACAAGGGAACTCAAAACACTTTGCACATCTAAGAAAGTGATAATTTTTGAAGTAATTTGCAATATCTCATCTTCAACACTTGAACTTAGAATAGTAAGTTATTTTGAGGGATTTTTTATGGAATTTTGCATGATTTTCCAAAGTAAAATAGGATTTTACTTAGGACAATGTTAAAGGTGAATGATTATAATGATGGATTATCTCAAGTACTTAGGTCTTTTTGATCATTAGGCTGAGGGTCCGGTCCCTCCAAAAGTCAAGGAAATGCCTTGAGCCCTTTTGATCTCCAAATACCTTAGTATTTTGGGGGAAATTAGTAAAACTTTTGAGGGGAAAGTGATGAGGGAAGTTAATGAGTTTGACTTTGCTTGCTGTGATTTTCCAGTGTATTTCCTGCTTCAATATTTGTGATGAAAGTAAAGGATCAAAAAACATGTAGCAGCATCATTCATCAGATAACACTTTGCAGCACCATCTACCTACCCTATCTACTTGACACTACCATTTTCTCTTCTTTATTAGGGTGCATTTAGACTTGCAAACCCTTATCAATATTTTTCTTTTTACAAGGCAAATCTATCTAATTCTACCCTTATTACATCCAAGGGCTCAGATTAAACTGTTGAGCACCTTTTATTCACTCTACCTAGCTACTTATCTGCCAAGATTAAACTGTTTGGCTAGATATTTATTCTCTAATCTATAACATGAAATTGAAATATGAGTAAGCCAAGTTTAAGCAGTTTGACTTATTCATGAATTGTGGCAAAGGTTTGACAAGCTGCACACAATTGCTTTATTACAAAAATGAAATAGTAGTGGCATTTGGATTTGCACACTTTCCTTGGTCTATTTTTGCTTGGGGTTCATTTCTTTCTCTTTTTTGACCATTTTATTTTTCTTACCCTTTGATCTTTCTTTTAGGGTATACCCTCTTTACATTTTTTTTAAATTTTTTGATTTTTTGGTTTTTCAAGAATATGGAACACCTTTGCTCAAGAAAAAGGTTTGAACATATTCCATAGTTCAATAAGACAATCATGAAATATGACACCTATTGGTATAGGAGTCTAACACCATGTAAGACCAATTTTACTCTAAGTAAAATTGCTTTCACCATATAAAATAACATTTATCTATATTTCCTGGTCATATTAACCCAAAACAAGGAAATTAATATAATAAATCATTATTTATTTAAGTATTTCCTAGGAATAAGTTATTCAAATCATTATTTAAATAATATTCCTAGTTAAATTTGACTAAATCATTTTTAAATAATTAAATAAATCATTATTTAATTAATTATATTCCCATCATGTCCCTAAAATAATAAATAAACCATTTATTTATTTATTGTTTATAAATAAAGGAATTGACCCAAATCAAAAGACCTTATCCCTCCAACAAATTTAATAAAATATTCCTGAAGGGTGATTCTAGAATTTGATTAATAATATTTTATTCATGCACCAAGTTCTAGAACACCCCAATATTTTTTTATAAATAGAAGTTTCGTCCCCATTCATTAACCACCTTCATTGCATTAGATCACTCTGGATCTACTCTTGGTCACCATTTTCCATTTTTCTTTATGAACTCCCATTGAGTTCCATGTTTGTTTTTCTACACCAATAAGAGAGAGGAATTTTAGATCTGAAACACTGAGGACTTCCAAGAACCCATCCCACTGAGGAGAACCGGAAAACACCTTTCTTGTTTTCCTCTCAGGTGCCCCATTCTTTAATATAATACAAATCATTCTTTTAAACACTTTGCTCTTGTCTTGTCTATTGGATGCATGGAGCCATATTATATTTTATCTGCTTAATATCTTTTTGTGCTTAGATCTGAATTTGTGCAGCAGACTTAAAGATATTTTGTAGCCATAATCGATGTTAGGGTTATTTTTTATGCGTAGCTAAGGTGATCTTTTACGGCGAAAGATTCATACTAACAGTGAGTAATAAATATAAATTTTCCTTTGTATACAGACTCTGGAGACCAGATAAGGGAGAATAACAAGACATTTTTTTCAAATAGTCACCAATGGGATAATCAAGTTTCCCTGTAACAACTCTTCAGTAAAAGAATTAAACCTTCATTCCATCCTTTAATTTTCTAGTTGGGGCACCAAAAAGAAGAAGAATCAGGGCTTTTTTGACATCCTTGTGTCCAAATATTTCTAGAGCTAAAGAAGATGCAAGCTTGTTATAGATGTCCCCATCCTTAGCAAGCAGTTTTATTCATTATTATTCATCACCTTCTAAAATGTACCTAGAACTGTTCGAAATAAATGAATAAAACAAGAAATATAGAGAAAACATGGATCAAATAAAAAATTTACTAAATGACACATTTTAAAAGACTGTATATGCTAGACGTGTGAAACCAAAGCAAAATTGCTAATCTACCTGTACTAGATGTGGAAATTTATGCATACCTAATGGTATATTGACTTTGAAGACTAGATTTTGGTGGAAGGATCCATCATATTGGTAAACCCACTTATTAAATGACTACATGCATGATGTGGCCTAAATATATTGATGACTAATGTCCTATAGAAGGAATTTCCAAACTTTCCTTGTGAAGGCACATTAGAGAAAGATATGTTTCTCTATTTCTTCTGCTTTTTGGCATAACGCACAATAAGTGGGGCTAGTTGTCCCATGTTTCCTTAAATTATTTGCAATAGGGACTTAGGAGCTTATTATGCACTAATAGGTAGCAGAAGGAAATTAACTTAGGAAACTATGCCTATTGAAAGGGAGGGAGGATATTTGATGGAGATACCCCTGCTTAACAGAGTTAGAAGATTCCCCCTAGCCCCTGCAGTTACTCTTGGATCTGGAGATAGGAGTACATCCGAAAAGGGTCAATCTGGCAAAAGAGTGGTCTGGGACTAGACTGAAGTTCTAGTCAATCCATTGCCTTGCTTCATTCCACGTAGAAATATCATATAGGGTAATGAAAGAGTGTTGATCAACCAGATCAAATTGTAGTGGTGGATTACCCAAAATACTATCACTGGCAAAGGAGATTTGTCTTCTATTTCTAGGTACCCAAGTGAGCTTCTCAAAAATAATGGGTTCATTTGTCTTGAGTAATCTGAATATCTGGGATCCATTTTTAGAATGAAGAGGACCCGCTGAAGTATTTTTGTTGAATAAATTTCTTCCTGTGAGAAATTCCCACAAGAGATTTGGCCCCAATACTAGATTCATCAAGGAGGGCCATAGTGCTAATCACATTTTAGAACAAGAAAGAAACCAAAAATATCAAACCCACTCTACAAACAGAAAAAACATGCCAACATATTGCAGACCATATCAATGTCATACAATAGGAAACTGTCCCCATTGTGAAATTCTCAACCTCCTTTTTCATATCTCTAAACTCCCCGGTAACAAACAATCCAACTATGCATACCAGAGTAGCAACTATGGATGTGAAAATTTTCATCTGCATAATGACTGCAAAGGTCTCCTTCTTTATAACCCTACTGATTACAAGTTGTATCAATGGAAGAAGCAGCCCATAGATTCCAGAATCTGCAACAATGAAAATGAAACCTACTATGTACTTGGCAGTATTCATTTCCTTAGGCCTATCACCATCTGAATAAACTGCAAGCAGAATTGCACCCAAAGACACCAAAACTAGAGAATTCAGGATATATGGAGTAATTTTATGCCTATTCAATATCAATGTGAATACAACATTGAAGGCCAGTTTGCTTGAATAGAGAAGTGAATAGGTCGAAATAGGCATATAAGAGACACCCCATGAGTAAATCATATTATATCCAGCTAGAAGCAAGCCTAAACTAGCATAAACTAGCACCAATTTGGGTGTGAGTGGGGTAATCTTAGAGGCTTGTTTTCCTTGATAAAATACTAGAGGTATGAAAATAATACACATCCTACCGATTGCACCAGAGTTGATATCCATCTATTGTTACCACCATTATCAAAGTAATATATGTTAATAAGTGAAGTAGTAGCTTGACGCATAATAAGTGACAAAAAATTGAATAATACAAGTGCCCAATGGGTCTTCCCTTTTCTTGCAAATATCTTTCTATTGGGGCCTCTTCTTGGATCTGCATCCCTGATCAAACTAGGGCCTAAAGTTCCAATCTCTTAAGGCCAGTAAAATTATATTACAACAACTTGTAGATAGACAGTTCAATCAAATATAATATTAATCTGAAATATTTAAGAGACGTGCCTTCTTGTACTGCATCCCTAATAAAACCAAGGACCGAATTTCAAATCTCTATAAGTCAGTCAAATTATATTACAACAAATTTCAGATATACAGTTCAGTCAAATATAAAATTAATCTGAAAAATTTAATAGACATACCTTCTTGTACCCTGTTGTGGCTTTCTGTAATACCACCCATTTGAATATCACACATTAGATATGAATTACCAGTGTGCATCAAGAAAATTACTCGGCTTGCGGATGTATCACCAAGAATTACTAGGCTTGTGGATGTATCACCAAGAAAAAGTATACAACACCTCATGAGTTGTTATCTTTAAAGAAACACATACTAAAACATAAACATCGGGATGAATCTCAAACTTAGAAGAAGGAAACTAGGAACTGGGACTAAAAAAATTGAAGTAGTGATAATGGGGCAAGATAGGTATACTTTGATATCTTTCAGGGCTTTGTCATTGCAGTGTAGGATGGGATATTGAATTAGAATGAACATTTAGATAATGAATTCATTCTATATTAAGAAAGTAACACAACATAATTGTCCTTACAAAAGAGCATAATTGATTTATGAATTTTGTTTATAACTCTTTAGAACAATTAGTGAAAGCATAAGATATGAAATGGAATTGAGACGGCATTCGATGAAATGAAACATGAAGGAGATAAAATTCTATAAATCCATACCACATGAATCCCAAAATTTATACTGCAACTGCCTTTGTATTATCAAGAAAAAAATCTCCAAGTACAATATCTCTCCTGTGATATATCCAATATCCAACCCCCCTCTATAACAAAAATTTTCTTTTTTATAGGCCAAATTACAAGGGCCTATTTTTGTTATAAATACATACCACATGAATCCCAAAATTATTACTGCAACTGCCTCTATATTATAAAAAAAATATCTCCAAGTACAATAGCTCTCCTATGATATATCCAATATCCAGCCCCCCTCTATAACAAAAATTTTCTTTTTTATAGGCCAAATTACAAGGGCCTATTTTTCCAAAACAATAAATGTTTTTTTGCAAAAATTAAAAAAAAAATAATAAAAACAACATAAATCTTTTTAATTGATAATAAAAAAAATAAAAAATCAACAATCATAACACCAAAGATGGCAACAATGTCAAAAACCCTCGAATATTTGAGTTTATTGGTGTCAAATATCGTTGAATATATGGATTTTTCTCCTTTTTTTGATATTCATCCCTAAAATATGAGATTTGCTTCACTGTTTGCTGATCATGCTCCTCGATATCTTATAGCTGCTGATTTTTCTACATCAAATCTGGAACAAGATATCCTCTGCCATCTCATCTTTCGACCATCAATCCTATGCCTAAGAATTTGGAACTACCTCCAAAATAGCTTCCACTGAAATCATTCTCCACTTTGTAAGCAAAGACTCTTTGCAGGCTGCATGAAATCTATGATGACATGGAAAAATGCATAATTTATCCCCTTCTCTATTTTCCTCATGGCATACATCGCAGGTCTCTGAAGTGTCTAGAAATGCAAAGAAGACATGATTTGGAGGCTAGATGAAAAAGACATAGCTAATAAGAGGCAAGGGTAATAAGCTATAATCCCTTTGAGAATATTCATAATAACTTGTCGGTATACTTCCTATAAAGCTCTCTAAAATTTGAATGGCAAAAGCATGGGACCAAATAGAATAGATTACTTCTCACTCTGTTTCAAGGTGGCTCTTTATCCTGCAGTACTATATAAATTATCCATATCAGGTGTAAAGAATCATTGTGTTTTGAATTATCACTTATGGAATGCTACTAAAAATGAAAACAATATCCTGTAGGAAATTCCAAAGATTCCGAGTGCATCGTATCCATTAACAGTACCAGTGGAACACATTCATCCTACCTCTAAACTTTGATCCAGTTATGTTTCCTAAAAGCAAACAAAGCAACAAAGCAAAGCACACTTCATAAGCATTTGAAATTGGACATAATTATGTAATCAACATAGGTTCCATGTCTAAAAGCAACAATCAAACCCTCTACTCATCTTTAGCATTGCTTACACTTGAGGATTTTTCATGTTTACGCTCTTTCAGGACGTAACAAAGAGAGTTACATCTGCCCCCCCTTTTCTTTTCTTCACAGAGATCGTGTAACATTTTCCTTAAGCTTGGTCCCTTGTCCTGAGTTGGGAAAAGCTCACAAGTGTATGACCATATCCTGCTAAATTTATGCTCAAATTGGACTCATGAGTATACCATATCATAAATATACCAACTATAGCCAAGCCAACATACAGGCCAATAACTAAGTAGCGGAACAACATCCAGGCATCAATTAGAGAATCATTACTTTTCGAGGGGATTTTTCATGATATATACATTTGGTGGATTGAAACCTAGATCTATTGCAAGTGGCTCATCAAACACATAGATATCAATATAGGAAAAACTAATAAATCAAAGTGCCATTTCAAGCTTCACCCTATCAAATTATTTTCAATCCAAAAGTTGCAAAAAATTAGATACCATTCACCTTAAAATGCCCCTTGGATCAGATGCACAAATTTCAAGGCCCATCGAACACATATATATCAATATAGGTAAAAATAGGAAATAAAAGTGCCATCACCCTTCCAATCTACCAAAAGCACATATATCAATAAAGTTGCAAACAAATTGAAAACCAACTACCATCACCTATCCAAAAAAATTTACAGATAATAATTAATGTTAATTTCATTTAGTGAAAGGCAATGCCAAAAATATGAGGACAGAATCAATTCTTAATAATAACCAAGTGAAATTTAACAATTGTAGACCTCATGTGTATGGAAAAAATATAAATACTTGCAAAAAGACTCTGATGGCACATTTCAGCTACAAACTATGATTTATATGTCCAATTTAAAAAATAGGAAATCCAATTACCACAAAAACATTCAAAATAAAATGCACTTCATGTGTTAGCCATTTCTCTGGTGTAAATTTGTTGACTTGAGTGAGCATAAACCATCATGATTGAACCTCGTGCTATTAGATTCTTGATATCCTTTCTAGCAAGCGAGCCATTAATCTAAAAATTCAAGGAAAACATTAACATTAGTGAGAAGAACCACATACTTTTCTGCAAAACATATTCATAAAAAAAGAACCAACTCTTCTTTCTTTCATGATTAAATGGACCAACCTCAGAAGAACCACAGTAGATGGCATCCAAAATAAATGTTGAGGTAAGGGATGCTATTAACTTCAAATGATATATGTGTTGAGGTAAGGGGTACACATAGCTATATAGGTATGTAATTATATTGGTTTTAGGGAAGAAATACCAAATTAATCTTTGAATTAAACACAACTACAAAAAGATGAATGGCTAGTGAAAGAAACTTACACCAAAAAGTAGGTAGCAAAAAAAGGTTGAGTTATCTCGAAAATTCACCATTTGAAGTATTTACTAGACCTAAAGACAAAAAGTAAAAAATTAACATCAGATTCATACAAAAAAATCAACAAAAATACAACCAAAAACTATTTATAAATAATCCAATGTATGGAAATACATAAGGAAAGTGAAATTAGAATGTTTTGAAAATTAACCTTGTTCATTTTTTTCACAAAATTTGAAAAAACTTTGTAATCACGGATTTCAGAAATGTTAAGTCTTAGATATTTTATCCCTTCAACAGCTAATAACAAAATATCGTATCCATGCATTAATCAAGAATTAACCAAATACCATTAATTATCTAGAAATCAATGACCACTAGCCTTCTAAACAAAGTCAAAAATCAAGCATCTGGGTTTTTCATAAAGTTCCCCTTTTAAGAAATTATGAATCTTCGCTAGTCCAAATTAATAGTTTCGTAGCATGGTTCCAATATCCAATGATTTTGAAAAGGTTTGGATCATGCTTGCCATGATAAGGTTCCAATATCTAGAGTTTTGAAAATGCATTTGAATCTAAATATATATATATATATATATTTCTAAATAACATTAAAATTAAGTTTTGCATTACACACTTCCAAGCTTCTAGATTTGAATAAAAAAGTAACTTCCAAATTTTTAGATACAGATAAACTAAGAACTTATAGAATTATAAATCCAAATAGAAAGACTAATTTTGGATTTTTAGGTTTTGAATCCTTGAAAAAAGGAAAAGCCATGAATTCATCCTTAAATAACATGTTTTTTCAGCCATTGATACAAAACAAAAAAAAAAACATCTAGCCTTTAGACCCCATATTTTGGCATGTAGATCAATTTCTTGATATTTATACTTTTCAAGATTCCCACATCTGGATCCCAATTTTTGCTAATGTACATTAAAAATAAATCTCAAATTCTTGATATCCAAACTATTGCAAAAGATGGGAAAATAAACCAACAAAAGTTAAAATGAGGAAAATTTTGGCAATTTGTGTGGTTAATTGACAAATTTGACCCTTTGCATTGTGCATATTAATGAGAAAATGCTAGCAAGAAAGGAAAAAGTGCAACATAAAGAAAATTCATGATTAAATGAATTTTTGGATCATGCAAGAGAAAAGATCAAATTGACGTGAGGTTTTGATTAGCATTATTTTTAATTGGGTTGTTGTTGTGAGGTGAAGGTTATTGATGATCCAAAATATATACCAAGGACTTTTGAAGGCTGAGGGAATTGAGAGAACGAAATAAGTATGTTTTGATAGTGGTGAAACATTTCCTAAGTAAATTTGAAGGATGCATATCGTTGTTGTAAGTGCATGAAAGAGGCGATGAGAGGTTTTTTTCAAAGTTGCAAATGATTAGTGCATCCAAGAAATACAAGGTTAAAAGGGTAATCATAGGGACAATGTTGTGATCATGCATTGAAGATTATTGTCATAAATACACTTGAGAATCATAATCTTTTAGATGATAAATCTATGTGTAACCAATTTCTGTTCAAGGAGATGGTGCGACCAAGAGGAGATCATTATAGGAATAAGATAGATTATGCACCCTACAAGACTTGTATCGACTATATGCATGGTTCCTTGATAATGCGCAACAAAAGGACATATTAGTCCATTCATGAAAATTTTATTTTAATGTGCATTTTGCAGGTATCATATTTTCACTATGTTGTGATGATAGTTACCAAGGGCATGTTGAACCAAATAACAAGCGCATCGAAGCTTGTGCACTATGTTGGAGGCATCATAATGGTGCAGAGAAAAACATTACAATTGAATTATGTATGCAAGCATGTAAAATAAGGAATAGACAACAAAACATGCATAGATATATGATACTTTATTGTGAAAATGTATTTTCTTTTGATCACAAAAGGTTTTCCCTTTAAAAATGGAAAACCAAATCGAAAAGGAAGAAATAAAGGACTTTTTCAAAATGGTTGGCTAATCAACATATTGGAAAGACAAAATATGTTTGGAATGATCAACATACACTAAGACTTAGACAAAATATTAGTGCATAATGGAAAAAAATATGTTACAGGGTGTTGAGATGAGTGAAAATGAATATACTGCAATATGGCCAAGAACATATTGCCATATAATGAAAATTGATATATGTTCTTATGCAAGCCAATAATAAAATGGAGTGTGTGGCCACTATACAACAATTGATCTTGTAACACTATATCAACTCATGTGAAGACATTCTATCAAATTCTCAAATAATGATGATAAAAGGCAACGGTAAGGTGGTTTATTAAAACATTTTAGAAGCATTGAGAAATATACCATATAACACGCTACATTGTAATGACCTGCTTGGGGAACAATGAAATGAGCGATACACTATATTATATGTGTGGAGTGATATTCCCTACGGTACAATGAGATCTATCTAATGCTACAATTACAAGGGATGGAGAGAACAATGGAAGATACTATAGGTTGTATTGTGGACATAATACCATTTTCCTTACAATCAAATACCCATCCAAGATTAGAAAATTAGGATACTCACATCAGTGCACAAAAATTCCATCATGGAGGATACAAATTGCAAAGTGTAGAGCGCAGGTGTATAATTTAGAGCCTATGCCACCGAGTTGTGATAATGCGACCAAAGGCACCGGTGCCAGTGCAACTTAGAGAAAATATTCTACTACTAATATGACACATCAAAACTCTGATAGGTAGGGTGTCGATTCATATTCCAGAGAAACTAAAGGTGTCCATGATATAGTGACAACAAGTGAGAAGAAATAGCAAGAAAACGATCAAATGGATGACATTGTAAGTGCTCCCTAGTATTTTCTTTTCGATTTACAGGATATGGGGATTCTCTTATTCTAATTCTGAAAGATAATAAACTACAACATCTCTTGGGTCACTTTCGAAAGGACTTTGAAGGATAACCCTCATTTTTTCTTCATCCTAGAACTCTACCTATCATGGAGAACAATAGTACTAAAAAATTACGGAATAATCCTGTGATGAATGTATTAAATTTTTGATTTATAGATGTTAAATTGATTGCATGTAGTGTTTCAATATAATTTCACATTGTGTGATTGAGATATTTGGTATATAATCTATATTCTATATCTTGTAGTCTACAAAAATGATTTTTGACAATCGTTTACAATAGACACAATTGGTAGCTGCAAGCTCAAGAGGCATTGTCCTCTCTACAAATGATTCTTCAGTAGCCAACAATATATTGTCTCATCATGTTGCAAAAATTTGAGAGATTATTGTGACTGTTGTTAATAATAATAGAGAAATGAAGGACAAAAAGCTTGAAGAAGGAGAAATCCCCTTCAACCTGGACCATGAATCTAACTGTGACCCCAATGTTGCATTTTCCTACATTGTAAGTGCCCACAATTTTCTTTTCTAAAAGCACTACAAAGTGATGAAAAGGGCCATAGTTTAATTGTTGCATTCCATTCAAAGGATGCATGCTGAAATCACAATGCCTGTGTTAATAATAAACGGTCAAATACAAGCCTTGGAATAGTTCCCAGGTCTTTAAATACCATCTTCATATCTAACATATTTGTCAATGGTTTTTTTTTGCTCAATCTGAAACTACAAGTTCTCTTCTTGCTAGACCTGAGATATTGTTTTTTTAGGGTTGATGTAGGATGCTAAACTACATAATGTTTTGGGCCACTGTCAAAATGAATTCGAGGGTGAAATTTCAGCTGAGAATTTGGGTGAGTAGAAGGATGTGGCATCAACAATGTGTTGGTTGAATAATAGTTCCTCTTTGCCATTTTCCCTCCATGTTGGCAACATTGTAATGTTCATGTAGAAACACGGAAAATGGCCAACAAATATATACACCATTTTGAAATGAGATAATGGTTGTTATTTTTGGTCCTTTTAAAACCATCTTTGGGTTTTCTATCACAATTCCTTGGCATAAAAAATAGACTACCAATGTATTCCTAAGATAACACATTTTCTTCTCAAACAAAAATTTATTTATCTAAATTGACAAGTTTCCTGTTATATCCTTGTAACTTAGAAGTTTCTTTCAGTGACTGAATTCAGTACTAGGAATGTAATCCTACTCCTTGTTCCAAATGATAACCAGGTTTATGATCTGCCATGGAAAATCATTATGGCTTTCAGTGCAATAGAAGAATGAAATAACGCCTTAAGCACATTTATTTCTTATAACAAAGTTTTTTGGATGCACTTATGTACTTGATAATACAAATTAAGTTAGAATAAATAAACAGATGGTACCAAAAAATATTAAGGAAAAAAAAACATATCCTTAATCTTAAATATCTAAAACAAAGTCTGCTATGAATTGTGACTATGGAAAGTATTCCATGGGTTTAGGCTGTTTTTCTAGGTCGATGTGTCCTTTTCGGTGGAGAGAGAGTGCATGGACTCATTTATAGTATTTGGAGGAATTTATTTGAATATTGAGTTGGTTTAAGGAAGAAACCAGTCACCTGTTTCTGTATTTCTTCGCATGAGATGGCAAGTTACTCGAATTCTGAGTCAATTTGCTCGAATTCTTAGTAGATATCTTGCTGAGTCATTCTCTTCCTCTTGATGAGTCAATCTCTAGGTCTTCCTCTTGCTGAAATGATATCCAGGTTGAATAAATCTCCTCGCACTCTCCACCACTTGATTTTGTATGGATTTCCCTAATTGTCTCGCAGACCAACCACCTCTCACAGACCAACCCTCTCCTCCACGTGATATTTCCATAACCCTCTCACAAACCAATTGAAGCAAGCTAGTCAAAGCTGAGAACTCAGAATCACGTTTACCTTTGTAACCTGGCTCCTCAAGTCGAATCCACTCCTCCGTGTGATTTTTCCTAGCCAAGGCCAACGTCAAGGCCGGATTGAAGGTAATTTTAGCGCTCTTTCCTTCTCAATTCATATGCCACTAATATATAGGAAATTAAAGTCCACCTGTCTACCTCTAATCCAAACTGGACTATGCCTATGAGCCCAGATATCACCAACACCAACCCTTCTTCCAGATAAGGTGATAAGGCCACATCCAAGATTATTCTTACCTTATGGAGCTAGATCTTCTGATGATTTAAGGTGAATTTTTTCTACTACGCATTCAGGATCTCTATCAATGATGTTTATTTGGATTTTGGAGTTCCTCAAAATCAACAATTGAATCCATGGCTACTTACAGTAATAAGTAGCGCGCCCCCACTTCCTTCCTGTGATGGTGAAATGGCTCACTGATGTATGAATGGCTCCTGATGGTTGATAGGAACCCTATTCTAGTCGAAGAAGAAAATCACATTTACCTCCCTAACCCTCTCTTCCCACCTCCTCCGCAATGGTTGATAGGAACCCTAGACCAGTCGAAACAGAAAACTGCATTTACCTCCCTAACCCTCTCGTCCCACCTCCTCCGCACTCTTTACCTTACCTAACCCACTTGGCCCAAAAAATAAAAAAATAAAATACGTAAAAAAAATTAGAATTTTATATAATAAATAAAAACCCACTCACCCCTAATCACATAGCCAATAAATTTTTATTTTTTTTTAATTTTTTGATTTTTTTTACCCTAATATGAACCCACGTGATATAATATTGGTTTGTCAATGATGGCCTTGTGCATTGATCACCGTGTTGAAAAGAAAACTAACATGGCAACTATAATTACATGAAATGATATCACTTATTGGAGATTTATAAAATATCTCATGACGGTATCATTAGAGGAATTTTGAGGTCTAAAATGAGCCTCCTAAGGAAATTATAAAATAATAGTGGAAATAATAAAATAATACTAGATTACATCATCATGTTTTAGAGGGTAAAAAAAAAAATATATATTTTTTCAACTCGTATTTTCAACTTATCTCCCTATAGGTTTACTAAAATTTCGAGCAAAACACACCTTGGATGCATAATTTTATTCCTCATCCAAAGAGTACCCATGTTGCATACTTTTTATGGACCTTTCTATATGAAAAATGGTAAATACATGAAAAACGTGATTGCAACCATGTTTTTCATGTAATCCTCATTTTTTGTGTAGCAGGGTCCATCGAAAGTATGCAAGATGGGTACTCCTTAGTTTGGAAATTAAATTTTACATTCAACAAGTACCCCCACTCGAAATTTGAGTAAACATTTAGGGAGATAAGTTGAAAATATGAGTTTAAAAAAGTAGTTTTATTATTTTTTTAAACTTTTCACCTTTTTACTAAAAAAATGGTGAATTATCCCTGATGGTTGGCATCATCATATTGAATCCTATTGGTTCTTATAAGGTTATTTTGGTTGTACATTTTTCTTAGGAGGCCCATTTTAGACCTCAAAATTACCCTAATTTTACATCCATATATATATGTACATATATCCAAACATCACATAAAAACATATATGAAATCATCACCAAAACAAATACCCAATATATACCAACATCACACCAAAAATTCTTTTCCTCAACTAGAAATAATAAAGGATATATAGCCCACATCTGATTTTCCATCTCCCATGTAGCTTCATCAATCTCAAAGTGCTTCCATTTCACCTTAAATTTTTTGATTTCTTGATTTTGAATCATGAGTGTCATTTTCTGCAAAGGCATTGTGGTTACGGGTGAACTCTCATTTTGGCTCCACCAACAATACAGACTACTAAATCACATGATCAACATCTGTAACATATTTCTTAAGCAATTATATATGAAAAACATCATAGAATTTCACTATGGAAGGTAGTGCAAGTCGATAGGCCACTAGTCCGATCCTCTCAATGATACTGAAGGGTCCAAAAAACCATGGCATCAAATTAGGACATGATCCAATCCACAAGGAGATATTATTATGCTTGATATGCAAGTACACCTAATCCCAAACCTAAAAATCCTTGAAAAACCTCTTTCTTTCTGCATAAATCTTATGCCTATCCTGTGCTGCTTTAAATTTATTCCTAATAAACTACATTTCCTGTTCCATTTATGCCAACATATCTCGTCCAATTAGTTCCCCGTTAACCAAATCACTCCAACTGATAGGAGTGTTGCAACGCTGCCCATACAATGCCTCAAATGGACTGATCCTTAGTGACTCCTCATACCCACTGTTGTAGGCGAACTCTACTAGTGGAAGATATTCTTCCCACTTACATTGTTGATGCATCTCATACATCCTCAACATAGCCTCTAATATCTCATTGACCCTCTCATTATATCCATATGTATGCAGATGATAATTTGTGTTGAAGGCCAAATCAATGCCCAAACCTCCGAACAACTCCTTCCAAAACTAGCTGAGTATGCAGTCTTCACCGTAATGAAATTTGAAACCTTTGTCAACCTATCCACAACAACCATGATGGAAACATGTTTTCTAGATGTCTTAGGAAAACCTGTGATGAAGTCCATGAGAATGACCTCCCATTTGAACTATGGAATCACAATTAGTTATAGCAGTCCACCTGGATGTTTACACTTTTCCTTAACCATCTGACAATGCAAAAATATGGCTACAAAATTTCTCAGGAATTTCATTAGATTTAGTGAATAATAGAATCTCTTCACTGTAGTCAACATCTTCTAGTAGCCTAGGTGTCCTAAATATGGTTTCGCATGAAACTCCCTCAAGATCACCTTCTTGAGCTCACTATTTTCTGGTACATGTATCATGTCTCTAAATCTATCCAACCCATATGTTGTGAGATGGTAGTCCAAATAATATACAACTACACCTGTATTGGTACTTATACCTGTACCACTACCTAACCTGCCTATAAGATCTTATCCTATAAGTCTGTCCCATATGAGCTCATAACTGTTATGTGATTTACCTGTACTTGCCTACTAAGAACACCTGTGATCATGTTCTCCTTTCCCTTGATGTACCTAATCATGATGTCAAACTCATTAATCATGGCCAACCATCTAGCTTGCCTAGCGTTCAAATTCAACTATTAAAGAAATTACCTCAACCCAATGTGGTCATTCATCAGTGCAAACCTCCTGCCAAGAAGATAGTGCCTCCACATCTTTAGTGCATGTATGATCACTGTTAGCTCAAGATCATGTGTCAGGTAGTTCTGCTCATGCTCATTCAGTTTTTCATGACTCATAGAACACCATTTTTCCATCCTGCATAAGGACTCCACTAATTCCTCTCTTGAAATAATTTCTACATACTACAAATTCCTTGTCCATGTCTGCAATCTTTAACACTAGATCATGTGTCAACAACTGCTCAAGCTGCTCAAAAATAGCCTCACACTCCTCTATCCAATTAAAACTCTTACCTTTCCTATGCAATATGTAATAGGATAAGAAATATGTGAGAAGTTCTTGATGAAACTCTTGTAGTAACCTGATAATCCCATGATTGATCTTACCTCATCTACATTATTAGGAGCTACCCATGCCATGATGGCTCTTATATTTGCTGGATCTACTATAATTCCCTCCTTGGAGACAACTTGTCCCAAGTAGTGTACTTCCATCTGGAAGAAACTAAATTTTCTAAGCTTAGCATATAACTAATTCTCTCTCAAAATCCTCAACACCACTCAAAATGATCAGCATGATCTTCTTCATATTTAAAATACACCAATATATCATCAATAAACACAATCACAAAATTTTCCAAATAAGGATGCAAAAAATAGTTCATCAAACACATAAATGTAGTTGGGGGATTATTCTAACTTAATGTAACTACACCAAATTTGTAATGCCCGTACCTGGTCCTTAATGCGGTCTAGTAGATGTCCTGCTCTTTGATGCATACATGACGATAACTTGATAATGGGTACAAATAATTGATGCTAAATTTATTCATCTTCTTGTAGTCAATGTACAACCTGAGAGTGCCATCTTTCTTCATCACAAACAACACTGGTGCACCCCATGGAAATACAATTCGCCTAATGTACCCTTTTCATGCATCTCCTTTAGCTTCAACTTTAATTCTCCCAACTCAAGTGTGCTCATCCTGTATGGTTCCTTTGATTCTAGAGCTTCACGTCGCATCAACTCAATAGAAATGTCTACTTCCCTATAAAATGGCAACTCTGATATGTATGCTGGAAACACATCCTGAAATGAATGTAAAATTGGATACATGTTCAACATGTCTGCATCCCGAGTTGCCTTACCTTTCTGATGAGATATATGAACTACAAATAGTACACACCCTTTCCTATGACTACGCTTGGCCTACATAGCTATAACCATCCTAACTGATGTTTCTTTCTTCTTACCCTATAGTACTCTTTGTTCCCCATTTTTATCCAAGAACTCAATATCTTTGTCATAGAAATTTATCTTGGTCTTGTGCATATATAACCAATCAATACCCAATAGCATACTATATGAACCGAATGGCAATATGTTCAAGTACGTCGTTGTAGGAATTGTTGGAGTGGGGTCCCCTAGGACCGAACTTTGATATATTTTTGATATTTTTATAAATATTTTATAAGTTTATTCATGTGAAACACAAGTCAAGGGGCTTTGGGGCGGGTCAAATCCCCTCATGAGTTGTAATGGGTCAAAAGGGTAGAATTAGGGGCCGCAAACCACATTTTTCACACCTTAGATGAGCGTAGGACAAAAATATAAATATGAGTCTAGATCAAGTTGATCGAGGATCAAAGTGAATGAATTATAGAAATCTGACTGTATTTTGATATTCTAGCAGATTTGTCTGGGTAAAAAGGCTCATGTTGGCTGTGTGTGCGAAGACCTTAGTCCTTCTCTATGTGGACCCCACTGGCTGTGTGTGCGGGTGAACTGAAGGTTTTGTAAGGAGGATCTGAACTATTTATGAATGAATAACTATTCTTGCTAATATCTAAGTCCAAAATGCATATGTTATTTAATTTATGATCATTTCTTCATGTTATTTCTGATTCATGTGTTACCTGTATTTGGATCAATTGCATAACTATTTCTGGATTTAGATGAATGTTTATTGAATGGATCTATTACTATAGGTTTCTAATACTATTTGTTAAGGGTTATTACATGGATTGTGGACTTTGTTTTAACTTGCATGTAGGATATTCTGCATAATTTACCTGAATTTGTCTGATAAGGGTTTCCTAGTTAGGGCTTCGTTTGTGGAGGTATGTTCATGATTGTTTTAGATCTAAAGGCACCCACATCATTTAATTCTCTCTCAGGGTGTGGAAACCTAGTTCCAACACCCCCCCCCATACTGCTTCGGGTGAGACTTTGACTTGCGCAAGGAGGTCACTGCCTAAAGTGCCAGTAGTAAGAGGTTTTTGTTGGTTAACCTAAAATTCGAACCTGGGTCACGACCCCTCAAGCCAAAAGGCATACCATTTAACCAAAATTCACAAGCTCTTACCCAATGGTGAACTATTTTCTTCATAACTATGGCCAACTGCACTAACCAATTTTATGCATGAATTTCCTTGCTCAAGATTAATATTAAAATAGTGAGATTCAGGGTCAATAAAAATAGAAACAAATTGATCACAAAGCTTACTTACCATCTGAATGATATAAGCTTGATGATCTTCCCCTATGTTTTCCATGACAACATAAATCTACGGAATGTTATTCCCAACATCTCCCACTATCTGTGCCTCTTGCGCACTGTAGATCTGTGGCATACCATCCTCATGTTGAGTACAATCTCCTACAATGATATTTTCCATAAGTCCAGAATTGTATAGGCTTCTATCCCTCATCTGTATTCTGATCCTCAGATCAAAATCCCTTTCCTCTACTAGATGTATTAAACTTCTTAGGTGGGGAAAATTGTCCTTGTTACCTACATCTTGACTCCCTGATTTTTTCATGTCCCATTTTACTTTATTCTTATGATTACATATCCAATCTGGATTTGCCTTGGATTTGTACTTGGATTTCTCATAAAAATTCTTGAGTTTCCGGATGGCCTCCTCTAATGTTTTAGGCTCATCAAACTCAATCCTATCTCTAAATGCAATTGGAAGCCCACTAATAAATCTTTGAATCTTCACCTTCTCCTCCTTGAGGTAAGGCACATACCTCAGTAACTCCAAGAACATGTCAGTATGATCCTCATCTGTCATGGAACCCATCTTCATCTCATAAAAATCCTTTACCTTGTCATCATAGTACCTCTCTGCTAGCTACTTCTTCAGGAATAGCTTTTCGACCTCACTCTAAGTCAACTCCTTGTCATAAATATCTCTAACGTTCTTCACATATTCCCACCAAATTTTTTCTTTACTTATGAGGCTTAATGTAGCTATCCTAGCTTTCACATTTTCTAAGTAATCATGCAATCTGAAAAATTTGTTCATGCTAAGAAACCATGCCTTTGCATCCTATGGTTTCTTCATATCTTTGTCAAATTTAGGTGGTTTTGAATTTTTAAAATCATCCATAAAATAACCCCTGTCCCTCCTCCTTTAAGGATGATAATGATGATGATCATGATGCCTTTTAGAACCAGAACCAGAATGATACATGTTTCTTTCACCTCTCCTATCTGGAGTGCCCAACTATCTTCCATCTCTAACTATTTCATCCATATCCAACCTTTAACCATCAGGAGAATTATTTCCATATGCTATGTTGTTCCCATCCTCTTACCCATACATGATCATATGTGGCCCCTGTTTCTGCAACTCTAACAAACTTTGAATGATGGTTGCATTCACATTTTCTTTATTTTCCTATTCCTGTATGAGTATATGATTGTCTGCCTTGCAACTCCTTATTTCTTCCTTTAAGCTTCTCAGTGTATCTGCCATATCAAATGAATGTCCAACACCATGCTACTCATATGACTGGTAGGGAGAATCTTTGTAGTCTACTATTCTTCTATTCATATTTTATTTCTTCCTGTAAGGTACAATATGTCAGCTAAACCAAATCATAAATAAAGAAATGTACCTTAGTGTAATTTGGGGAGGATAGATCCTGCAATATCAACCAATCAGTAAAATACATGTATATACATAATCATAACATCAAATAAACCCATAACACATGGTATATTAGTGCATAAGCATCACTCTAGTTGGAATCTAGATCAATGCATAATCATACGAAATACACACCATGACCTAATGCATGAAAACCTCAACCATAATAATGCAACCTTGAACACATGCACCTACTGACATATATAACCAAAGATGAATGACCAATGCATGGTTAAAAAATACCATCACGCAAGTAGGCATACACAAACACTACAAAAGCATGACTAATATGTGACCTTGCATACACAAGCAATGCGTATTAAACATGTAACAATATGTAACCAAGTGTGCACACACAATACACAAGCATTAAAAACACAAAATTGGTCTTATTCACATGAAAAGATGTTTAAAAAAACATGATCATCCCATCCATGACAACACCACTTCCACCACGACCAACACAACACAGATGAAAAAAGCAAATAAACCATAGTTATGACAAATCCACAGGAAACCAATAAAAAAGCGTAACCAACACACTACACATCTAGTCCAAAGGTTGACCCATGCTATCATACCACTCTGTAACACCCTCCTTCAACATTTAGCCAAGTCACTATTAGCCCCATATAAATTTTTGACAAGAAAACAGGGGGCTAAAATGTTTTTGAGCCTTCAAGGAATGCATTTCCTCTGAAAACACATCATCCTTGAAGCCTCTTTGTGCCTTTTGTCCTTTGGTAAAATCCCCTCTGCTGATTCCCATGATAAAGCCTCCCTGATTGCAGAAAATTGTGCTCGAAAAGGCCTACATTTATCCCTGGTATCCCTGCAAAACACCCCATTTTAACCTTTTTTTTCCCCTTGTCAATTTCCCCTCTGATCCCCTACATCCTCCCAAAATCCCCTTTACATCCTACACACACCCCTGGTGTGGTTTTATTTCCCCTTATTTCCCCTATCGTTACCCATTTTGGTTTTTAATTTCATTGAAAATGTGCCAAAAACCATATTCTCCATGTATATGGGTCTTAGCCCCCTTCGGCTAGCCCCAGAACCATATTTCCCCCCCATGTGGCCTGACGCCGAAACCACGCGCTAGCCTGGAAAAGCACTTATCGCAGAATCCATATCGGGCGCGTTTTAAACCATCGATATGTATAGATAGGACGGTCGTCACATTCCCTACAGTGTCCACCGTTCAACCCGTTCACCGCTCAGATCTCATCACAACCGTTCGTTAACCCGCCAGATCAACGGTCCGTATTTTACCCGCCCCGGTGGTCCCCGCACACTATTCTAAAACTGGTGGTTTCTATCGCACCGCCTTTGAAGGGTGGGCGGTATTTTTCGTTTGGCCAGCGATTCCACTCATTGCATGACGCGTGACACCGACAATATTCCAAAACCATCCCCCCATCGTGCGTTATCATTCGGTATTTGGCATGGCATGATATGCATATACACCGTCCGATCTGTGATCGTCCATCCAACGGTCATCGCGCCGAAAAGTTGCACGGAAGACAACCCAAGGCAGCCATACCCCTGGCCCACTGTCCGTCACCCTCCGATGCATTTTCAGCCATCGATCTCCTCCCGAGATCGGACGGTCTAGATTCAATCGCCCTCCGCCATGTCCCCAGACGTCGATCTCCCCCTGAGATCGGATGGTCCAGATTTGATTGCATGATTGTGCTGTTGACCGCTCTCGCCACGTCACCTATTCCACATGTTTCATCGTATTTCTCGCCCATCCATGTACATATATGTGTTCAAAGGTTAGGTTTTAATGTTTTATGTTAAAATGTTGCGCCACCATTCTGCAAGCTTCCCACTGCATTTTCCACCGTAATCCCGCACTATTCCACCATTTCACCAGCTGCACGTCCATTTTAGTCATCCCCGTTGCATCCAACACCTCCATACATGGTTTTTCTTAACAGGTTTTTGTGTTTTACAGGGTTACAGGCGGCGAAAAACCACCATGATTCATATTCACCATTGTGGTGGTACAGTGAGCAGGAGAAGCTGAATTTAGAGCCTGATATTATAGGGAAATGTCCGGAAAGGTGTCTGCGACATAAATTTCATCGAAGGACATAATTAAAGCTCTGCAAAACCTCTCCCGCGCCATTAAAGCATAGATTTCACAGTCGGAGGAAATCGAGAAAGCGACAAAGAGTATCAGTGGAAAAATAGAGCGTTTAAGGCCTGTAATTGCAAATTATAAGCCTTAATCCAGTTATTCAAAGGCAAGGTACCAGATCGAAGACCCCGAGGATCAATCAGAAGGTTCAATGCACAGAAAATAATACTATTAGGGTTTTCATATCAGCAGTACATTCTTCCATAAAAGGACACAGTATCCATATTGCTTTTATTCTAAGACGTGTTTTAGGGAGATTTTCTGCCCTGACAATATTCCTATGCTACCAGTGCATTATTTATACAGTATGGCAGACCCTAGCATCATCGTTCTGCATTTTTTTCAGTACACCAGAGACATACCTACAGTAAATGGAGACCTGATGAAGACCACTCCATCATCCAAAGAGTACCAGAGATAAATGCCCAGAATTTAAAAGGGGATGGAGCCTCAGCCCTCCTGCTGCTTCAGAGTTTGAATGATGCATTTAAGTTTACATCTACTCCTGTTATTATTTTATCCTATAAGAATCTTGAAGAACATATTGTAAAAGGTTTTTGTTCAGCTGCTGCCGTTGTAGTTAGAGGGATTCAGTTTTGACTGTTAGAAAATTTTGGGAGAGATTAACAGAGTAGTTGTTTTGTAGTAGGTTGGGAGGAGAAAGTTTGGATTGTAATCAGTCATTGATCTCAGTGTATGTGACTGGTTTTGCATCAATTAATCAAGCACATTTCACAGGATCCTAGTCTATTACTATTGGTGATGTTTTTCTAACACTGTTTATTACATTTTCATACTGTTTCATTTTCTACTAGCTCGCATCAGAATATTGGCATAGAATTTTCCCTTGTTAGGTACCCTATGTTTATGCTCTCCTTGCCTTGAATATTTTCTGCTAAATGTGTTATCTAAGGGTTGATTTCAGTTAATTTAACCAGTGTAGTGGATGTCATTGCCTGCTAGCTGATGTATGAATTAAATGAATCTGTCCTTAGATGTTCTTGTTGGGTTTAAGCTGGAAGATTTGGGAACACCGGGGATTAGGGAGTTAGGCCCGTCCACCAGGATCTCGGTAACGCCACCGTCTTTCTAAGATCTCTGTCAAGGCTTGCCATTGAAGGTTCAATGTCCTTCTCTGATCTATAGACCCTGGCTATGTCAAACTTATCTATGTTTTTCCCTTGGAGAATGCTAAAGCTGACCTGGAGTTAAATGACCTATGGTCTGATCTATAAGCTGCCCCTTTTTCTTTCCTTCTTTCACTTTAAATCCTTAATTTTACATCCCACCATCTATCTAAAACTATCCTTTAGTGTAGATGACTTTCCCTCTGAAAGCTTTGGCTAGTTGTTTCATGTAATTACCTTTTCATGACTCCATAGCCCAATGGATGGCACTTTCTTGACCTATCCTCTTTACTGAAACATCCTGCTGCTTTGTCCTTTTCCTCCCATTACTTTCTCAGTCTATGATCTCATGAGAAACCCAGCAACCAACCAACCAAATCATTTTAAAACCCCCCTTTGTGCTTCATACCTAGCCTAACATCTCAATTTGAGCTTCAAAGATATACCATTCTTTGTATTTATTGGAGAGATCCCTCTCCGGGTCCAGGAGGGCTAGATCCTAGGGCCCAAAGTGGTTCTGATCTTGTCTCATCTTTTGGTCTTTCCAATCTGGCCAAAAACCCCAACATAATGGCAACTCCAATGGGGAATTGAGTGCATTTATCTTACATACTCTTAGGCACTCAAAAGACCCAAAATATATGGTTAGATTGGAATTCAATTGCTGATGGTGGACAACATCCTTCTTCAAACATTCATATACATCCACCTGGCGACTCCACAATCCATAACTCCTAGAAGACCAAATGACTCCACTGGTAGAAGACCCTGAACTGGTTTACCAGATACAATGGCCTCTTTCTGATTTACAAACATGCTTCCACGCATACAGAGAAGATATGCCCCAATGAGTAGGGAGCATATCCCTGGATTCCCACACAAAATGCCTGAAGTGGACTGGTTAAAAAACTTGCCTACATTTCAAGGTGAAAACACTGATGACCCCTTGCTACATCTCATCAAGTTTCATATACATGTGTGGAAATTTAAAGTTGAATGGCATGAAGAATGCCTAATGAAAATGTTCATGGCAACATTAGAAGGAAAAGATAGGGTCTAATATGGATGATTAGAACCTCGGAGTTTGTTTTCTTTAAAGGACATGCACCAAGTATTTTACAAGAATTATAAAGGAAACTCTCCATCCTTATCATGGGGTTGTTGTGATCAATCTCAGAATATCATTCAGTACCTGTTAGATATTGATGAGGATTTGGTTAATATGCATCCTGAAGATCTGTTAACAACCATTCAAGAATTTCATATGCATCCTAGCTATCACAAGAACATGGATGAATCAGCTGAGGAAGAAAAAAGTCAAGAGACCATAGACATTCCTCAAGATATTCCTGAAAACTCAGAAGCTGATTTATCATCCCTTGTAGTTGAGGCTCAAGATGACATCCTACCTCAAATCTAGTCTTCAAAGGAAACAGAGAGCTGTTGCACTTCTGCACAAAGGAACACAAGACCATCTTACCCTTTGACAGAAGAAGAAATAGATCAGATCTTCAATAGACAGCCAACCTCTGAATTTTTTTACAAATCAGACTTTCTTTTCCATTCATCTGATGAGCTTTGTTATAAAAATTTGGAAAGCTCACATGTAAATCAGAGTGAAGAAAAATCTGCTGATAATCCAGTATATCTGATTGGTAGCATTACTTACATTCATGATTCTCCTATCTTTGATCTATCTGATGATGATGTTCTCCAAACAGAAGATGATCTTGCAGGGTCATCATTAGTAGATTTATGGGAGGAAAATCAGTTCCCTTTACTTCTAGAGAGTAATGAGCCAATGCAGGCTATTTATGATACTGATGAAGAAAGCTTTATGAGTGCAGAAGAGGGTGAAGGATCTCTAGATCTTTGCTTCACTCCATTACAACTAATCAGTGATGGTTTTCACATGATTGGAGGTCAGTAGCCTTTCATCTCAGAAGATGAAGAGGAAAACAAGGAAGAGATCTTTGATAAGTTTGAAAGCAATGAGCCTTCTCTTGAAAAAGAGGAAGCAATGGAACAAACCACTGCTCAAGAATACTTAGATTTTTTCACAGAGATCAACACCTCAGAGCAGAACATATCAGAGCTCCAAGAGGACTCACCTGCAATATATGATGAGCCCTCCAGTTCAGAAGATGAAGAAGATTCTCTCCCTCAAGAGAGTCATGTTTTTGATCCAGTGGAAGAAGAAGAAATCTTGGTTGAAGCATGCCTGCCAAATATTCATAGCCAGGTATCTTTTCATGATCCTTATGCTCATTTCCTGCAAACATTTGAAAAAGGATCAAAGGTATTTTTGAGCAGCATGTTGCAGACAAAGAAATTTTTTAAAAGCTGCTATTATGGAATAAAAAGAGTGGGAGCTGCCCTGCCTATCCAGCTTGCTCAGGGAGTTGAGCAAGAAAGACCAGTCATGGGATCACTTGATGGGCTGGTTACATTGGAAGACATTGTTTGTAAGCTAGACTTGTAAATATTCCAGTTAGAGTAGGGTAGGTAGGAAAAGCTAAAATAATCTCAGTCTGTGAGCATGCAGTTAGTTTTTTTTAATTTCTACAAAGTCCAACAAGTCAGACAGTCTAATCCTGGCTTGACTGTTTTCAATTTATGTCTTAGAATGTAGAGAAGAAATCTGCTAGATAGTTTAATCCTAGCAGATACTAGTTTAGGTAGAGAAACTATGAGACCAAAAGTTTAATCTGGTCTCATGGAGCAATAAGGGTAGAAATAGAATAGGTTTATTTTCTTGTTTGTAAAAAATAAATGATGTAAAGGGTCTGCTAGTTCAAATGCACCCTAGAAGAAAAAATGCTAGGATTGTAGGATGGGTAGGTAGATAGTTTGGGAGAGTTTTTCTGCTGATTTGATGTCTTCACAATCTGGGGTAACTGATCCAAGAGAAGAAAAGAATGAGTCAAGCATTAGGCATCTGGCCTACACCAAAGATCATTTTCTGAATTCTTGACTCCTTCAAGAAGAATCCATCCCCATGTGGAGCCACTGTTAGCCCCCTATAAATTTTTGACAAGCAAAAAGGGGGCTATAATTTTTTTGAGCCTTCAAGGAATGCATTTCCTCTAAAAACACATCATCCATGAAGCCTCTATGTTCCTTTTGTCCTTTGGTAAAATCCCCTCTGCTGATTCCCATTATAAAGCCTCCCTGATTGCAAAAAAATGTGCTCCAAAAGGAATACATTTATCCCTGGTATCCCTGCAAAACGCCCCGTTTTAACCTTTGTTTTCCCCTTGTCAATTTCCCCTCTGATCCCCTACATCCTCCCAAAATCCCCTTTACATCCTGCACACACCCCTGGTGTGGTTTTATTTCCCCTTATTTCCCCTATCGTTACCCCTTTTGGCCTTTAATTTCATTGAAAATGTGCCAAAAACCATATTTTCCATGTATATGGGTCTTAGCCCCCTTCGGCTAGCCGCAAAACTGTATTTTCCCCCCATGTGGCCAGGCGCCGAAACCACACGCTAACCCGGAAAAGCGCTTATCGCAGAATCCATATCAGGCGCGTTTTAAATCATCGATCTGTATAGATTGGACGGTCGTCGCATTCCCTACAGTGTCCACCGTTCACCCCGTTCACTGCTCAGATCGCATCACAACCATCCGTTAACCCGCCAAATAAACAGTCCGTAGTTTGCATGCCCCGGTGGTCCTTGAACACTATTCTAAAACTGGCGGTTTCTATTACATTGCCTTTGAAGGGTGGGCAGTATTTTTCATTTGGCCAATGATTCCACTCATCGCATGACGCATGGCACCGACACTATTCCAAAACTGCCCCCCACCGTGCGTTATCGTACGGTATTTTACATGGCGCAATATGCATATACATCATCCAATTTGCAATTGTCCATCCAACGGTCATCGTGCCGCGAAGTTCCACAGAAGATAACCCAATGCATCTGTACCCCTGGCCCACTGTCCATCGCCCTCCGATGCATTTTCAGCCATCGATCTCCTCCCGAGATTGGACGGTCCAGATTCAATCGCCCTCCGCCATGTCCCCAGCCGTCGATCTCCTCCTGAGATCAGACGGTCCAGATTTGATTGCATGATTCCGTCGTTGACTGCTCCCGCCATGTCACCTATTCCACGTGTTTCATCGTATTTCTCACCCTTCCATGTACATATATGCATTCAAAGGTCAGGTTTTAATTTTTTACGTTAAAATGCTGCGCCACCACTCTGCAAGCTTCCCACTACATTTTCCACCGTAATCCCGCACTATTCCACCATTTCACCAGCTGCATGTCCAGTTTCGTCATCCCTGTTGCATCCACCACCTCCATGCATGGCTTTTATTAATAGGTTTTCGTGTTTTTCAGGGTTACAGGTGGCAAAAAACCGCCATGATTCATATTCACCATTGTGGTGGTATAGTGCACAGAAGAAGCTGAATTTAGAACCTGATATTACAGGGAAATGTCCGGAAAGGTGTCTGCGACATAAATTTCATCGAAGGACAGAATTAAAGCTCTACAAAACCTCTTCGGCGCCATTAAAGCACAAATTTCGCAGTTAGAGGAAATCGAGAAAGCGGTAAAGAGTATCAGTGGAAAAATAGAGCGTTTAAGGCCTGTAATTGCAAATTATAAGCCTTAATCTAGTTATTCAAAGGCAAGGTACCAGATCAAAGAGCCCAAGGATCAATCAGAAGGTTCAATGCACAAAAAATAATACTATCAGGGTTTTCATATCAACAGTACGTTCTTCCATAAAAGGACACAGTATCCATATTTCTTTTATTCTATGCTGTGTTCTAGGGAGATTTTCAGACCTGACAACAGTCCTATGCTACCAATGCATTAGTTATACAGTATGGCAGACCCTAGCATCATCGTTCTGCATTTTGTTCAGTACACCAGAGACATACCTGGAGTAAATGGAGACCTGACAAAGACCACTCCATCATCCAAAGAGTACCAGAGATAAATGCCCAGAATTTAAAAGGGGATGGAGCCTCGGCCCTCCTGCTGCTTTAGAGTTTTAATGTTGCATTTAAGTTTACATCTACTCCTGTTATTCTTTTCTCTTCTAAGAATCCTAAAGAACATATTGTAAGACGTTTTTGTTCGGCTGCTGCCATTGTAGTTAGAGGGATTCAGTTTTGACTGTTAGAACAGTTTGGGAGAGATTATCAGAGTAGTTTTTTTGTAGTAGGCTGGGAGGAGAAAGTTTGGATTGTAATTAGCCATTTAGCTCAGTGTATGTGACTGGTTTTGCATCAATTAATCAAGCACATTTCACAAGATCCTGATATATTACTATTGGTGATGTTTTTCTAACACTGTTTATTACATTTTCATACTGTTTCATTTTATACTGGCTCGCATCAGAATATTGGCATAGGATTTACCCTTGTTAGGTACCCTATGTTTCTGCTCTCCTTGCCTTCAATTTGTTCTGCTAAATGTGTTATCTAAGGGTTTATTTCAATTAATTTAACCAGTGTAGTGGATGTCACTGACTGCTAGCTGATGTATGAATTAAATGAATCTGTCCTTAGATGTTCTTATTGGGTTTAAGCTGTAAGATTTGGGAAAACTGGGGATTAGAGTCAGCCCTATCCACTAGGATCCTTGTGCGACCAACTGGCCTTTCTAAGATCTCTTGCTGGTGTTAAAAAATTGAAGGTTCAAATTCCTTCTCTAATCTATAGACCCTGGCTATGTTAAACTTATCTATGTTTTTCCCTTGGAGCATGTTAAAGCTGACCTGGAGTTAAATGACCTCTGGTCCGATCTATAAGATGCCCCTTTGTCTTTCCTTCTTTCGCTTTCAATCCTTAATGTTCCATCCCACCATCTATCTAAAAAGATCCTTTAGTGTAGATGACTTGCCCTCTGAAAGCTTTGGCTAGTTGTTGCATGTAACTACCTTTTCATGACTCCATAGCCCAATGGATGGCACTTTCTTGACCTATCCTCTTTGCTGAAACATCCTACTGCTTTGTCCTTTTCCTCCCATTACTTTCTCAGTCTATGATATCATGACCAACCCAGCAACCAACCAACCAAATCATTTTAAAAACCCCCTTTGTGCTTCATACCTAGCCTAACATCTCAATTTGAGCTTCAAATATATACCATTATTTGTATTTATTGGATATATCCCTCTCTGGGTCCAGGAGGGCTAGATCCTAGGGCCCCAAAGTGGTTATGATGTTGTCTCATCTTTTGGTCTTGCCAATCTAGCCAAAACATGGGAACCCCAACAGTCACAAACCAATCGGGGAAAACATGTGATGAGAGGATACTAATACGAGATTCAACCACCTAGGTTACCTTAAGGAAGTGTAACCAATGGAAACATGACAAAAAAACCTTGTACATCATCCATGACTCCCCCAAGACCTAACCCAATCTTCCAGGCCTCCTTCCCCTAGGTTATACTAACCTTTTGCGCTATTTTAGCCATAATCGTACGCATAAAATTGCATGCTAGTGAATGGCAGGCCATAGCCATAGGAATAACACTGTAAGCCAGTGACTAGGACCCTAATTTCTCAGTTCTATGCCTGTGGATCCAAGATTTAAGGCACTTTTTTAGGCCCAGAGCTCAAGCCAATGTGAAAAACTTCATGAAGATTTTAGACATGATAAATAAAAATCGGAAAATGATGTAGAAGAAAACATAAAATCAAGGACTTGACAAGACCCCTGCTAGCCATGACAGGAATTTTTTCAAACATGTCACAAACATTGGATCTATAGGTGTAAAGAACAAATTTAAACATAGGGGTCTCATACTTATCTGAGAATCACTAAGAAGAATTGATCCCTTACATCATTAGATGCAATACAACCTATTTGAAAATAGATACACTATGCACTCATTTACAAGCAAAAATATTGATAGAGCCATACAACATCACAGATCAAATACCTCCTTAGAACCAGCAGAATAACCACAAAGATACAATGGATACAAGAACAAATATTCCACATATAAATCAATACATTTTCATACCAAATACCAAAGGAATATGCTTTTCATTACTTAATGTAAAACCAACCGGAGATGGGTCTTCCACGTTCCACAACACCATAGATTGGCAGAGCCAAATCTCACGTTAGCCAATCACCCCCATGCCATATTCAAAGCATGAATGTGGGATCTCATCAATCACATCAATCATAATTAATCTAGAGCTACCAGAGGAAAAAACACCTTAACCCTCAACCAGTGATTCCACCTCATTGTTGAGCATCACATCCATCATAGATTGGTCTCTATCAAGATGTTTCAGGGCTCCATAGTGTTTGTTCCAACCAGGACTAAGAAGACTAGTAACTCAACCACAACTGTTACATGGATTCCAGAGTTTTTGTCCAACTAGGGCTTCTGGGACTAGTATCTCAACCAACCTAGGGCTTCCAGAGAATTTTTCCAACCAAGGCTTTGAGGACTAGAAAATAAACTCATAATTGTCTGCAGGGCTTCCAGAGCATTTTTCCAACCAAGGCTTCCAGGAACTAATAAATAAACCCACAACTAAAGGAATCATGGGAACAGACAAGAAAAAAATCGATGGAAATAAACCCATAACACCATGGCTATAAAGGAAATCGAAAGCCTAGTAAAATCCACATGGATACACCATCCATGCCAAAAATAGTGAGGAAAACATACATGCAACTTGGTACCTGCAATGAAATCTAGTTGTAGTTGTTGATCTGGATGTTTTCTTGTGCTTTCCTACTCTTACTTTTCCTTCTTGCTCTAAATCACCAAGTATATATACTCTCCAAGAGTTCCCTAAGAAAACTATAAGTATCCAAGAGTATGAGAGAGAGAGAGAGAGAGAGAGAGAGAGAGAGAGAATAATGAGAGAGCTCCAAAAATACAATTACAAAAGGTACCAACTGATCCTCATAATCCTTTTTATAGAAGAGGCCTCTATTTTCTTCATTTTCCATTATTTTTCCTTCATTTTCCTCCTCACATGAAACCTGTGACCTTTTACCTCCCTTTTCTCCCGATTTCCATTATTTTCATAAATTAATGTACTAAAAATACTTTTTTCCTTTTTAATGCCTTAGCCATAGCCTTTGCAAATTTCGTTAGCCATAATAAACCATGTGCAAACCCGCACTAGGATTTTTTTCCCAACATTAAGATTGGAACAAGTGTCCCATCAATTGTGGTTATTTTTAAAACTTTATTACATGAAATTTTCACCGAGTTTGTTACATTGTTAAAAAATCATGGATCATTGTGTAGGGTGTCAACAAGATGATTTCACCATATCTGTACTAACACAATAACGGACATTTCCAAGTAATTTTCTTCTACAAGCCTTTTGTGAATTAAATTCCTATATTGTCGCCAGTTGTTACCAAAGATTTTTACTCCTAGGATTTCTTGTGGGAAGATATTCAACTAAGTTCTAACCCAGGTAATTAACCTCGAGATATGATACTATCGATTCCTTTCATTATTCTTCTCTTACAGTAGTCAAATAAATTCTATAGTCCTAATGTGTAGAATTACTCCTACAGGTAACGTGCCCTGGCTTAATACATTCCCTAACTCATGGTATTTCACTTATGCTTACGACTCCCTTTCAAATTTACTTTGAAAACAACCCCATTCTCCCCTTTTATGGGTTGTAGGTGTGAATATGTACCCTACATGGCCTCTCTGCTCTCAATTTAAGCAGGAGTTACACAAGTTCCCTATTCGGGGCAAAAGATTATAATAATTAATTTATCTTAAGGCTACGTCATGATAGTGACTTTATATTCATTCTAAGAGCTATATTAAGCGATTAATATATTTATTATAGCTTTGTTTTGGGTTTATAGTGTGTTAGCCCCCTATGAATTTTTTGACAAGCAAATAAGGGGCTAAATTGTTTTTGAGCCTTCAAGGAATGAATTTCCTCTAAAAACACATCATCCTTGAAGTCTCCTTGTGCCTTTGTCCTTTGATAAATCCTCACTGCTATTTCCATGAGAAGAGCCTCTATGTTTGTGAAGAAATTTCCCAAAGGCCTCCATTTTCCCTTTTTAAACTTCTAAATCATCCCAACCCCCTTTTAAACCTAACAAGCTTGAAAATACCCTTTGTTTGGCTTAAAAAACCTTTATTTCCCCTACCATTTTCCTCTTTGGCCTTAAAACGCATTAAATATAGGCCAAAAACCCACTTTCTACTTTATAACAGGCTAAGCCCCTTTTCGGCCAGCCCCCTTAACCACTTCCCCATATGCCTTGCGCCCAAGACCAAGCACTTAAGCCTTGGGCGCTTATCGCAATCGGAGGTTTCACGAGAGAGCATTTCTTTTGTTTCATTTATTTTCCCCGATGCGATGGTGTTTTCTCTGTCGGCCTTTGGTGCATTATCAGCCGTCGATCTACGAAGATCTGACGATCTACGCTTATCTCACAACGCGCCCACCTCACCCTTTGTTACTCCTCCAATTGCATGTCGACTGTCGATCTAGAACCCTGATCGGACGGTGATCACTTAATCACACCATCATAATCGCCCAATCCCGTATTGTTGGTCCTCCTGATTGATGCGGCCCGATTGGATCCTAGCCGTCCATCCTGCTTGATCCAACAGACGAGATTTCTTCTCATTCCGCCCTGTGTTCCCTGATTGGTCATCCCTGATCCAATCGCAACCGTTGATCTGTCCCAGATCCAACGGTCCAGATCCAATCGCTTCATGATCCCATCGGAGAGTTGGTCCCTGCCTCCTCCGCTTCCAATTAGATCCTGACTGTCCATCTTATTTGATCTGACAGCTCATATTTCTCCCGCCCACTAACCATATCCTCCACCTTTTCCCTCTCTCTCTAGATCTCATCCTTTCATTCATAGATTGGACTATACTTATTGAAATTGCCTTCGATCGTCCCCCACCTTAACCATCCATGCACGTTCCTCGTATCACACTCCTCCATCACCGTCAGATCTTACAGTCCCAGATCCAATGGCCCACATTAATATTGTGCAGGTTTTGTGTCTGAATTTTAGCACCTCAGATTCATGTGATATGGGTGGTTTTCTAGAGCCACGTGTCAGCCTAGGACCCATATCGTGTTCAAAAAGAAAAAACCGCCTCACCAGCCTTTTGCTGCGCGATACTGGTGGTTTTCTTCCTGAAACCAATTTTCCTCCGAGTGTCCCTGCAACCTCCATATTTGATCACAGTCATCCATCTAAGCCAGATCAGTGGCCCATATCTCATCTCGCGTTCCATTCAAGTTTTCCCATCGCACGACCTTAACACTTCATCGCATCATCTCGACCATCGATCTCCTCCTAAGATCTGACGGTCCAGGTTAAATTTCCCTCCGCCCTTGATCGAGTCCCACCATACAAGCCCATTTCATATGATTTTCATGCAATTATTTTGTATTCCATCCAAAGGTCCAATTCTTATGTTTTGCATTAAAATCATTTCTCCGCTCACATTAGAACTTTAATTTTTTATATTAAAGTTTATCTCATTTCGCCCCAACCTTCTAAAGTCATTCCATTGATTGATTTCCACCGTCGATCATCGTTAGCCCATCTGATCAAACGGTCCACGTCCATTTTTTCACCAAACCTCCATAAGCTTCATTTTTCACCAGTGTTCCCTTGCATCCACTGTTTTCACCTGCATTCGCCATTCTGCCATTTCTTCCATAGGCCTCCACAAAATTTCTTCTGCCACTCCCTGGATTTTATAATTGGTTTATTTTACTGTGTAGGGTTCACAGGAGTGATTAATTCATTCTATTTTCCATAATCACAACCACTGTGATTCAGAATACAGAGATGCCATTACAGTAGCAGCGAAGTGTATCAACAGCAGGGATTAAAGGTGTTAAAGACCGTAATTTAATATTTAGCACCTAATCCCATGATCAAAGGAAAAGACACAGTTTGAAGACTAATGCACATGAAACAAGCCATATCTGTGTATATGTCAGCAGAACGTATTTTCTCAGAAATAACACCTTCCTATAGAAAGCCTCCATGCCTCCTCGAGTTCCTAAAAGCCATTTCACTGACAGAAAGCTTCCAAAGACTGTCAGGACAACAATAATGGATGCATGGAAACCCAAAAGACCTTCAGTCACCTTACTTTCTTCAGAAGACAGAACAGAGTGCCTTACAACCAAAAAGGACATTAAAGAACACATCTGATGGTCAAAACCGACCTAACAGAGACTCTGAACCAAACTACAGAGTATAGCGCAGAGCTATTAAGAAGAGTGGGCATGGATACTTCCTCCACTCTGTTTTAATGAATCCATTAAATTCACATCTACTCCTACTATTCTTCATTCTCCTATAAGAAACCCTAAAGAAAACATTGTAAAGGTTGTTGTTGTTGTCGTATTTGTAGTTGCAGGGATTCATTTGGCTATTAGAACAGTTTTTGGGGGAAGGTCGCTGAGTAGTTTGTAATTTAGTAGACTAGGAGGAGAATTTTGGACTGTAATCAGCCATTGAGCTCAGTGCATGTGACTGGTTTTGCACATCAATTAATCAAGCAAATTTCATAGGATCCTGGCCTATATTACGGGTGATGTTTCTCATATTGGATTGTTTATTTTCATTATTCATGCTGTCTATTGGTCTTCTGATAAGAATCAGTAAATAAGGCTTAAGATATACCCCCGCATGGTACCTTAATGCCCACTTCTCTTCTTGTCCTTAATTTTTTTCTGATGATAGTGAATCTAAGAGAAAATTCATGTAGTTTAACCAGTGTAGTAGTTGTTATTCACTGCTAGTTTATGTGTGAATTCGGGTTTGCTGCTTAGTTGTTCTTGTTGGGTTTGAGATGGAATAATTGGGATACCGGGGATTTAGTGTGAGCCCTGTCCACTTGTATCCTTTTCAAAAATTTCGGCCTTTCCAAGATCTCATGAGCTAGTGTCAAAGCATTGAAGGTTAAAATTTGTTCTCTGACATTAGGCCTGGTTCTGTGTTTAAATATCAAGTGTTTTCCCTTTAAGAGTATGCCGAAGTAGATATGGAGTTAGATGACCTCTAGTCTGATCTCAAGCTGCCCTTGGTGTCTTTCCTTTCACTCCTTAATGTTCCATTCCACCATCTATCTTAAATATCCTTTAGTATAGATGACTTGCCCTATGAAATCCTTGGATAGTTGTTTGCAAGTAATCCCCTCTCATGACTCCATAGCCCAATCGATGGCACATTCCTAACCGATCCTCTTTTACCGAAACATCCTGTTTTTCTGTTCCTCTCATTCCATAACCTTCTCAGTGAATGGTCTCCGACTCAACCCAACAACCAACCAAATCATTTAAAACCCCTCTTCATGCTTCATACCTAGCCTAATATATCAGTCTGAGCTTCCAAAGATATATCATTCTTTTCTTTATTGGAGAGATCCCTGTCCGGGTCCAGGAGGGCTAGATCCTAGGGCCCCAAAGTGGTTCTGATGTTGTCCGGTCTTTTGGTCTTAACAATCTGGCCAAAACACTGGAACTCCAACATAATGACGACTCCACTGGGGAGCAACTCAAACCAATGCCTTTAGATTGGTAACTCATTGCTAATGGTGGACAACAGCCTGTTCCAAACATCCAAATTCATCCACCTGGCGAATCCACACTCTATAATTCCTAATAGACCTAATGACTCCACTGGTAGAAGACTCTGAACTAGTTGAGAAGATGCAGTGACCTTATTTGCAGAAAAATGGATCCAAATATGGACCAAGAAGCAAAGCTAGATGCTTTGGAGAAAAAAGTGATAGATCTAGTGAATACATTTGGTGAAATGTTGGAGATGTATATGGATAATTTAAATGCAAATGATAATTGTTTTGAAAAACCCATGAATTTTCCAGAGAAAGGGACAACTCCAAACCTAGACGATGAGGAAGACATGTATGATGATCTGGGTCTAGAGTTTGCTCTTGCTCTGGAAAGTGCTCAAGAAGAGGCTCAAGAAGATATCCAGCCTCTAGATTAGTTCGTAAAAGAAGCATAGGACTGTTGTTCTTCCGTCTGTGTTAAAAAAGATACTCCTCTGTTGATAGAAGAAGATATGGACTGAATATTAAACATGCAGTCCACCTCTAAACTCTTTTACAGAACAGATACACTTGCTAATTCATCTGAGGAGTTTGATCATGCAAATCCAGAAAACTCCTCTGCGGACCAAAATGAAGAAAGACCTGCTGAGATTCCGACAGGCTTGATTGGTGACATTGCCTATGATTATGACTTTCCCAGTTATGATCTATTTCATGATGATTGTTTCTAGAGGGAAGCTGAGCTTGCAGGACCATCATTATTAGAATCATGGGAGGAAGATTAGGACCAGAAATTTCAGAGAAGAAATGAAACCAGCCAGCCTATCTATGAGACTGATGAAGAAAGCTACGAAATCCTGGTAATAGATGAAGATTCATTGAATTTTCACTCTATTACACCTCCGATCATTATTAGTGAATGCCATGAAGATGGAGATCAACAACCTTTCATTTTAGAGGATGAAGAAGAAACAAAAGAAGAGATTTTGAGCATGATGAAAATAAGGAGCCTTCTCTTGAAAAGGAGGAAGCAATGGAACATATCCCTGCTAAAAAATACATGGATCTTTTCACAGAGCTCAACCCATCAGAGTAGAATATATCATAGCTCCAAGAGCACACAGCTGCAATATATGATGAGTCCTCCAGTTCATAAAATGAAGAAGATGAAGGAGATTATCTTTCTCAAGAGAGTCTTGTTCTTCATCCAGTGGTAGAAGGAGAAATCCTGGTTGAAGTCTTCCTACCAAATATTCATAACCAGGTATCATTTCATGATCCTTATGTTTATTTCCTACAAACATTTGAAGAAGGATCAAATGTCATTTTGAACAGCATGTTGCAGACAACAAGAAATTTTTTTAAAGCTGTTGTTCAGGAACAAAGAGAATGGGAGTGGCCCTGCCTATCTGGCCTGCTCAAGGAGATGAGCAAGAAAGACCAGTCATGGGATCACTTGATGGATTGGTTGTATTGGAAAAGAAGTTTTATAAGCCATACCTGTAAATATGTCCAGTTAGAGTAGGGTAGGTAGGAAAAGCTCAATAAAGCTCAGCCTGTGCGAATTTAGTTAGTGGTTTTAAATTTCTGCAAAGTTTTCAGTCCATGAGTAGTTGTCTTTATCCCATGGTTCACAACAATGCCAGACAGTCTAATCCTGGCTTGACTGTTTTTCAATTTCTGTCCTAGAATGTAGAGAAGAAGTTTGCTAGACAGTTTAATCCTAGCAGATGTAGTTTAGGTAGAGAAACTATGAGCCCAACAATTTAATCTTGTCTCATGGAGTAATAAGGGTAGAAATAAAATAGGTTTATTTTTCTGTTTGTAAAAATTGATGATGTAAAGGGTCTGCATGTCCAAATGCACCCATAAGAAATTTTTTTAGGAATATAGTATGGGTAGGTAGTTGATTGGGAGAGCATTTCTGCTGATCTGATGTCTTCATGATTTGTGGTAGCTGATCCAAGAAATAAATTGATGTGTCAAGCACCAGGCATCTGGCCTACTCCAAAGATCATTCTCTAAATTCTTGACACCTTCAAGAAGATGCCATCCCCATGTGGAGCCACTGTTAGCCCCCTATGAATTTTTTGACAAGCAAACAGGGGGCTAAATTGTTTTTGAGCCTTTATGGAATGCATTTCCTCTTAAAACACATCATCCTTGAAGCCTCCTTATGCCTTTTTCCTTTGATAAATCCTCAATGTTGTTTCCATGAGAAGAGCCTCTCTGTTTGTGAAGAAATTTCCCAAAGGCCTCCATTTTCCCTTTTTAACCTTCTAAATCATCCCAACCCCCTTTTAAACCTTACAAGCTTGCAAATACCCTTTGTTTGGCTTAAAAAACCTTTATTCCCCCTACCGTTTTCCTCTTTGGCATTAAAACGCATTAAAAATAAGCCAAAAACCCACTTTCTACTTTATAACAGGCTAAGCCCCTTTTCGGCCAGCCCCCTTAACCACTTCCCCATATGCCTTGCACCTGAGACCAAGTGCTTAAGACTTGGGTGCTTATCACAATCAGAGGTTTCACAGGGGCACATTTATTTTGTTTCATTTATTTTCGCTGATGCGATGGTGTTTTCTCTATCGGCCTTTGGTGCATTATCAGCCATCAATCTGCGAATATGTGATGATCCGCGCTTATCTTACAATGCGCTTGCCTCACCCTTTGTTACTCCTCTGATTGCATGCCGACCGTCGATCTACCACCCTGATCGGATGGTGATCGCTCAATCGCACCATCACAATCGCCCAATCCCGTATCGTTGGTCCTCCCGATTGACATGCCCTGATTAGATCCTGGCCGTCCATCTCACTTGATCCAATGGCCCATATGTATTCTCATTCCACCTTGTGTTCCCTGATTGGTCATCCCCGATCCAATCGCAACCGTTGATCTGTCCCAGATCCAATTGTCCAAAGCCAATCGCTTCATGAGCCCATCGAAGAGTTGGCCCCTACCTCCTCCGCTTCTGATTAGATCCTGACCATCCATCCTATTTGATCTGATGGCTCATATTACTCCTGCCCACTAACCATATCCTCCGCCTTTACTCTCTCTCTCCAGATCTTAGCCATTCATTCATAGATCAGACTGTCCTTATTGAAATCGCCTTCCATTGGCCCCCACCTTAACCGTCCGTGCACGTTCCTCGTATTGCACTCCTCCATCACCGTCGGATCTTACAGTCCCAGATCCAACGACCCACAAAAATATCGCGCAGGTTTTGTGTCTGAATTTTAGCACCTAAGATTCACACGATATGGGTGGTTTTCTAGAGCCACGTGTCAGCCTAGGACCCATATCGCGTTCGAAAAGCAAAAACCACCTCACCAGCCTTTTGTCGCGTGATACCGGTGGTTTTTCTCCTGAAACCACTTTTCCTCTTAGTGTCCTCGCAACCTCCATATTTGATCACAACAGTCCATCTATGCCAGATCAGTGTCCCATATCTTATCTCGCGTTCCATTCAAGTTTTCCCATCGTGCGACCTTAACACTTCATCGCATCATCTCAACTGTTGATCTCCTCCTGAAATCTGATGGTCCATGTTAAATCGCCCTCCGCCCTTGACTGGGTCCCACCATACAAGCCCATTTCATATGATTTTCGTGCAATTCCTTTGTATTCCATCCAAAGGTCCAATTATTATGTTTTGCATTAAAATCATTTCTCCGCTCACATTAGAACTTTAATGTTTTATATTAAAGTTTATCTCATTTCACCCCAACCTTCTAAAGTCATTCCATTGGTTGATTTCCACTGTCGATCATCGTTAGCCCATCTGATCGAACGGTCCATGTCCATTTTTTCACTAAACCTCCATTAGCTACATTTTTCACCATTACACTGCATTTTTCACCAATGTTCCCTTGCATCCACCGTCTTCACCTGCATTCGCCATTCTGCCATTTCTTCCACAGGCCTCCAAAACATTTCTTCTGCCACTCCCTGGATTTTATAATTTGTTTATTTTATTGTGCAGGGTACACAAGAGTGATCAATTCATTCTGTTTTCCATAATCACAACCACTGTGATTTAGAATATAGAGATGCCATTACAGTAGTAGCGAAGTGTATCAGCAACAGGGATTAAAGGTGTTAAAGCCCGTAATTGAATATTTAGCACCTAATCCCGTGATCAAAGGAAAATATGCAATTTGAAGACTATTGCACATGAAACAAGCCATATCTATGTATATGTCAGCAGAACATATTTTCTCAGAAATTACACCTTCCTACAAAAAGCCTCCATGCCTCCTCGAGTTCCTAAAAGCCATTTCACTGACAAAAAGCTTCCAAAGACTGTCAGGACAACAATAATGCAAGCATGGAAACCCAGAAGACCTTCAGTCACCTTAATTGCTTCAGAAGACATAACAAAGTGCCTTACAGCAAGAAAGTACTTTAAAGAACACATTCGATGGTCAAAATTGACCTGACAGAGACTCCGAACAAGACTACAGAGTAAAACGCAGAGCTATTAAGCAGAGTGGGCATGGATACTTCCTCCACTTTATCTTAATTAATCCATTAAATTCACATCTACTCCTGCTATTATTCATTCTCCTATAAGAATCCCTGAAGAACACATTGTAAAGGTTGTTGTTGTTGTCGTAGTTGCAGTTGTAGGGATTCATTTGGCTGTTAGAACAGTTTTGGGGGGAAGGCAGCTAATTAGTTTGTAATGTAGTAGGCTGGGAGGAGAAGTTTGGACTGTAAGCAGCCATTGAGCTCAGTGTATGTGACTGGTTTTTCACATCAATTAATCAAGAAAATTTCACAGGATCCTGCTCTATATTACGGGTGATGTTTCTCTTATTGCATTGTTTATTTTCATTATTCATGTTGTCCATTGGTCTTCTGATAAGAATCAATATATCAGGCTTAAGATATACCCCCGCATGGTACCTTAATGCCCACTGCTCTTCTTGTCCTTAATGTTTTTCTGCTGATAGTGAATCTAAGAGCAAATTCATGTAATTTAACGAGTGTAGTAGTTGTTATTCACTACTAGCTGATGTGGGAATTCGGGTTTGCTGCTTAGTTTTTCTTATTGGGTTTGAGCTGGAAGAATTGGGATACCGGGGATTTAGTGTGAGCTCTGTCCACTGGGGTCCTTTTCAAACATATTTCCCTTTCTAAGATCTCATGAGCTAGTGTCAAAGCATTGAAGGTGAAAATTCCTTCTCTAACATTAGGCCTGGTTTTTTGTTTAAATCTCAAGTGTTTTCCCTTTAAGAGTATGCCAAAGCAGATCTGGAGTTAGATGACCTCTGGTATGATCTCAAGCTGCCCTTTGTGTCTTTCCTTTCACTCCTTAATGTTCCATTCCACCATCTATCTTAAATATCCTTTAGTATAGATGACTTGCCCTATTAAAGCCTTGGCTATTTGTTTGCAAGTAATCCCATTTCATGACTCCATAGCCCAATGGATGGCACATTCCTCACCTATCCTCTTTTACTGAAACATCCTATTGCTTTATTCCTCTCATTCCATAACCTTCTCAGGAATGGTTTCCGACTCAACCCAACAACCAACCAAATCATTGAAAACCCCTCTTTATGCTTCATACCTAGTCTAATATCTCATTCTGAGCTTCCAAAGATATCTCATTCTTCGCTTTATTGGAGAGATCCCTCTCTGAGTCCAGGAGGGGTAGATCCTAGGGCCCCAAAGTGGTTCTGATGTTGTCCGGTCTTTTGGTCTTGCCAATCTGGCCAAAACACTAGAACTCCAACATAGTGCAAATCAAGGTCAAACCCTCTGTTAACCAGGAAATCCATTCTTGTACAAGAACCGTTATTTACCATTTTGTCAACTACAATTTTCTTGCTAGGAGTGCTTGTTGGTACGATTTCTTCTGTAAATTACTTCCTTACTTTATTGATATATATATATATATATATATATATATATATATATATATATGGAAAAATTGTCTTATAGGTTACCGTTGTTTCTTAATCAGTTAGTGTTTTCAACCTTGGTTCATGACAGGGTTACATGTTGGATTAATCATGTTATTCTTACAAAAGTTCGTAGACTCTTCCACCTCCTTTGGACTTGTGCAAATTTCCATGGTTTGAATCAATTTCTATGACTTGTTATAGTGTGGATTTTTACTCTCGTCTTGAACAACAATGTTTTTCTATGTGGTTCTTAGCTAGATATATATATATTTTAAATTCTATTATTTAAGTGCTATGGTAGTCTATGTTCAGTCGCTACTAAGGATATTTACTAGGTTTTTGTTAACTCATCTTGGCTCAGGAACTAACTCAACCTACCTCTAAGAATGTTGTATCGCCTCATTCACTATTAATATCTATCTTTCACTATTGTTATTATTAGTGTGGGTCTGTTGCATAATATACTATGCTCCCATCACTGAATTCACGCTCTTAACATAGATACAATAGCTTTAACCTTCTTCTGAGCATGAACCCAATTCAGTTCCGAGTCTCAATTTTGGACACACAGTTACTAGCCCTCTAATCCCATAATGGATTTCCCTTGTGAAAATAGTTTCTGAACAAAAATAACACATTTCAACGATACTTGTTTGTTTCTATTCCATTGTCTTATGTAAAACTTTTAGAAAAATATTTATAGCAAGTCATTGTTTACACTTAAATATTACATAAAATTTCATCCTCTATAATAACAACTTTGTTCTGAGAAAGCAAATAAAATACACATTACAAAATACTTATATGTTAAATTTAGACTGTCAAGGAACCCAAACGAGAGAAGGACCACTCCTCGCAACCAATGAGATCAGTCCTCACAACTAAATATCCCCCTGAGCCTTTTCATTCAAAGGACAACAGATGGAAAATGACCTAATAAGGCTAGTTCTCTGGCATCAAGACCACCCAGCCTAACCAAGAGTTTACAAACTCTCAAGAATTTCTTAGGCCTTCCACTGGTTCTCAATCTAGCTCAAGAAAACCCTAAATGGAAACGTCTTACCTCCCTTCAACAACATCCTGTTGCAGGTTCATAAGCTTATAGCTTCATCCTCCCACTTAGACCTCCTCCAACTAGGAACTAAGTATACAAGGTTGCCTCAGGTGTTTTCTCTCCTCACCATCTTGTCCCCCTTTTACCAACTAAGATTATCTATCTCAAGGGAGGGGAATAATTATCCTCTAACGGTTTGGTAACTGAAAATTTTCATGTAGAGTATTTTTGTGTGAATTCCAAGACTTGAAAAACTCCTATTTTATATAAAATTGAAATAAAATTTCAATATTTAAATTTCCCACTTAGCCTTTCCACCTAGCCCATGATTTACCAAGTATTTATGGTAAGATTAAGTTGAATATTTACTTGGGTGTTATGAAACTAAAATTTTTCTTATATTTTCATTTTCAAGTAAGAGGGAGATTATGTTTATTCCATTGCCTACAAATATTTTAATATCATTTTAAAATAAACTATTTGAATATCCATATGAATTAATCTCTAACAATAATAATACTAATAATACTAATAATATGTAATTATAAATGAAATATTTCAATGCCTACTTTAAATAAAATAATTCTATGTCAACTAATATATGCACAAATATAATTTTTTAGCGTAAATTCTTAACGCGAGTGTACGAAAAGATCTTACTTTAGTTTTGTGTAACAAACAACCCTAACAACAGAAATGGTTGTTTAACTCTTTAGATCTACTCCAAGCATCCAATAGACAAGACAAGATTTAAAGAATAATTTCATATACTATAACACCTGGTGAAGGAAATGAGTATATGTTACAAGACCCCCTCAATAGGATGGCTTATTCATTGTCCTCAACGCTTTAGCTTTAGAAGTTTCTCTCTATCAATGGTGTAGAAAACCCAAAATGTATGTTGAACTCAAGTGGGAGCTCAAGAGGAAAAATAAAATAGTAGCAACAATGAGAATGATCAAAGTGAAGAATGAATGGAAAAACTCTCATATTTATAACAAAATATTGAGTTATACTTGGTAATGGCGAATAATAAAATATTATTAACCAAGATCAAGATCTAACTGCTTGGAATATTTTATTATATTTTGTTGGACAAAAAAGGTATTTAAATTGGTTAAATACCTTTATTTAGAAATAATAAACAAATAAATGATTTATTTATCATTTCAAGAATGTGGTTAAAGAATAATAAACAACTAATGATTTTTTTAATTATTCCTAAGTGATTTAATCAAATTTAAGATGGAACAATAGCTAAATAATGATTTATTAATTATTCCTAGAGAAAAAAAATAAATAAATAATGATTTATCTAATTATTTCTCATAACTGGGTTAAGTATGACTAGGAATATTATATAAAGAATAGTTTAATGAATTATTCCTAGAAGAAAATTAAATAAATAAGAATTTATTTAATTATTTCTCATGGGGTTTTTTGTTTTAACCAAAATAACTTATTAAAATATAATTCATTAAATTATTTTTTATAGTGAAAGCAACTTTACTATGTAAAAATTGTCTTACATGGTGTAGTTCCATCAATCTAATTAGAAATAGTTAGATAACAACAAAATTGTACTATAAAAACTTTCAAGTAAAACGAGATAGATAAAATTCATTCAATTCTTACCATAAATTTGATATATGACATTTCAAAATATTGATTAAAAAAATCAATATAAACTCATTTCATATATGACGAAGGTGTCTAATTCTTAACCTCAAAACATTGCATATATTAATTCCAAGAAAAAAAATACTTTAGAAATATAAATATTCTTTCAAATTTAATACTTAAATTAACTAGATCTTCATCTTAAAACTCTCATATTTCAAGGTTTTTTATCAACTCTCAAATTAGGGTAAATAGTTAAATTAAATAATGATTTATATCAAAATTTATGAGAGAAAATAAAAAAATAACTTTGGAGTTTTTTCAAGTGGTTTTTAAGTCAATATTGGATGGATTTACGTTTTGATAATCTCATCTTGAATAAAGACGAACTTTCAAACTGAGCCAAAGCTGTGCTACGTTTATAAATTTTAATGATTTAAGTGAAAATTAGGTTAGGAAAAACTTCAAGTGAGATAATATTGCTATGTTTATTATTTTTTAAAATTTAGAAAGTTTAAAGTATCTCCTAATTGGATAATAAGAGATCACTTCACTACAACAATGCGTGGAGCTACATTTAAATAATCTCATTTTGAATAAGGATAAATTTTCAAAGTAGGATACATTTATGCTATTTTTGTTATTTTTTATGATTTCAGCGAGCCTGAGATAGAAAAATTATCAAGTGAGACCATTTTGCTATGATCATTGTTCCTAAAATTCAGAAAGTCTTGCTATCTACTCAAAGGGAGAAACTACAGTGAAGTTTTATTCTTTCGAATGAGTTTTATTTTTTTGAACGAATATTATTAGAAAGTGTTTAGCAAGTATTTAAAATCATTTTAATAAATACAATTTATTACTGAAATTTATTTATTCAAAATAGTAAATCTATAAATTAGTTTTTTAACCTTTATTTTTGGTTAAGTTCTGTTTTGTGCTTGTAAATTATGGTTACAATTATTGTTATTTGCAAAATTTTCAAAAACGATTTTCAAGATGTATTTGTATTTTTATTATTTTTAATTATAGTCAATTTTTCTAGAATATTCTAAGATTTTATTATACATTTAAAAACAAAAAATCATTATTCCTTTCTTATTTTCCTTTTATGGTAATAATGGATGATGGTCATTATAGCCTTGAAGGCGCATGTAGTGAGTTCTTTCATTTTTGGAGATCAATATATGTTTCGCTTATCATGCAGCTCAGAACAAGTGGACAAATTAAGATGCAATTGAATAAGCACACTTATATATACAATTAAAAAATCTGATATGCCCATATCAGCATCCAATTTTATTTTCTATTTATAATAACAGTAAAGTAGAAGGTGAAAGCTCATAATGGGTGTGAAAATTTAATGCCCCTACTTGATCTTATTATCTTACATTATTTTATTAGCCTACCTACTAAGTGGTTTACTTTTATGCTTGATTCCAATAAGTATTATTAGTATATGTATGGGGTACAAAGTATGTGCATGATAGCTATTTCCAACACATTTAATAATAGCTCATAACTCATATCTATTACTAAGAGTGGGCTCATAGGTGAGATACATGCATGCACCATATATTGGAGAACTTCTTTGTGCACTCTGTAACCTCACACAAGGACACATTCACAAAACCTCACTTGGGATGAGGGCAGAGCTTCCTCTTAAATAATTCCCCTCTCACATATATAGGGTCATACAAAATGGGTAGATTTGATCCATGAAACAAGGCAGGTGACGAATCCGTTCAGTCATTATATGCAAAATGCTAATCTATAATGGATGATTAAGTTTCTACTGGGGCATACTTTCCTGTACCAACATAGATTTTCTCCATTCCCTTGAGCACTTGGATCAGCAATTGAGTAAATTTGATCAAAGAATGTGGAGAATAGAACAACATCTTAGCATACCACCTGCGATAGGGAGAACACCCGAGGACCTAAACAAGCCCATCTACATCACAATATCTAACTTAAATCCCTCATCCTATTTGTATAATGTCTATGTTTTATGTCTATTTTATTATAGATGTTGTCATGCAAAGCTGATTTGGATAGTCTTTCAATATTATTTTATTTAATTTTTTATCTTTTAGTATATAATTATCCTTTTCTCTATAAGGACAATTCTTTTCTGGATTTGGTGAGGCCTCTTTAGTCATAGACTAACACTCAAACAAATAATATTCATATAGAATTGATAAAATTAGGCTTATATTAATACAATACTAGGCTTGCTCACACAAAAATACATGACAGTGTGTCCCATTATATATAAATGTGATCAATAGACTCGATATAAATAACAACTTGGAGGATAAAAACATTGAATCAGCTACAACTCACACACGTAGGAAAAAAACAACTTCTAGAACAACACCTAAAAACTCACACAAATCTAGAAAATTCATTTCTATGTTATCTCTAAGTCTCCCCATAAATGGAGAAATGAATTATTTACTACACCTAACTTCTCTCTACATAACATAAACTTATGTTTTCCTAAAGGTTTAGTAAATATGTCTTCCACATTATAATTTGTATTATAATAGATCAAAGTAATTTCCTTTGACTACATTTTTCCTCGTACAAAATGATGTCAAGTCTCTTTGTGTTTTGATATTTCATGATAGACTGGGTTATTTTCAAGTTTGATAGAGGTTTGGTTGTCACACTTGATGATTCTTGGTCCTTCCTTCTTTTCTCCCATGTCTTCAAGAATTATTCTTAGCCAAATTGCTTCACAAGTTTCACTTCAAGGCATTGTACTCATATTTAATGGAAGACAAAGAAACAATTGGTTGTTTCTTACTGCTCCATGACACAATACCGATCCAATACTAAATTCATAACTATAGGTGGACTTCATATCATCTAGATCTCCTTCCTTATTAAAATCTGAATAACCTGTCAACTCAACATTTAAATCATTAGTATGCTCAATACCAAAATGTTTAGTATCCTTCAAATATAAAAGAACTCTCTTATCTATTTTATAGTGGCTTTCAGGTGGCTTAGCCATGGATTAACTAAGTATGTTAATTGAATATGCAATATCTAACCTTGTTGTATTTAAGTAATTCAAACTCCCCACCAATTTCCTACACATTGTTCCATTCGCCTCTTTTGTTTCATTTATGCATTTAAAATTATTTTCTAGTGGTGCAGATATTGCTTCACATCCATTCATGTTGAATACCCTGATTAATTCCTCTATGTGTTTACTTTGTTTCACCAAATTTCTACCGTTTTCTCTCCAAACTTGAAGGCCTAAACAGTAATGAAATTCTCCATTGTGTTTTAACCTCCACCAACAATCACCAAACAAGTAGATCTCAAAACCTCATAGGTCCAACATCAAGCACAAAATGGCTACATGACTCATAATACCCCTCAACTCACATGTACGCGACAAATCCACATGCTTCGTTCGCATAAACTTCAAACTACTTTTTTTTAAATGGTAAAATGATAAAATAGAATATTTCTACACATCTTTAAATATAAATTAGATGTTATTAAGCCATATTTGTGGGTCAAATTTATAACTCGTAGATTGATTCTAGCAAATATATGCGATGGAACAACTAAAATAGCTTGAATAACCTAAAATTACCATGGGATATTCGTGGTAATTGATCGTTGTCTTTTTCGATCCAAGCAACAATGATCATAAGCAATACCATAAAAAAATGGAAATTTGTAAAATCTTACAAATGTTGTCATATACCTCAAAATTTTTTAAAAAGGATTAAAATAGTTACAAAAATTATATATATATATATATATATATATATATATATGGCCAACTTATAAAGCCTACATTGTCATGGAAAAGAATAAGTTATTTAACTAGGTCGATAGGGGATTCATTGGGGGCGCAATATCATAACACGTGAATTCATATTGGGGAATATATATTGAATAAAAAATGCATAATATATTGATCACTATATTGGGGATAAGGATTTTTATATTGGCAGGTATAAAAAATGGAGCTCAAAGTTAATGAAAAGATACAAAGTACTGTAAAAAATGTTAACGAAAAAATGGATACCTACAATATCTTGTGAAAGTAGGGGTTTTTTAAATTGGGAAGGCGTATACGGTTCATATTAGTATGGGGTTAAATAAAGTGATTTTTAAAACTATTTTCCAATATGTAGTCAAATTACGGGTATTTTTTAGTATGGCATGAACATGCGCAATATGTCAGAGATTCATTGAGTGAATCTCACGTGACTAAGTCACGTTAATTGATCTCATAGTTTTATATTTCATAGATATCACCCTTTTTCTTACTAAGGTAAATGAAATCCATTCTCTCTTTTGTTATGTTATCATTTATAAGTATATGTATCCTTTGCCAAGGATCCCACACCACATTTATTTTGTAACTCTCCATTTTTTCTTGAAGTTATTGACATCCTTAATTAATATAAAAAATATGTGTTGATGGAAAATACCTAGTAACACCTCATAGGTTTTCTCACACTTATGAATATACTTTTCTTGTTAATAGTGCCTTATCAAGGGTTGAAACCTTAACATCACTAATATGTTCAACCACAGGCACTACTATATTATGCTTAGTCATTATTGTTGAATAATGTAACTAGGTTCAGTCTTCATTATTGTATTTTAGTCACTATGTAATGTACTTCTCAAAAGAATAAGGAAAAAAATTTTCATTATTGTTACAATGAATTATTAAAGCACGAGTTTCAGGCTTTGGCCATTATGTTCTAGGTCAATGTCCCCATTGAGTATTTATAGGATTTATTTTGAGTTTATAGAGCCATTTTATATTTAAAATTACCATTCTTTGAGTTTTGAATCATGTAAAAAAAATTAGTATTGAGTCAAATATGATTTATGGTACCTCCACACCAAGTCGGCCTTAAGAATATCAAGTCTGCCTCAACTCAAGTAATTCGACCTCACGCAAAGCCTATGTATACAAGAAGATCAAATTCATTTGGAGCATCATCTATCACACACACAATTTCGATATCTATTATTTGCTCAAAAAAAGTGCGAAGTGAAGGAAGAAGGCTAAAGGAGTACAGGTTTGGTCAAGGTGAAGGAGAAAAGGGAAATAAAAAATTTGGTGTCTCCGTCTCTCTCTCTCTTGCTCTAGATTTCCAAATCAAAGTACCACATCGTGTTGTTATTTCCAGTTGTTGCATGTTGCTGCTGCTAAGACAAGTATAGGTCAAAGTTGTTGCTGGTGTGTGTTGTTTCCTGAAGAATGTGTATTGGGTAAAAATCAAACTCTCTAAGTCAAGATTGAATTTTTCCTCCAAGATCAGATTCACTAAAGGTCTAAGTTTTTGGATTCAAGAAATTATTGTTGCTTCTAGGTCAAAAGTAGGATAAAAAGGAAGGTTGAATTGGTGTGGAGGAAGTGTGAGTCAAGGTCTAAAGTCTTGGATTGTCTCAAGAAAACTATTGAAGGAAGAATTACTGACTTGGTTTTCCCCCAAAGTGGGGTTTTTCACTATCGTCCTGCTTATATCTGGTGTTCTTGATCTATGTGTTATTGCTTTGGTAATTTTTTGATGAACTAAAAGAGAAGAACAATAAGAAACTAATATGAATACAAAAACATCACAAGAAAATTATCAAGAACAATAAAATATTTGTCCATTTTTTATTTTCTAACATGATATCAAAGCTTTGAACAATGTAAACTTTGAAACAAGAACTAAAATAAGTACCCGCTTTTTTGATTTAGCAAAAAAGTAATCTGATTTTGAAAAGTACTTATCCAGAATACAATTATTTTTTGGGAGCATATTTTTGACGCTTTAATTTTATGTATCAAGTATGAATATTTTTTTTAAATGTTAATGACTTTCATGTTGATTTTGAAAAGTGTTGATGCAACATCAACCCCTTTTTTTAGAGGCCTTATTTTTGACACTTCAAATTTTCTAATAAATTAAGTGTCGCTAGTTTTTTTTTTAAATATTGATAATCTTCAAGCATATTTTGAAAAGCATCAACATTTAATTTTTTAAACATATTTTTTATACTTTAAATGTTCTTATGTCCTAAGTATACACAATGTTTTTAAAGTGTTTATTATTGTTCAAGTTGTCTTATGTCTCTTCGTGTTTTTCGTCTTAGGATGTTAGTTTTTTTAGGGTTTTCCAAATATGTGTCTTTTTTCTTTGCAATGTTTTTTTTTATAATGATTTTTTTCAATTTTTTGCAAAATAAAAAAAAAACATTAAAAATATGTTTTAAAAAAAACATATAAAAATATATTAAAAGACAAAAAAAAACATTAAAAATGTTAAAAAGAAACGAAATTAATTTGTAAAAGCTAATTTAAAAAAAAAAAAATTAAAAACTATAAATAAAAACACAAAAACATATTTGGAAACAAGATACTCTAAAACAAAAGAAATTAGAAATTATACGAAAAAGAACAAAAATTTTGGAATCGGTCTGCCAAGCCCAAGGCCACTCGGTAACTGGGTTGGGAAGGTCGGGCTTAAATTAATTTAATTAATCTAATTTTTATTTTTTTTATTTTTTTAATTATTGTTTTTATTTTTTATTTTTTTAATTATGTTTTCTCGAATGTTTTTATTTATTTTTTATTGTGTTTATTTTTTAATTATGTTTTTTTAATATTTTTTAACCAAGTTATGTTTTTATTTTTTTTTAATTATTTTTTTTATGTTTTTTTTATGCTTTTAATTTAATTTTAATGTTTTTTTTTTTTTTGGGTTTATCTCTAATTATGTTTTTTTAATTATGTTTGTTTTGAAATACCTTTTTGTAATTTTATTTACTTTTTTTATAGTTTCTTTAATTTTTTGTTTTGTTTTTTTAAGTTCATTTTGTATTTATGGTAATTTTTTAATGTTTGATTTACATTTTGTTATTTTTATATATGTTTTTATATTTGTGTTTTTTTTTTCCGTGTTTTTATATTTCTTTTTTTAGCACGTTTTTTTTTAATGTTGTAATATATATTATTATCTACTTCTTATTAATTTTTGAATTTTTTGTGTTTTTTTTTATATTTATTTTTCTCAATATTTATTTTTTCTTTTTGTCATGTTTTTTATTTCTTTATGTTTTAATAAATATTTTTATTTACTTATTATTATTTTTTAATTTTTTTGTTTTTAAGTTTTTAATTTTTTCAATGTTTTAATTTTTTCTTTTATATTTTTCATTTTTATATGCTTATTTATTATTTTTTTTTATCTTCTTATTTCCAACATGGTATGTGACTATTAGCAATCCAATCCCATTATGTGTCAATTTGATTGTTGATTTTAAAATTTTTGTTGTAAAAGATCGAGTTCACCCACACAATGTGTCAATCTCATGGTTGGTATTTAAGTTTTCATTTCAATGGGTCAAGTTTTCCTACATGGTGTGTCAATTTGATGGTTGCCTTTAAATATTTTTTTGCAATGTGTCAAGTTGTCTTAGGCTAAGATTTCAAATTCTTCATGTCTTTAGCATTTAAAAAAGAAATTTCTCCTGGAATATTGACTCTTTCATTTAGATGTTCATTTCTAAAGTTCTTTTAGTAAAAAATGTTTCCATAATGTCATGGTTGAAAATTTGTCAAAATTTAAGGTTTTCTAACATTCCAATATTCTCGCATCAACATTTTTTTATTTTAGACAATTTTTCATGTTTTTATGGAGTTTTCCACCCAGAGTTCTCATTTCAAAGTTTACATTGTTTTTGGTGAAGAAAAAAGAAAAAGGCAGTTTCAAGAAGTTGATCAAGGAAACAAAAAAGGAGATTCTTTAAGGAAATAAGTTCACTGAAGATGTCTAACTCAGTTAAGGGAGAGAACAAGATTTAAGGAGCATCAAGATATAGGTCTTGGAAGAAGAGTTTAGACCTCATTCTTGAAAAGAACAAAGTACTAGATGTGGTAAGAGGAAAAGTAAGGAAGCCTACAGAAGACTCCAGTGATTCAAATAGGGTGAAATTGAGGGAATTAGAATTTGTGGCCATGACTCTAATTATAGAAGGCATAAAGGAAAATCTTGTCCCATACATATCTAACATTGACCATGCTTAAGAAATGTACGAAGCCTTGTCAAAACTATTCACTATAAAGAATATTGGCCAAGTAGAAAGTTTTAAGAATGAAATAAGGACCACGAAGATGAATAAAGAAGATAACATGGATACATTCTTTGTGAATATAGCAAGAATAAGGGATAATCTTCTTTCCATTGATGAAATTCTACCATACAAGGAACTTGTGATCATTACCTTATTAGGGTTGCCACCTTCTTGGAGTACTTTTTCTTCAGGACTCAACAAGTGGAAAGAAGCTCCCACTTTTGAAGAATTATGGAATTCTTGCAGCCAAGAGGAATTGCGAATCTCATTAGTATCCAGCAATGAAGAAGTTTAAAATTCCTACACTGCTCAACATAAGAAAGGAAAGTTCAAGAAGTCGAAGTGGCCAAGAAGGAAGTTTGACATGTCCAAGGTGGAATGCTATCATTGTCATAAAATGGGTCACTTTAAAATTGAGAAATAAGAAAGGAGAAAGAGATCATACAAATGTTTTTGAATAAGGATCTCCTAAGAAAGTTAAACCCAAAGAATTTTACCTAAGGGACTTACACTACTAAGCCCTTTCTCTTAGCCTTATATATTTCATTTGTATATTGTTTATTTTTACTATTTGTAGGTTCAAAATATTCTTTGAAAATGATATTTTGTTTTATAGGTTTTTAGGTATCCCTCAAGCTTTGGAGGGAGCCCTCAGCAACTCCCAAAGATAAGTATCTTGTCTCTTTTCAGTTTTGGTTTCATGTGCTTATTTAAGTTTTGTTTATATTAAATACTACTCACCTTTCTCCCTCTATTTCCTTGTTTATGAAATGACTTGCTAAATACTAAAGGATTATAGAACAAGGCCTCACAAGAAAAATAATTGGAATTAAAATGTTTGGTAAGAAACAAAAGTATGTCTTAGACCATAAGCTTTATTCTCTTCATAATAATTCTCAATGGTAATCCATTCTATATTAATAACAATTGTTGTGTCTAGATCCTTCAATCATAAAGATTATTGTTTGGGATGATTCATGATCTCAAAAATATACCCTCCTCATATATTTGATTGGTTTTAAAAATAACCATAGAAAGGTTCTCTGGAAAACCCTAACCTAAGGGTATGCTGACAATGAATGAAACCCCAAACTACTTAGGGTTATTGATGGAGTCAAAATAAATTGGTATTATGTTCGATATATTGATGATGTCATGTTTGGGGTTTTAGTATGATCATGAAAAACATACTTTTTTAGGGTTGAATGATGGTGTATAGGATCCAGAACCTTTGATGTTTTGGAATAGTATGGTTTGCTTTCCTATGTTATGAAACCCTAGATCTTTAAGGTTTGCTTGGGTCTATAAGCATAAACCCTTATTATGTATTTTAAGTCCTAGGAATGAAACCCTAGGTATGTGTTCATTTGGTTGAAACCATAGCTTGGTCTAGGTAGGTATATGTCTAATATGTTAATATTGCGTGACATATGTTATGCTTATGTTTGATTATGAATTCCTAGATATATGTGTTAACCTAATTATTAATGGCCATGATTCCTAGGGTTTGGAAACAAGCCCTAGTCAAAGTTTGAAGTTATAGGATGATGTTGTTTACAAAATAGAAGTTCTTGCAACTAAACCCTAGTACTAATAAAATTCTCTAGTATGTATAACCACCTAGAATTTATAAATATATATAGTTATCATCGCTTAGAATTTGGAGAATCTAGGGTTACATCAAACCCTAGTAGAAGATATTCATGTTATTTATTGAGTTTTGATTGGTTATTGGAGCTCATGTATGAAATATAGGGTTTACATAAAATCACAGTAGGAACTCTAACATATGAATTCTCAAATTTGTTATATGCTTACTTTTTTGGATTGTTTATAGGGTTTTTTATATGAAAGAGCTTGTTGAAAGTAAAGATAGGGCCCTAAATATAATGATATTGATATTTTGATTGAGATATTGATGTGATTTAGGGTTTGTAATAGAACCTGGGAAAGAAGTTGAAGTATTGAAGTATAGTCTCTTGTTGATTATGTTTGTAAGGTCTAATGCTTCTTTTATTATAAGATTTTGTTATGACTAATTTCATGCTTCTATAGTTCTGGTTGTACTTTATATCTAAGCTGTTCAGGTACATCATCTTCAAGATGGTGAAGATGTTCATAAGAGAAGTTGATATGATGAGTATGATGAAGGAATATATTTAAATCTCATATAATCCATAAAATATTCTCCAATATCATAAGAACAAGTTGGTCTCCCTAGGTTAAGAGGGAGCCTAGATAGAAGAAATATCCCTGGTTGAGAGGGAGGGAATAATATAGTTTAGATTAGAGAATTCACTTTGAAGGATATGTTGTTGCATGAGGAGTAGGAAAGGAAAGTGAATTACTAAGGAATATTCTATCAAATATTTGGTTCATAGTCCTAGTGTGATAAGTTAAGAAACAACATCAAGTTGTCTAGAAGACCTCGAAGGTTTGTATTGTGAATATGTACATTTGAAAGTTCATTACTGATTTGGGTGATGTTTCTATAGGAAAAATATTTCTAATTTTTGATATCATGTTGGTTACCAATCAGTATGATAGAGAGAGACTTGTTGTTGAGGCATTGTGAGTGAATCACTTCCTCGGAGGACATATGGCTGACACTTCTTGTTGATGTCCCAAAGTAGGAAAGGTGTTGTTGGTCATTGAGCTTTGAAATGAATTTAATATTTGGGTGGATCATTAGTAAGTAAGCCTCATGGTACCTAGAGAGGCTGAAATATTTAGTCCATCTTAGTCCCACTTTGATAGATTTCCTTTGTCATGAATCTAGTCCATGGCATTGTGGTGCATAAATTGTTAAGTGACCTTGAATAGATTTCCATGGTTAGGAATCTAGACCATGGCATTGAAGTGCCTAAAAATTATTCATAGTTCACATAGTTGGATATGTTACTTGTACTTTTATATTATGAATACCTCCCAAGTTAAGAGGGAGAATTGAAGAATTTAACTAGGATTGGTCTTCATTAATGCATTTGTGTCACTATGTAATGTATTTTTCAAAAGAAAAAAGAAAATAAATTTTATCATTGTTAAAATGAATTATTAAAGCATGGGTTTCATGCTTGGGTCATTATATTTTAGGTAAAAGTCCCCATTTAGGACTTCTAGGATTTATCCTGAGTTTATAGTGTCATTGCATATTTAAAAAGACCATTTTTGGGCTTTTGAATCATGTAAAAATGTTTACTATTCAGTTAAATATTATTTATGGTACCTCCACACAAAGTTGGCCTTAATAATATCAAGCCGACCTCAATTCAAGTAATTTAACCTCACACCAATCCTATATATATAAGGAGATCGAATTCATTTGGAGCATCATCTATCACACACACAAGTTCGATATCTAGTGTTTCCTGGGAAAAAGTGCGAAGTGGAGGAAGAAGGCTAAAGGAGTGAAAATTTGGTCAAGGTGAATTAGAGAAGGAAAATATAAGTTTTGGTGTCTCCCTCCCTCTCTCTCTCATTCTCTAGATTGAAAGATCAAAGTCCCTCATTGTGTTGTCGCTGCAATTTGTTGCTGGTAAGACAAGTATAGGTCGAAGTTTTTGTTGGTGGGTGTTGTTGCATCAAGAAGGTGTATTGGTTCAAAATATAACTCTCTAAGTCAAAATTGAATTATTTCTTCCAATATTGAAGTATCTAAAGAAAGGTCAAAGTTTCTAGGTCCAATAAAGTGCTGCATTGATGTTGTTGTTGTTACTGCCAGGTCAAAATTAGGAGCAAGTAGAAGGTTGACTTGATGTGAACTGTGAGTCAAGGTATAAAGTCTTGGATTATCTTAGGAAAACTATTGAAGGAATAATTACAGACATTGCTTTCCCCTAGAGTGGGGATTTTCACTAGTTGTCCGCCTATATCTGGTGTCCTTGATCTATGTGCTATTGTTTTGGTAACTGTTAGATGAACTAAAAGAGAAGAAGATAATAAGAAACTAATAATAATAGAGAAAAAACACAAGGAAATTATCAAGAACAATAAAATATTTCTTCCTTTCTAATTTTCTAATAGTTACTATGATTTTGTTTTCAATATAGCTTAACCCTTGTGTGAATACACCTCCAGTTGGTGCTCGTTGTATTGTCCTCATTTCAAACTCGATTGCACGCATGTCAATAGGAAACTGCACTAACATGTTCAAACAGAGTGCAACATTTCATCTAGTCATGTGGTTTCTCAAAGCGTGAATGATCAACATTTTTCCATGACAATCTTGCAATAGTCATCATTTAGGCTAAGTGGTGACGGTAACTACCCCACTGCCATCTCCATATCAGTTTTAATTTGTGACCTAAAACTTTGTTTCTAAGAAATGTAAGAGAGAGGCCGAGGTCTTAGAATAATATTATTTCTCTTAGTTTGCTTGGCTTATGGTAGATTTACTCCAAACCATGTTTGTCTTCATAGATGTTGCTATTAGAATGAATTGAAGGTGTCCCTTAGGAAGCTTACAAATGGAATTCTCACCAAGTATAAAATGTAATTTATTCTTAGTTATTAAGAGAATTCGTGATCCTCCTCTCAATTAATCTTACCTTTGATAAAATTCTCTAATGATATCTTGAATGGAGAAGTAGGTCTAGGATTTTGAGGAAGGTTTTTCTCTCTAACAATTTCTCTGTCTCTAGTATAGGGTTATTTCTTTCCATTACTAATTTTATGTATGGCTTCCACCATTCATTACTAGGGTCCCCTTAGGTAATTTCCATTGGGGGTTTCTCCTCTTCTTTATGTATTATATACAAATTATATTTAGCTGAGAGTTTTTCCTTTCTTAATTATCATTCTAAGACAAAATTGTTTATTTTTTTGTTGAATAGGTTAAATTTCTAGGTGGTTTGACCATAACCCCCAAGGAAAGATGCTTTGGGCCTCAGATATTCCCCTTCATTGTTCTTCCTACTGCAATTTTGTTAAAAGTATGGACAATCTCCTTATTTAAAGTTATGTTTCTTTAAAAACCCCTCTTTATTAGCAGTAAAAGTTTCTATCACGAGGTTATAAACTTTGGCATCATCGAATATCTTTTCAGGTATTTTAATTTTTAAGAAACCCGCTTTTTCATTGTAGAGTTTACTCAAGAAATTTTCCCTTCTACGATAATTTTGGGTTCCAACTGGCTATGTATTCCTCATTGTAGGTTAGCTCAATGTTTCATACAAAGAAAGGGATTAGGGTTTCAAAAATTATGTCTTCTCAAGGCACAAAATTTCTTGTCAATTCACTTCATTCCATTAAATATATTGCAAGTCGTTTCTATGGATATGATTCCGCCCATTATGGTCACACCTCACACTCGCTATTTTACCTCAATTTCTATATAGGTTAATTGTAAAAATCCATAGCCAAGTCTATGGATACTCTCATGACTATACAATGTTTAATTATTTTGTTCATTAGGTTCCTATCCGAACCTCAGTCCTCTTTTTTTGGTTGTACTTTTTCCTTGGCCAAGGCCTAGTGAATTTATGTCAACAAATTGGAAATTAAACTATTTTCTATGCTTTTTTAATATGGAATAAATTTTTGACTATTTCCGAGTTATACCACTCCTATATACTTTCGTATTTTTGTATGTTTGTTATTGTTTCTTAAATCCATGTAAATAATTAATGCCTTTACCAACCAAAAAAATAATAATATGATAGATATTTTTTTAAATATTCTAATACCTTACTCTTATTTATATTATTTCCTACACATATTCTAGTGGCCAAGATTTTGGCTATTCTAACTAAACAAGAAAATTTAATTACATGCATACATAGGAATAGATCCCCTTGCGCTTTTTCCTTTTAAGGTTTTAGAACTAAAAATTAATGTACAAGTATTCTTCTTGTTCTGATATTATAAAATAAGTCTCAATTCTTATGAGTTGCTCGAGTTATAATGATGCAATATGATATTTCAAGTTTGGCACATGTCTCATACTATATACTTTGTATTTTTCAACCATGTTTAATTTCTCCTCAAATTTGCATGGTTATGATTCGATATTTCTTTTAATGATTATACAGGTTACAATTAAACTCTGACTCCCTTATCTATATTTACCTGTTTTTATGTATTTCAAACCCGTGACTCCGTGACTCCCAACTCTTGGTTGAGAAGAACCTCGCCACATTGCATGAATCACGGTTTTCAAGTTTCTACAACTTGTGTTCCTTCATGGTTCTTTAGGTAGGGAATGCATGCGGTTAAGAATTGCATGGAAGCTTCTCTTTAGTGTTATCTTGTACATTATTAGCCTTACTTATAAGTATTTGTGAGTATTTTTTTTCTATTTATTTTGGACTACAACTAGACTAGTTTTGCTAATTTTACCCATAACACTGGAACAACTTCCTAACTGAGATTATAAATTTGTTAGGAACCATTTAATAACATAATACTAATCCTTAGAAGATTCTAGGCAGCCAATCGAATTACTTATCTGAGTGTTTTAAAGTATAATAGAAGACACCACACTCCATTCAACCAATGAACTGCTACCTCAGCAGCTCCACGTGAGTCTCAAGTTGTCCTTCATGTCACGAAATTTTATTACTATTCTTAACAATCTTCCTCATTAGACTCCTAGCAGCATCCCACTATACTATAATTGAGTCTTGGAGGATAGTGTTTCTCTCCCACTCCTATCTGTATTTTCATATTGCTTTTTTCTCCCGTAATTTATTTTCTTGTTTTCCACATTATGAACTTTCGCTATTATTATCATAATTTTGCTGGTAGGAAATTTTTTTAAATAGAGGATTTAATTTTTTTAGTGTTACAATTGTCATTTCAAAACTTTCCTATCTTGGACTACAATTGGTTTATAATTTCTTCTTCACAATTAAGAGCATAACTATTAGGTTATTCTTATTATATTTATAAATAAACAATTAAATAAAATAATATTTTATTCATAAAAATATATTAACATTTACATCTATCAACCAACTTTAGTCTTGATCTCACACCCTACTTCCACAATATTTACAAGTAAATATAAATAATAATATTTACAAAAATCAATTTCACCAAAGTTATGACAAATGTACCCGCTAAAAAATTTCAACCATTAAATGAAAGAAACTTCCCATTATTTATCCAATATCATGCAACAGAAAATAAATTAGTGGCCTTGAAATAAGGACCACAAGCTGGTTCAACAGGATAATAGTTTTATGCCCTAGGATAAAAACATCATATACATAGGAATATAAGAAAGTTCAATAAATAAAAACTCATATAAATCTAGAACATTTATCTCTATTATATTTTAGTGATAATTGTTTTAAATTATTTGTAAATTTTAGTTTTTAAAATAATACAAATCACAAAACATAATAATAAAAATAATAATATTTTAAATATTAATTAATAAATAGTATAGTAATATTATTATATAGAGATTAAATTGTTGGTCATAAGGAATTGAACCATGTTAACTTATTTTATATGCAATATTGTTTAATGAATTCAAACCCGTTAACTTTGATTAATGAATTCAGACTTGTTAACCTACTCTATAGGGAAGATTGCTTATTTGTTTAGAATTATTTTATATATTAAAATCTAAAAATATTTTATTAATTTATAAAGATATTATGGAATATTGTTTAAGGAATTAAGACAGGTTAACCTATTTTATATGGAAGATTATTTATTTGTTTAGAATTATTTATATATTAAAATTTAAAAATATTTTATTAATTTATAAAGATATTATGGGCAATAATATTACTAATGGTTTTTAGAGGTTTAAGGAAGTCTCTTGTGAAAATTGCGTTATAATCATGTTTAAGGTGATTCATAGAAATAATAAAATGGAATAAATGCATTATGGTAAAAATAATTTTAATTTGAAAGGAGAGTAAAAAAAGAATTTATTTTGTCTAGTTACATAATTTTAATTTATTTTTATTTTTTTCCTAGTTGTAATTATATTATAATGTAAGAAATTGGAATAAAAATTAATAATTATATAAATTCAATTAAAAAATTAATAAAATAAAGTTAATTAAAAAAAAATAATAATAATAAAGTGATACAATTTAATTAATTATATTATATTTTTCTTATTAATACAAAAAAATATAAAATAAAATCTTAATTTTAATTTTACATTTAAATTTGTTTTAAATGATGATTTATATTCATAAATGTGTTTTAAATAATAATAATTTTTATTTATAACCTTGATATTTTAAAATATATGCAAAATTTTCAAAAATGTTATTAATACATATATTTAAAATAAGAATATTTTTAAATGTAAAAAATATATATAATGAATATAAATTAAAATATATTTTGTAATACAAATTAACATAATAATTTATATTCATTAATGCCCAGGCTTAGGGACCGTCTCAAATGTTGTCGAGGCAGCACCAGGGCTCGCCCCTCTAGCCGACGCCACTCCCCATCCACCAGCTCTCAGTCGTCCTCTTCTGAAAGTTTCCGCGAAAGATATCCCTCTACGTGCAGTGGGCGTGGGCGTGGGCGTGGGCGCAGACTTCCCTCCTCCCCCATTTGTGGTGGCTCGGCCTCTCTGTCGCCTCTCCATTCCCATCCCGCTGCCTCTGCCACTCTTGTTAGCCCATCTACAGCCCATTTCCATTTCCAGTGCCAAACCAATCGGCCCCTGGTCATAGCGACTATTACAGTCACCTTCAAGGAAATTCAAGAGGCTAGCCCTGACCCCCCCTCTCCTGCGCGTCAAATTCACAAGCCGGACCCCTCTGACCTTGTGTAGCCCACTCAAACAGGGGAAAAAGATGTTTCTTTGAAGGCAAGCAATGGCAGCTCGAGTCTACCACAGGATAAAGGCAAGCAGGATGGCAACAACGAGGCAAGTGCAGTAGCAGCTCGATAATGTCCCGTTCTGGATGACGATGATGGTTACTGGTGCAGAATTGAAGAAGAACCCCCCTCAGAAGATTATGGTCTCTAGCGCAGGAGACATTATCCAAGTAATTTTGTTCAATTTTTATGTCATTTTGTTGTTCCGGGTAGTTACAGTCTTTTGTTATGTCAAAGTTTGTTTCCTCCTTCGAGGCAGCTCAAATACATTGCTCAGGTTGGTTTCCCCTTGCGGGCAACCCATTTTTGTCATTCTGCTGAACTCATGAAGCCTCTGATGGCCATGGATCAAATGTACCATATGTTTCAGTAATAGAATTTAAACTTACTTAGAAACATAATTTATATTCATTACTATTATATTTTAAAATTTTATGTTTAATTTTAATTATATTAAATTATATATATATATATATATATATATATATATATATATATATATATATATATATATATATATATATATATATATATATAATTTGTTTAATAAAATAAAAAATAAGAATATATCTATTTATAAAGATGTGAAATCTATATAAATATAAATAAAGGAATCAAAAAAATCATTTTAATTTTGGATTTAGGAACGCAAAGTGAACAAATTTTGCACTCAAAAGAATGTTTGCAATTTCAGAAATATTATACCACTAAATCCTTTAAATTCTCAAATTAAAATAAAACTATAATATTTTTATAATTTTGAGTATTAGCTCAACTGGTTATGTTTCACATGCTAAAGCACCTCACTAATGAGAGGACCAAAAGCCCAACTGTGACAGCCATACAAAAAAAATTTACTTCTTACTCCATAATTTAGCACTTACTTCTACATGATCAGAAAATAAAAGATTCTTAATATATTCAAATAATACTCAACCTGGAGATTAATGATTTAAATGTAATGTTAAACTTAACATCTTTTAAATTTACATAAAGTTTTCATATATTCGCTTATACCATAGTATTGATGTTTATGTATGCGAAGTTAATTGGTTGGCCATGGAAATTTAATGAGACTTAATAATTACCATCCACCCAAATCAACACGTATATGATCCAAACCTCGAAATTGGATTTGGTTTGCGGGTTTAGAGCAGTCATGTACTAGCTAACTTAGTGCACTTTATTCCGTCATGTGTTACCTACACAGTTGGGTGATAATCCCATAGATCTTTCTCAGAGAGTAAGGCCACCTGCCTTAATCTGGTCCATCCATTCTCTTTAGGAATCCCTAGATCTCTATCTGGAGGGGAAGATCTGTTATTCCATTGAAAAACCTAAGGTATACCTCACTTGGTCTCAACTCTCTCACTTAACTCTCTATCTCTGCAAGATATCTTTTGGTAAGTGGAGGGTCAGCTCTGGCTATGGAATTTTAACCCTTTCGGTAGACTCACTCAAGTAAGATTTCTTGGTTTTAAATCCGCTTAATACATGGCTTGTTTTCTTAAGCCAGTTTGCATTTTTCCTTAGTTATCTTATTTTATGTGTTCGCTACTTCCTTCAGCGGTTGGAAAAGTATAGATGGATGAAACCCTACCCAGCTTCTGTGATACCTCATCCAGCTACACTGGCGCGAGGGTCACCCCTGAGGGATTCCTTTCTTCTTCATGGCATCGCTTCGATCTAGCTTTTCAGACGTCCAAGATAACATTCTGCATTTTGATTAATTTAATATTTAGTTCTTTCCTCTGAGTTATAGTTTTACCTCATCCCTTCATATGCTTCTCACAATTTCTTCCATTGTTACTTTCTCAGGCTTGCGCTTAGAGTCTTATTTTTTTAGATAGTTATTGTGACAGGTAGAGACCCATCTCGGGCTTTCCTCTTCATTTCTTTCTTTGAGGCTCATTACGGCTGTCATAATATATATACTATAAACTAATACTTATTTTCTTTACTAGTTGTTACTCTGCAGGTATTTAACCACTCCGTCCGAACCTGTTCCATGCTCATTTCTCAGTTAAGGTTCACCTGTTTAATATAGCTTAATGCTCACACAGGTACTTGCTTACATTTCTTGATGAATTTGTGGTCTCGACCCCTGTCTCTTGCATGGAATTGGAAAATTAATTCCACAAACCCTTCCGACATGAGAGAGAGTCATATTTCTTTATTTACATAGAGTCTTAATTCTCTATCTACATGACTTAATTGAGTCTTTAGTGTTTGTAAAAATATTAAAGCAATCTTTTCACTACAGTGCTAATTCTTAGTGGAGAATGCAGTTTTTACCTCCAGACCTTTGTTGTTTATACTCAGTGATTAATTTTGATAATTTAGCTACTCTTGTATAATTCAATTTTATTTTTATTTTTGTTTTAAAACAAGCTCTATGACCCTCGGGTCATATATCTCAGGAATCCTTCCTAGACTTACCCTATTTCACGAAAAAATAACATTTCTCTTTTTCTATTATGAGTATTTATATTTGTAATAAGCACTTTCAGGCTTTTTAAATGCTAGTTATTTATGGTATAGTTCTCGTTTACATTTGAAGCTCTCGGCCAACCTCTACTTTTCAATATTTTAATGTTGTGCTATAAAGGCTTGATTATGAGTTTATTTTTATTCAGTCGATAAACTCATGCGTAAATATTCAGTAATGGTATTTGCAGTTAAATAATAGTTACGATTTTTCTACTATTTTCTTGATAGTCTATATCCATATTGTTAGTTAAATCTTGTGACTGTAATTGTCATTTAGTTGACCGGACCACCTTGCTTATTGTCCGTCTGTATCTGTTATTGAGGGATGGTGTGTCTGGGGTCAAGTCTCACCCAGTATCCTTGACCGACAGTCCTCTCTACTTTATTTAGTCATTAAAACACTGCTTACAGTTTTATATAAATACACCTTCTTTCATCTTCACAGAATTACACTTCATGCAAATAGTTATTGATTGTCTAAGAGATACGTATATATATATATATATATATATATATATATATATATACATATACATATACATATACATATACATATACATATACATATAGATATACATATATATATATATATATATCCTTCCTGACATATTTAAAGAATCTTGAACTATAATACAAAGATAATTATGCATCTAGTTTACAAAACTCATACAGATCTAGTAAAAATTCATAATGAGATATTAATAAAACAAATAACTCCATTCTTTCCCAACACATATCTATAGAATATTTACTTTTTCTATCACTAGTATATCAATACGTCTGCACACAAGCAGTAAAAGTATTCCAGTGCTTACTCACAGAGATAACATAGATTACTTATCTGATTATGCAGTTTATAGTTGTGGTCCAACCATCAAGAGAGGCGATTATGTCCTCCTCTTGCCCTCGTTCTCCACTCCTAAAAGGTATGGGTTGACAGTGGAAATTTCTATTGTGACCTCAGGAATCCTAGTCCAGTTAGTACCCGAAATTAAAAATCTCCAATCCTTTCTTAGCTCATGAACAAAACCCCCATTCCTCAGTGGGATGGGGCTCTTATCCCCAGAGGAGCAGATAACTGTTCAAACTGTCCAACCACCTTTCATTTCTTGGAAAACATTTACCATCAGCCTTTTCACTTTTTATGGAATCATTTTCCATAACTAATTTTGTTATTCACAATTAACAATAAAGAAAAATAACTTTTCCAGCAAAACATTCATTCTCTCATTATTTTCCTTAAACAATAATTAAATGTCATTTAACTAGTTAACATTAAATGTAGCTGTCATAACTTCCCCCCTGGAAGTAACACCGTCCTCGGTGTTTCACTCTAGCTCATAAAATAGCTCTAGGTAAGCTTCACGCAAAAACCCTTCGTCCTCCCAAGTAGCCTCATCCGGGTCGGAGTGCTTTTACTGCACTTTAACCTAGGTATGACTCGCTTCCAAAGCATAATTTCTCTCCTGTCAAGTATGTGTTGCGGCTCGACCAGAAACTCGTCGTCCGGCTCTACCTGCAAACAACAAAGTTCCTTGTCAAATTTTCATAAATAAATCATATTTCAAGTTAGGATTTTTAATTCTATCCTACCTGTATATTCTGCCAATAAATTACGTGCTTCGAATCATGCACATATCACTTTAACATGGATACAAGAAACACATTGTGTACTCGGATGTGATTGGGTAAAGCCAATCGATAAGCCACAGGTCCTACTCTTTCCAAAATTTGGAAGGGTCCACAAAACCTGGGAGCCAACTTGGCACAAGAGGCCTACCTCAAGGTACTTTTCTTGGGTTTGATCCTCACATACACATGATCTCCCACTTCGAATTCCTGATAATTCCTCTTCTTATCTGCATAGATCTTCTGCAGCCTTCAAATTTTGTCTTATCTTCTTTACTTCTGATTCCATTTCAGCCAGCATTTTTGGTCCCAGCATTAGTTTTGTTTCGGGGCTGCTCCAATTTACGGGTGTGCGACATTGCCTCCCATATAGAGCTTCGAAAGGACTCATCTTAAGGGACTCCTGATATCCATTTTTATAAGAAAATTCAACCAGATGCAAGTAGTCTTCCCATTTGGTTGGCTGCTGCATCACGTACATGCGCAACATGTCCTCTAACACTTAGTTTACTCGCTCTGTTTGACCATCTATCTGGGGATGATAAGTTGTACTAAATTTTATTTGGATCCCCAAACCTGTAAACAAAGTCTTCCAAAATGTTGAAGTAAACTTAACATCCCTATCTGAGATAACAGTTTTTGGAATGCCATGTAGTCTGAATATTTCTCTCATGAAAATATCTGCTATTTGTACAGTCTTATAGGTAGACTGCATAGGTATAAAGTGTGTAGATTTACTCAATCTTTCATTTACCACCATGATGGAGTCATTGTGCCTTTTTTACTGTGGTAAACCTGTTATGAAGTCTAGGGATATTACCTCCCACTTCCATTCAGGTACTAGTATGGGCTGCAACAATCTTGCGGGATATCGATGCTCCACCTTAACCTGTTGACACTCCAAACATTTATTTAAATATTCAGCAATATTTTTACACATTCTAGGCTAGAAATATTCTTTTTCTAATAGCAGTTAAAATTTTTCTGGTATCCTGGGTGTCTTGCATAATTACTCCAATGGTATTCATTCATAATCAGCTCCTTTAGGTCCACCCGGTTTGGTACATACAAATTTCCTCTAAAAGTTAGCATTTGTTCTTTATTGAATCCATATTCAGAAGTATTTCCTTGCTTTCTATTCTCTTCCATTTATTGCCATAGGAATTGATATTCTGGATCCTTCTGGGCTTCCTCTTTTACCTGATCCAAGAATTTACATTCAAGCTGATTATAGTAAAGCTCATAAACACAACGCAAATTTCTACTTAAAGCATCAGCCACCTGGTTTTCCTTACCCTTCATGTGTTGGATGTCTATATCAAACTCACTGAAGAAGGCATTCCATCTTGCCTGTTGGGATTTTAAATCAGCTTGCTTGAAATAACTGGTTAGGCCACTATGACCTGTCTTTAATAAAAATTTCTTACCCAGCAAGTAACGTCTCCATACCCGGAGTGCATGTACTACTGCTGTTAATTCTAGATCATAGGTTGAATATCTTTGTTCATGGTCCTTCAGCTTTCTTGACTCATAAAACACTACCTTCCCTTCCTGAGATAAAACTTCCCCAACTCCCTCCTTATAAGTGTCTGTACAAACTTCAAATTCTTTATTGGGGTCAGCTACCCTCAACATTGGTGTAATGGTCAGTAGCTGCTTTAACCTTTCAAAACTGCTTTGGAACTCAACAATTCACTTAAAGACATTTCCTTTTCTCTGCAAGGAGGTAATTGGAAAAGCAATTCTGGAGAATCCTTCAATAAATCTTCGATAGTACTTAGCCAATCCCATAAAGGATCAAATATCCACCACATTCTGGGGTATCCCCCATTCCATGATTGTCTTGATTTTCTTTGGATCAACAACAATCCCTTCTACTGAAATAACATGGCCTAAGTACTGGATTTTTGTTTTTAATAAATCACACTTGCTGAACTTAGCGTACAGTTGGTGTTTTCTTAACGTTTCCAACACAATTCTTAAATGTTCCCTATGTTCTTCCCGATTTTTAGAATAAATTAAAATGTCATCTATGAATATAAGTACAAAGTTATCCAGGAAAGGATGAAATATACCATGCATTAACCTCATAAAGGTTGTTGGTGCATTTGTTAACCCGAAGGGTAGCACCACAAAGTCATAATTCCTGTACCTAGTACGGAAAGCAGTCTTGCAAATATCTTCATCTTTGATTCGGATCTGGTGATATCCATATCTTAAATCTATTTTTGAAAACATTGTAGCCCCCTTCACCTGATCGAACAGATCATCAATTCTTGGTAAAGGATATTTATTCTTGACTGTTAACTTGTTGAGCTATCTATAGTCCATGCACATTCGCATGGTTCTATCCTTCTTTTTAACAAACAACACTGGTGCTCCCCAAGGGGACACAGTTGGATGAATATATCCTTTGTCCAACAGTTCTTGTAACTACATTTTTAATTCGGTTAATTCTGGAACACTCATTCTGTAAGGAGCCCTTGACACAGGTGATGATCTTGGCATTAGTTCAATGGTAAAATCAATATCTCTTCTTTGTGGTAATCCAGGGATATTTTCTGGAAATACATCCATAAAATCTTGTACCACTAGTATTTTTTCCATCACAGGTGATATTTCCTTGGAATTGGCATATCCCACCTTGATGGCATAAATCTGACATCCCCTCCTTATACACTTATTCATCTGGGATGTTGTAAAAGGACATAGCTGTAGGGGCTTCTTGATTCCCTGAATTTCCTTGCGTGTTCCATCTTGCATTCTGTAATAAATGATCTTTTCCTTACAGTCCACTAAGGTATAATGTTTTTTCTCGCCAATTTCTACCCAACAAAACATCATAGGACCCTAATGGTAGTATGTTCAGATCTACATTTAACTACTGTTATGAAATTTCCAAAGTACATTTTGAAATTTTGGCAGTTACCTTTCTTTTTTCTCCTGTGGCTAGCTGTACCAGCCAAGAACTTTTGAATTTCTAACCTTTTAACTTAAAAATTTCCACTATTTTGGGATTAACATAACTTAGAGTTGCACCTGGGTCTACCAAAATATAAACAGATTGAGACAATCATTTACCTTCCAACTCTATCATCGTTGGATGATAATCTGCATGTCAATCCTCCAACGCTGCGTTGATACGAGGTATGTTTCGAGCCACATCGCTTACTGTAGAAGCCTCCTATAAATTTGCAACTGTCTCATTTCTCGCTCGCTATGGGAAATTTTTGTAATAATGTGCTTCACCACACCCCCAACACTGAAGGGGTGGTTTGGTTACTTTCCCTTGCTCAGGCTTGCCAGATTCCTCTGTAGGCCTCTCTTCAGTTGGCCATCGGGTTCTTTGATGATTTCTACCAAATTTTTTACTGACAAAACTTCGTGCAAAATTCTTAAAGTTGTTGTTTCTGGTGCCCTTGAAGTTTGAGCTGCTTTTTTATCCTTTCCTTGGCTGCCAACTTTTGCCAACCTCCCCTTTTTCCTTGGACTATTGACAGCACATTCGTGCCTTATGAATGGCTTCATCCATGGTTCTGGGATTTACAAATTCAATTTGCTCCTTCATATGTGTTAGAAAGCTACTCAGAAATATTTGTACCTTAGCCTTTTCATCTCGGAGGTATGGGACATATCTTAATAGGGAAGTGAACTTGGTGATATACTCATCCATAGTCATCTGTCCCAGATTCAAGTCATGAAATTCTTTAGATTTATCATCATAGAAATGTTCTGTTAAATACTTGTCTTTAAAGTATTGCTGGAATGAGTCCCATGTAACATCTTGGTCCTCAATGCTGTGAACATTATTTACTTCTTCCCACCACAGAGTGGCTTTCTCTCTTAACTGATATATGGCCAATCTGGCCTTCAGGTTACTGTTGTACTCATACACCTAAAAATATTTGTTCATGTTTATCAACCAAGCCTCTGCCACTTATTCAGCTTCACCATCAAATGTTGGTGGTTTTATTTTTCGAAACTCCCCCTGAAGCTCCACTTTTTGCTTCTTAACTTCTTGTTGATTCGAAAAATTGCCAGATTCTGCTTCATTATAGTTTTTGTTCTTGTTGCTTTGTTGGGATGGGCTTCTTTCCACTCTGTCAGTGGTGTGGTCCCTTGTTTGTCGCTCATCACCTTCTTACATGTCCCTATCAACACTAGGGTGTTCCATTCCCTGATTTTTCTTATCTGATAGGCTCTTGAGTATCTTTTCTTGCTCTTGCATCATGCGCTTGTTATCACTTCGAATCCACACCATTTCTTCTTGTAGCTTCTGCACTGTATTCAACAGTATGATGTTTTGATGTTGTTGTTCCTCCAACAGTCTACTTATTTGCTGGTGCTGATCCACACTCAATTGAACCCACATCTCAGGGCTCACTACTGGTTGTTTTTGGGGTTCCCTGGTGTTCTGGGGTGGTTTTTGCATTGATGCCCTTCTCATGATGTTTCCTATTATACTTCTTTTCCGTGCATCAGTATACACACAGCTTAAATCGTTAGTTGACCCTTAGGGTCCCAGCGTATGAACGTTGCTCTGATACCACTTGTAACATACACACCCAAAAAAAAAAAATTACCCTAGTGATAAAAATACTTTCCAAATTGTGTCACATCTAATCAAATTTACAACACCCATAGTTAGTCTTATCACCTAAATTCGAAGACCAAACTAAAGCTTTTATGAAAGTTCTAACTTTTAATCTTTATAAGATTATTAAAGATTTTCATAAAAAAATTTCTATTTGCCTTGGAATACCTTATCGAGTTAATTATATTGAATGAATGCTCAATATATATATTTCACCGGTGCTACTTTCATGTTATATTATAGTTAACATTTTCCAACCCACATAATGTTTAAATCGTAACTTTGGTTCTTCCGAGGGTATAGCTGGCACGTTCTGGATATTGAATGCAGTGAGTACCGAAAATTAAATTCTTTTGACAGTTGTGAGATCTGCCAGGATTCATTGCAAGTTTCAATGGTCCTTTCTGTAGGTCTGCACCATTGGATCCCATGAGATCAAAGGTGAACGATTTCGGCGGGAAATGACATAGATAACCTCACCAACCCTAGCTGGCACCATCATTTGTTACTGCATCTGTGTCAAGAAGTTCCTTCTACTCTAAGGGTTTGTTCGGCTTCTTCGAGCTTTGGCTCCACCAACATTGAGATTCAACCATGCTTGCGAGGTTCTCAGAGGTGTAGCCCCCATGGTATTGCAACATAGTGGAGAGGAGGTTTCGATGTCAACCGCGATGAGTTTCTGGTGTAAATCATCCTCTTCTGCCATGGAAAATTCTTCAGTACTGGTTCCTATGCTCTTCACTTATTCACAGTTTAGGAAATTACTCTGCTCTCTTTGCAATTATAGATTCTTCTTCAATACATTCCAGATTTTCAGAGTTTATCTCCTTAACCGGTTTTTGTGTTTAATTTTTCTTTTGTCTCTTGGTGTTTTTTGAAGACTTTTGGTTCGATGATCAGAATGTCGAGGAGAATCTATTCCACAAGTAATCTCCTTATCAGTTCCTTATTTCTTTAACACAGTTCTTCATTTTGAGTATGAATACATTTAGCGTCTTAAGAATTTTATCACGAGCTTTCTTTTCATGGCTATTTGTTGCAGGTCAGATCTTTCACCGGTTGGTAGTTCTTCTGAATATAATTAATTATTTTGAAATACTATCTATCTCAATTCATGGCTAATATGCCTAGTTCTCCTTCCAGGTACTTCTAATACTTACACTCAGACTCAAAGGTATTATTTGTCTCAGGTGAGCTTCTAGTCTTCATGGGGGTTTATGAACCCAAATCTCGGCTCTGCCTAAGGAGTTGTTTGTCGGCCTGGTTTATGTCTTGTTATTTTTATATATTTTGTAAAGTTAAAGACAATATCCGGCCATAATCCTTGAGGAATCAGATAGTCTCTCTCGCACTTCTATTTTTGTAAAAATTCACCGTGCATTTGTCATGAAAGATCTACTGAAGGGTCCATTTCTAGAATTTGACCGTTGCATAGTTTACAATTTGGAAATGGCGACTGTTGTATAAATACTTTTGGAATAGTTTTATTTTTGTTTGGACTGCATGTAATATTTTTAAATATAGTGGCCTACTCATTATTTCAATGGAATGAAAACCCTGTGTTTGCAAAAGACTGAACATGCTCCAGTTCTATTTTCCTGTATGTTTACATTCCTTGGTTCATTCGAATGGATAAATATGTAGATATGCTCAACAGACAGGTCTTAACCCAGATTTTCTTGGAAATAATTACTCATTATCTTTACAGTAGTTCTAATCTCTAGTTTAGTTTCTTTTCTTAGGATACATATATTTTTTTCTATTTCATTTTACCTTAAGTGTGTATCTCGATGACCGGACCACCTTACAGTTTTGTCCCTGTATAGTTAGTTAAAGGAGGCAACGAGTACTGGGTTGGGGTTTCATCCCCATGCCCGAAACCAAAAGCTCACCCTATACTAGATATTTGAACAATAATCTTTCTAAAATTCTATTTTCATTTCACAGTAGTTTATAAGTTTTAATAAATGTTTCTTTATCATTATGTCTCTCTGTCCTAGAAATTTGGTTTACATCCTGACAGATAAATGATCTTTCCGAAAAGAAACATTATATGTTCAGTTGTCTAATTTTCTTGGTTCTGATTTTACTTTTGATATTTATCTGTTGTAGTTTCAAGTAACTCACAGATAATAATTGTTTTTATTTTAGAGAAATGCACACATAGTTCTTCTATAAATCTGATAGAAATAATCACAGAGTTTGTCAATATTTGCTGAGTTGTTTATAAATAATATCTTGTCACTTTTCCATTAGAAAGAAATGCTCAACAAATAAACAAATTTCTCCTGAAATTAAACAACATTGTGACTGAGTACAAATAACTTATAAACAACCTTTTTGTCTAATTAATTCTAAAATAATAGTCACTTATCTGAAAATGTATTTGGCTGTTGGTGTCCACCCAACCTTCAAGAGAGGAAATTACATCCTCCTCTTGCCCCTGTGATCCACTCCTGAAGAGGTACATGTTGTCAGTATATTTTCAGTTGTGACCTCAGGACTCCAAGTCCAGTTAGTGCCAGAAAAATTCAGGAATTACTGAGTGATTTCCACCCCCATTCCTCACTGGGATGAGTCTCTTAACCCTAGAGGAGCAGGTAATTGTTCAAACTGTCCAACCACCTTTCAATTCTTGGAAAACATTTACAAACATTAATTGTCTCAATCTTTTCCTTAAACAATAATAAAATATCATTTAACTAGCTAACAACTAGTTAACATTAAATGCAACTGTCACAATAATACACAATTTGTAATTAAATCATCACTTTATGCAAACTATAATTAAGTCATCACTTTAATTTCTTTTAATAAAATTATTTTATAAAATAAATATATAAATATAAACTTCAAAGTATAATACCCAATTTCTAATTAAATTGTCACTTTTATGATAATGGAAAAACATATTTCAAAATTTTATTTCAAATAAATCACTTAAAATTTATATTTAATAACTTGTAATCATTTGTTTAAAAATTTTTTTTAATTATTGTAAAAAAAATTTGAAATCCTATTTATAATTGATCTTCCCAATAATCCAAAACCCATTAACATAATACCAAAATTTGAATTACCATATAAATCAAAACTTATATTTATCTTTAATAAAATCATTTACTCATTATCACCCAATAATTCAAAACCTATTAACATAATATTAAAATTTAAATTAACATAAATAAATCAAAACTTATATTATCGTTATTAAATTGAAATCATTTACTCAAAACAAACTATTCCTATTCCTACAAGATAAAATACATCTTTACAAGTTTGCAAAACTATTCAAAATTATAATTACCCAATAATTCAACACCTATTAATATAATACTAAAAATGTGATTTACCATATTTAAAAAATATATATTATTACCTTGTCATGTTTAATAATAAATAAAAACCCATTTTAAATATTGAATTACTTATTTAACAATTATAAAACAATCACATTAAACTCAATGTACAGTTCATACAAATACCCTGTGCATTCAAATTTTGTTCATCCATGAAAATATCATGGTTTCATATATTCACCACTTACTTAAAACTATGCCATAGTAAAATTCATTAGAGCTTAAAACTATGTCACAAAATTCATTACAGCTGAAAGAAAAATAAATTAAACAGACAAAACAGTTAAGCAAAACTAATGGACCCATTAGTCGTCCAAGTTATGTATAATTGATTTATAATAAAAACTAAAATTCGTTATTTCAAACATAAAAAACTACTGAAGTAGAAAGACATGGATTCCATGGTCTCTGATTTCTACAGAAGGTGGTAGTCAGTCGAATAGCTTTGCGAGCGGTGAAATACGAGGATACAAATCGGTGTTAACAACAACACCTTTTGTAGCGCCAAGCACTGCAGTTTTGGAGTGACGGCACACTACACAGGCTTACAAGGTTGCACCCCCTACAAGAAAACTATTCCCACTATTAAAAAAAACATAAAGTGAATGTGTTTGAAAAAAACCTCGCTCAAGAAGGCGCATAGGGTATATATATATATATATATATATATATATATATATATATATATATAAACAGGTAGATATTTGTATTATTAAAAAATTCTAGATTACAAGGCCGTAATCTTTACATTTTCCAATCTTTCTCGCAGGTTTGAGATTAAGCATGGAGACTCAATCCAAACCCTCAAGTGAGTTCCCCATGATACAATTTTTTTTAGTTCCTTTCCAACTAAAATTTTTTCAGAAAACCCTCAATTTCGCACACATGTACATTCCATTTTTCACTATTTTTGTTTTGATTTAGTCTAACTTTTTGTTTTTCTTGGTGAAATACTTTTTCCTTTCTTACCAACTTAAATCCAACTTGTGATTTCTGCAGGTTTTGATGGGTCATTCTTCGAAAAATTCACATTGTTATTCCTGAAGTCTTCCCCATCCCCCTAATCTACCCAAGAAGCTTCCTTTCCAGCATTATTATTTATGGTTTCTGGAGGGGATATATTTTCCACAAGGGTTTGCTGCTTTTCCACTTTCAATGAGTCCACATAATATTCACTTGCATATGTTTTTTCTTGATTTATCTTTGTTTCCTCTAATGCATTTTATTTGGAAAAATCAACTTCTACTTTATCTTCTGGTTCTTTCTTATCCTTAGACTCTTCCTCTTTGTATACTATATAGTGATCGTGATGAGTTCATTCCCACCATTTAGACCTTCGGTATTTTTTATAATCTTTGTTGCTCTAACGCTTGGGGTAGTTTTTAATTACATGCCAGGTTTCGTAGCATTCTCTACATTGAAATAAAAAATAATTGCAATTGAGATTTTATACCTAGACATAATTTGGGGTCGTCAAATTGATATCAGTGGGAAAACCCTTATTGAAGTCCATGTCCATATAGATTCTAGCATAATTAGTTTTATTAAAAAAAAATGTATCTATGTTACAACAATAAAACTTTCCAAGAGCATTCCCAATAGAGAATAATGATTTGAGATTCCAAAGATGCAGGGGTAGGTTTAGAATCCTTACCCAAACTAGATATGTGGATATTGATGCCATTACCGGATCAAAGGTGTGAGACTAAGGCTACATGAAGATACCGACAACACCCCAGAACCATGGACCAAATTAAAAAATGGCCTTCTTGTCATCAATATTGTAAAACAAAAATGAAAAAACTTCAAGCCTTGGGATAAATATTCAGATCATCCATTAATTGAGGTTTCCATGTCTTAAAGATCCATTTGTGTAGATGTGTTAGCTACACCCAAATTCCATTAACCCTTCAAACCAAGCCTTGCTTTTAACAAAACTTCTTACAACCGATTACTTCCTCAAGAATATTGACGGAAGGAACATTGTGAATTCTCAGGAGGCTAGATTTGGATTTCTGAATGGAGCTATATGATACTGAAGAAAAGATTTCTTGTGTGGAAACCATTATTGCAAAAGAAAATATTTTCATTAATTAATCATTAATATTTTTCATTGATCTTATTATGGCAAAGATATGCAAAGAGATCCATGTGATTTAAGTATAAATATACCAGATAGAGAAAAACCATCAATTTCCCAAGGATTTTGAGAGCTACATCCATCCTCTGTTAGTAATACAAATATATTTTATTGAACAAAATGTGAGTGTGCTTCATTCAAGTAATTCATTTAAAGCTATAATTTTTTAGTTGAATGGAACTTATGTGTTTTTCTCATGTATTATAATAAAAGATCTATTTTATCTTAGACATAATATATTTTCTTCATTCTTTTAGTTGAATGGAACTTATGTGTTTTTCTCATGTATTATAATAAAATATCTATTTTATCTTAGACATAATATATTTTCTTCATTCCTTGACTATTGGGCCAATAAATTACTCATTCTTTGGGGAGGAGGATTAAAATACTCATTATTTGGGGAGGAGGATTCTAAAGACCCATTGACTTTGGTTTCAAAGGTAAATTGGTTGAGAATTCCAAAAATTGGCAGTTAATTCTCCTTGATTCATAGATTTTGATAGGAAATAAATTCTATTTGGGAGGTATTATCTTTTATTTATTGCATGTAAAATTTTCTATAATATGTTTGTTTATGTCCATTGAAATTATTTTATAAAAATATATCATTCATTTCCCATACCTTTACATTCCAAATCAAAAAAATATAAACATAAACCCAAATAAAAACCTACAAGTTATTAATCTAAACCCCAAAGGAAATCCCTCACTATCAATCAACAAAAATGTTAAAATCCTAAGGAAAATGGTGGACCTAAACATTTGAGAGATATATTTAGGGTTGCAAACCGACTCAAACACTCACTTGTTAAAACTATAGATTCAATTATTAATACAAATACTCAAAGAAATGGGATGTTGCTTGATATAATGCCTTATAGATAGAAAGAAATTCTCATGAATATTTATATGGTTTAAGTCATGGAGTAATTAAAAAGTGAATATTGGAAAATAGTATATGTTTTTCCATATCATAATCACACATAAAGGTGAAATCCCATGCACTAGAAGAGAACATATTTATATTAATTGGTGCACTTCCCACCATTTATTGATAATTATATAGATAGTTGGTAAATGGTATTCATGATTTTTTTATAGAAAAGTAAGGTAATGTTATTATATGTTTTAAGGAGCATGCATGTATCATTTTTTAGGAAAACATGTTATCTATTTGCAACAATTAGAATTTTAAGGGGTTGGTGTAGAAATGCCATAAACTTAATTAGATGCAAGGAACTGAGATGAAAGATACCTAATCCATCTAATCCACAACTATGATTACCTAGGCCACAATTCTCACCTACAACTCCATAAACATAGGAAACATTTCTCTAGTTGAAATGGATGTTGATTTTTAATGGGACAATTATAGAAGGTATTAACCTATTGGAACAATCATTTACTAGTCATGAAAATCCATGGTATCATAGTGGGGTAGGACAATCGTCCCATGGTGGGGGTGGACCACCATCTAGGAGTGAAGGAAAACCATCATCTAGAAATGGTCACAATTTTTTTTTTTTTTTGTTGTAAGTTAGTCTAATTCTATTGATTAACAAAATATTTTACAATCCATTGTCTGAGTAGAGGAACTTATCAAATTCCTGCTTTCATTTGTGTCCAAAAATTCAAAATGAGGGGATGCTCATAGCAGGGAAACCAACCCTTTAAATTGTCTGTAAAAACTTGAAACATATACATTCACTAAAACAATGTAAAAAACTGTAGAAACTATAGATAGAAATACTATCCAGAATTGGACTGAGGTGAAAAAAACTTCAGTCTTTGCGAGCTTCCCCATGCTGGTCTACATCAGGTGTTGGCGGTTCCTCCTCAGTCACTGGATAGCCGTAAATATGGACAATTTCCTCCTCCTCCTCCGTGAAGATGTATGGCTCCGGCTCCATCAAATCTCCTCTTTCATCGCATTTGCGCTAGAAACCTACCCTTTATTGCCAAATATTGGGGATGTACAAGGAGGAAGCCTTGATAGGCATGCGCTAGAGCTTCTTGGGCGAAGAGGTTACAGAGAGGGGAATTGTAAATTTGAGGTATTTCCGCTTGGTTCGGGGATGGGGCATCTCAGATGGCTCAACATAATGGATGAGGGAGGCGACAGGTGGAACCATAAGAGAAGAGGGAGCAGAGGAACTGTCAGTAGTCAGGGGTGCAGACTAAGCGAAGGAGATGTCAGTGGTTAGGGATGTGGACTGAGCGCATGGAGCAGAGGATGGCTCAGAAATGAAGTGAAAAATTCTATCAGCAAAAGCTCTGGTTAGCCTGGCTGGGAGGGAGCCTCTAGTGTTTCCTCTGTGAGGTTTCTGTCTCTACTGGGGCACCATGACAATGGGAGCATAGAGCTGCAGAGAGCGCACAAGGATGTGAGGGATAAATCCTGCAGAGCTTCATTGGTAAGCCGGAGGATGAATGTGAGGGAGAGTGTGGTGTTGGGATTTAATGGTTGTGCCTCTCCAATCAAGGCCACAACTATCCCTCACATGCCTCATTAACTCTCTTAATTGTCCTTTGTTATGATGTGGTGTGACCGTCTTGCCATGGCGCCGACATTCCTCAACTAGTTGTGTCATCACACACCGTGGGGTGGGTTGGTCGTCGCGTCACTCAGATCCGTGATAGAAATGGTCACACTTGGTATTCACATCCTTGCTTATTTTGTCGCGAGATTTTTTGTAATAATTTGAGAGATGGTTATGGCATTGAATTTTTGTACGAGGTAATCATAATGACATGTTTCAATTTTATAGATTTATAAATAAGTTAATTCCTTTCACATTTTTCTTTTTTCCTTTAAAGTGTACACACACATATTGTTTTGAATTTTTATTTTCTAACTCTTCGTCCACCAATCCAAAATACCATGTGGCCAATACATTCCCATTACTACCATTGATGTAATCATTGAGTTGAAGTGCTTATCTATTGATCAAATCCATTTATTCTCAATATATAATTGCAATAATCGATTTTGATGGTTTTCATGTATATGATTCACCCTATTATATGCATAAGGGACACTATTGACAGACATTATGACTGTAGGGATATCCATGGAAGAATGTCAAGAAATCCTAAGTGGAGTATATCCTACTCATATTTGTTAATTGATTCATTGCACACATATTTTTTAACTGTTTAATCATGCATCCTTTCAACACTCAACTTGAGAGAAAATTATTCCTTCCCCATCACCCTTCTTATTAAATTGGCTATTCATGTCTCCTTATAAGAAATAAGTAATGTGGAGTATCAGTTTACACTCCCCAAGAAGGACATGCCCATAGGAGCACCCAACTATTAGGAGAGTCATTCCATTGTTTCCAATACTTGTATATATCATTTATTTGATGTGTGAGCATCTAGTTTAGTCAATTAACACTTCCTATACTCTAGCATAAACAAATTATATTTTATTATTATTGATCTTAGGCATTGGGTTGTGGGCATAATTGCGTGGATCCATTGTACATCTATATAAGCCCATTGGATTAAGTGGACACGATTAAACCATTTTTCGTTGATGATTTCAATTTTATTGTTTTTTCTCTCTTAGTTTTTGGTTATATTGCTTCATATTGCATGCACAATTGTATGGATCCATTATAAATCTCTATAATTATACTAGATGGCATGAATAAGATTAATCCATTTTTCTTTCAATCTCTTCATTATTATTATTCTTTCTCTCTTGTTTCTAGGTTATAATGCTTCAAAATTTGTACCTCCATTTTTAATATTACATTATTTTAGCTTGAGAGGTCACAACTCTCATAATTTTGTGTCAAATCTTGTAAGTGTAAAAACCCCATATTTAAATTTCATGTAATAAAGTTAATAGTGGAAAAATAAGACCAAGGTCATGGGACATGTATTCCAAGCTAAATGTTGGGGAAAACACCCTAGTGGGAATCACTTGTTGTTCATAATGGCTAGGGAAATTGGAAATAGCACTGGAAAATGATTTGGAAAGGAAAAGAGGAATTAATTGGCATGGGTTTATGAAAATAAATGAAAATAGGAGAAAGGGGATATGAAAGGTAACATGTTTGCATGAGATATAAATTGAAAGAAAAATAGAGGAAAATGAAGAAAATAGAGGCCTAAATAATAAAAAGGTTTATGAGGAGAAGTTCACAACTTTTGTCAGTTTAATATTTTTTTTAATTAAGTTTTGGAGCTCTCTATATTATCTCATACTATTGCACCCTTAGAGAATCCTTGGAGCACTCAAGCATTGAAGAAATTAAATCAATGAAAGGACAAGGGAAGAAAATAAATAACAAGGAAAGTACAGGACATGCAAGGAAGGTTGGATCAAGAAACTTCAGTAGGAAGACTTGCAGGTAACAAGTTGCATGTGTGATTTCCAGGGATAATTTTAAGGATGGAAAATTATCTTGAAGTTTAAAAAATTGGCGAATCTCACTAGTCCCTAATATGCAAACTATAAAATGTTTATTGATGTATTTGTAAAATTATTCAAATTTATAATGATATGATATATATTTTCTATATAATGTTGGCGATTTTTAATGTAAAATAATTTTATATTGTAAAATTTGGGCGAATCATTTTTATAAAAAAATGGAAATTGGCAAATCTTTTTTTTAGAAAAACCATGGAAAAATAGCCCACCTGCGAATATTAGCCCCTAAAATTTTCCATGGACTGATTTCCTAGATGGTTTGTGAATGCATGGTACATGAATTTGTGTATTTGGTTCTCTTGTTGTCATTGACATGGGGTTTTTCAGGTGTGAGAGTGGTTTCAACCTTGCATTTACATTTCTGGATAACCATGGCGTGATGAAATTATTTTATTTGGTTGAGCTCTTGATTTCTAGATGGTTCTGGAACCGAGTGAGGTGGTCTCAGGAAAATTCCCAAGGGTTCAGGATGGAGGTGGTTTAATCTTAAGGAAGCCCTCAATAGGTGGGTGGAGGTATGAAAATTCCTTAAGGTAACAGTGAATAAATTATGAGGAGTATAAGCTTGTTTTTGGATTAGTGATCTCTTGACATGTTTTGGTGGGATCACAGTAGCATGAGGGTGGAGGTGGTTTAATATTTGAGAATCCCTAGTTTATGTATTGGTTTGCTTATGTGATCTCTTGACCGGTATTGGCGAGATCACGGGAACATGAGGGTGGAGGTGGTTTAGTCTCCGGGAAGCCCTAGTTGTTTATGTCTTGAGTCCCATATTCATGCTTTGAATATGGCACAGGGGTGATTGGTGTAAAGAAATATTTATTTCAGCCCAATCTATGGTCGGGTGGCACATAGAAGTCCCTGACTTGTTTGGCTTTTGCATAAGTTAATAAGAGTTTTTTTCCTGTTGTAATTTTGTGAGTACTTGTATTTGATATTATGTGGGTTTGATGGTTGTTCTATCATGTTTAATATTCTGGTTATATGATGGTTATAAGGATGGTTCCACAAAAAATTCTAAATATGGCTCTTGATATTTTTTTATTAATTGATGAATAGTTAATGAATTCATGAGCTAAAAAATGTTATTGTTGGTATTATGTGAGGGAATTAGACCTTCTTGGTGATTCTCAGATAATTTTCAGACCCCTATGTTTAGATATGCATTCATGACCTGAAGATTACATGTTCACCATATGTTTGACAAAATGATTATCATGGTTAGGCATCATTAGGTCAAGTCCTTGATCAATTTTTGTATAAATGGATTGATTTTGATATTATTTATCATTATAGAAAGTCTCATTAAGTTTTGGGCATTGGTGTGGAGACTAGCCTGAAATGGTGGCTCATAATCCAGGATCGCACCCTATGAACTGGATGTTTTGGGCCATAACTGCTCCTTGGTAGGCTTATTCATGTAGTTGGAGGCCTATAATCAAATGGAGGAATTTTTATGCATGCAGTTGTGGGCCTAAGTCACTAAATGTAACAACCCTAGTAAAAAATCCATGTAAAATTTAATAAAGGTAAAATAATACCTTGGTCATGGGACACGTATTCCAAGATGAATGTTGGGAAAAACATCCTAGTGTGGGTGTTCATATGGTTTAATATGGCTATGGAAATTGGAAAAGGAAATGAATAAGACTTTGGAAAGGAAAAGTGACATTAATTAGCATTTTATTTATGAAAATAATGGAAATTAGGAGAAAAGGAAGGTGAAAGGTAATAGGTTGCATGTGAGGAGGAAAATGAAGGAAAATAATGGAAAATGGAAGAAATTAGGGGCCTCACTAATAAAATGATTTCAAGGATCAAATTTTGGAGTTCTCATTTGTCATTCTCTTGGACACTTAGATTTTTCATGGAGCACTCTTGGAGGAGTGTGGTGCACTTGGGATTTGGAGCAAGAAGGCAAAGGAAAAGTAGGAAAGTTCAAGAGGACATATGTATTAGCATCTACAAAGGGTTTTTCTTACAGTTATCGAGCTACATGTATGATTCTCTTACTAGTTTTTGCATGCATGGCATATGCATGTGGTTATTTGGTTCTGATATGTCATTGGCATAGGATTTCTAGGATTTAAAGTGGTTTTTCCTAGCCTTGCCATACCCTATATAGCCATGGTGTTGTGGGTTTTATTTTTGTTTTCAGGTTGGTTTTCTTGTGCCTTTGGATGTGGGTTGATTTATTATTTCTTTGAAGCTGTGGTTGGAAAAAACGCCCTGGAAGCCCCGTAATAGCTTGGGTTGAGTTACTAGTCCCAGAAGCCTTGGTTGGAAAAATTCTCTGGAACCCCTTGGTGGGTTGAGTTACTAGTTCTAGAATCCCTAGTTGGAAAAATTCTCTGGAAGCCTGACGACAATTGTGGGTTGAGTTACTAGTTTTGGAAGCACTGGTTGGAACAAACGCTCTAGATCCCTGGACAACTTGGGTAGTGACCAATATGGTGATGGTGAGTGTTGTCTGACCATGAGGTGGAATCACTTGTTGAAGGTTGAGGTGGTTTGGCCTCTGGAAGGCTTGGTTTGGTTTTGATTGATTTTTTTTATGAGATCCCACATTCATGCTTGGAATATGACGCAAGGGTGACTAGATGAAAGAAATATTTTGTTTAGCTTGGTCTATGGTCGAGTGGTTCGTGGAAGTTCCATACCTAGTCAGCCTATGCAATCATCAACAATAGCTCTTTCTAATTGGTATTTTATGGGTAAATATACTTGTTTATATGTGGTGTATATGGCTATTAAATCCTAGATATTTATGTTGGTTATATGTTGGTTATAACTGAGTTTTATGACAATGATAATGTATGGCTTTCATCATGTTTTTGTTAAACACTAAATGTACAAGGAATGTATGGATTAATAGATGGTAATGGATTTATTGTGATGAGGCATCAATTCTTCTTAGTGATTCTCAAATAAGTGTGAGATCCCTATGCTCAAATTTGTCGTTTAAACCTCTAGAATGCATATTTGTGACATGTTTGACAAAATTTCGATCATCGCTAGTAGGGTCCAGTCAATTACTTGTTCAAGTATTTTCATTTGTATCGTTGTTTTGATGTTACTTTTCATTTCTATAAGTTTCTTGGAGTTCTTGGTATTGGTCCGAGTCATGGACCTGAAGAAGTGGCACAAAATGTGAAGTCGCTAGCAGAAAACTACCTAGAAATGTCCCCAGTTGCAGGCATGCCTTGTTGTGGGAGCGACTAGAAGGTCCCAGTCGCTTTCATGCCCATGTTAAGGGAGAGACAGAGGCTTTAATGCAGAAAAATGTCAGTTTGTCTCAGGGGCTGGTAACCTATATGGGTTGGATGGCTCCAGGGGGTTATGGTGCATGTGTAGAAGGTCAGGATGGTTGTGTTTCATCAGTTCCACTTAACTGATATATAGGGAATCAAATCATATAATAGTGACTCTTTGTCACATGTTTGCCCTGGTTTTTTAGTTACTTGGGTAGATGTGCAAGGAGGGTGCTACACTAAAAAGGTATTTTAGCTAAGGGTTTGGACACTTGGAGTGGTTGTTTAGATTCTAGGCATCCTCTAGCTCTTGAGGAAGTGCAATAAAGTTCCAGTTTGTCGATTCCACTTTCTTAACTATACTTACGAGGCTGGTTTATGGCCTATTAACTCAATTTTTTTGATCTAACTGAGCGGGAAGATCCATATCACCTAAGTTAAATGCCTCCAAGTTGCTTGTTGATGTGGAAATTTCAAATTTTATCAATTTGACCAAGGATAAGTCAAATTGAGCCTTCCTTGCTACATTTTTTCAACACCCACTCTTATCAAGAAAGGGATTTTCAACCGCCCCTATCCTGCACCTATGGAATTCGAACTTCCCTCTTAACAAATCCTTTGTTAATATGTCAACATCTTGTTCCTCTTTCAGAATGTATTGTAGCAACATTATCCTCCTCTTCACACAATCCTTTAAATGATAATATTGTACATCTATATGCTTGGATCAATCAAGAAGTAATGGATTATTAGAGAGCTTAATGCAACTCTGATTATCACAATAGATCACAGTTGGATCCATCTCCTTACCAAACAGTCTCATAAGTATCTTTCTCATCCAAATCGCCTCACATGTTGTTTGACTTGTAACCATGTATTCATCTTTAGCTAAGTCGAGCACCATAGACCTTTGCTTTCTGTTGTACCAGGAAATTGTTGTGGATCCAACACTAAAAAAATCCACGTGGATCCAACACTAGAAAATTCCACCTTATGTAATCTTTTGGTTAGATGGATTCCCTACCCAATCTGCATATTTGAAGCCACACAACTTCACTCCCTCTGTCCATTTGTACCATAATCCATAATAGACAGTGCCTTCAAGGTATCGTAAAACATGCTTAGCTAGCTTCGAATGCAATTTGGTCGCCCTAACCGTATATTGGCATAGTTGGTTGATTGCATAACACATATATGGTTTTGTGTTCACAAGATACATCAGTGAACCCACTAGATGTCAGTAAATGGTAGCATAAACCTCTTCACCTGAAGTGGCATTCTCCTTCCTTCAATTGGTCGCAACAGTTGTCTCCTGGGCTTACAAATCTCCATGTGAAATCTCTGTAGTATCTCGATGGCATAATTTCCTTGAGACATAAACAATTCCCCATCACCTTGCCATACTTACAGCCCAAGGAAGTAGTGCATGAGACCCATATCTTTCATCTCAAATTCACTTGCAAGGTCTTCCTTGCAATAGTTGATCAACTTCTCATCACCTTTAAATATTAAATCATCAATGTATAAAATAATGATAAGAAATTTACCAAAATATGATATAGGTTCGCATTTGCTTCACTTTTGGTGAAGCCAAATAAAGTGAGATAACTATCAATCTGAGTGTACCAATATCAAGGTTCCTGTTTGAGATAGTACAATTCTCGCCTAAGTCTGCACACATGAGACTCCCAATAAAATGTATCAAAACATTCTGGTTTCTCTATGTACACTTCCTCCTCAATAACACCATTAAGAAATTTTATTTTTACATCCATATGGTGGATATTCCACCCCATCTACACAACCAATGCAAGAATTTTTTTAATGGATGAATACCTGCTACAGAAGCAAAGGTTTCCTCATAGTCAATTCCCTCAACTTGAGAGAATCCTTTGGCCACAAATATTTCCTTATACTTATCTATGCTTCTATATGTTTCATGCTTAACTTTGAAAATCCATCTCGAACCCGCAACTGATTTATCTATCAGTCTTTGGATCACTTCCCAAACATTTTTTTTCATGATGCATTCACATTATTCCACCATTGCTGTAAAATGCACCTCCCCTCACATGTACCCAAGTAACTGGCCAACATGGGTAAACATGATATGAGGGAATTTAACAGTAGAATCAACCTCCTTGGTAACTTTAAGGAAGTAGAATCGACATGGAAAACCATAACAAAGACTCCCTGCACCTGTTATAGGGTCCCCATAGGCTATCCCAACCATCAAGCTACTTTTCACTGGGTCCCACTGACTTTTGATGAATAAAAACCTTGGATTCTCCCTTGATATGGGCAAGGGTGAATCTGGGAGGCTTTGGATGCACCCACAACATGGGCAGGCATATGGTGACTCAATTTCCCAGACCTTTGCTCGTGTCTACGATATTTAAGACACTTTTTAAGCCCGTAATCCCAAAAACTTCCCAAAACTTACTGTAGCTTTTAGAAACCATTGAAAACATGAAAAATATGCCAAATAACTAAAAAAAAACTCCATAACTAGGCCTGACCATCCCCAATTGGGACTAACATTCAATCAAACAAATCTAGGGCTCTTACTTCTAATTCTTAGTTGTATATCCACATCTCATTATCCATATATCATGGGAAAATGCGAGGTAAATTATTAGACTCATGGATCCATAACCCGATTTCATATTTCAATACTTTTCTAAATTTGAATGAATATTAAAGTTCAATTCACATAGGAAATCATTTGGATGGTGTAACATAAGTATGGTGGAAGTCACATTCAAAATTTATATCCTTGGACATTGAAAGTAGTGAATGCACATCAACTAGATCCTACTCTACGCCCATCACAACATGGGGAAATTTCTACATTGCCTTAATATATTTGTTATGCGGAATTATGAATTACAGATAAAACAAATTCCCTAAATGTGGTGCTATGCATTTAGAACAACAGATCAAAGACTTTGCAGGCACTTTCTCTAAGAGTAAATAGAAACATAGAAAGATAGAGGAACTTGTGATCCAAGCGCTTCCTATTCTCCTTTTGTCGCTTTTGCTATAGCTTCCATTCCAACTTAGATCACCAGACTAGTTCCTGCAAGTATAAACACTAAACATCAAATATATTGCAGTATATAGATACCTATTTATATTAATCAATTAAATCGATAGAACATGAAACATATATATCAGTTAAGAACCCATCATATGAAAAATAGAAACATAAACAGATACGTATATGGAAAAATGAGCAACAATCTTTATTAATGAGTAGAAGGGGGAGGTTACAACCAATGATCGATTTGATGTCACCAACTCTAGCATCATCCCAGCCTCATCACAATCAACATATCACCAACAACATATCTCTTCTACCACTCTCTCAATTGAGAATCCAACATCATCTCTTTACCAAATTTCTTCCTTTCCTAGCACTAGGATATGTGCTCAATTTATAGGGAAATTTAAGGTAGTTTCTCAATCAATGACTTACTAATAATAGGCAAGACATGTTCCCAAGCTTAGAGGTGTTATATGGGCACTTGGATTCAAAATTTGACACATATGGACTCTTCTAGAAGGCACTGGCCATGTGGAGATTTCAGAACAATGAGAATTTCGCTCCCATTTGACCAACACATTCTTGAATGTTAGGAAGTGAATTGCAGTGCACCCTTGAATGGAGAGATCTGCATATGCAATGCAGTTAGTCCCTTGAGAGGAAGCATTGGTGAGCTCATATAAGTGATATAACATATACTTCAAACCTTGGAAGCCTTGCAATATAAGTCATGAATGTTTTGTTATTTTCTTAGGGCATATAGCAACTGAAATGATAGCAGATGATAGACCCTAATTCATTGGTCCTAGGGATGATGCCCAGTTTGACCAGGTCATGGGGAATGATCCCCAAATTGACCTATAACAATATTTCTTTAAACCTATTGGATACCTACATGTTTTTATGTGTATATGGTTGCAACTAGAGTAGGCCATAAGCCAAATCATATGGAAATGTATCTAGGATTCTACAAAGCTGCATATCATATTGTAGATCATATATTATAAAGAGGTAATAATTATTAAATTTAATTTAGGTTTCCTTTTGATTATTCAATATGAAGTAGCGTTGTTTGATGAAACACTTTATATTAATAATTACTCCATGCTTGTGCCATAAAATAAAATATTGATAAATGTTTACATCCTCAGGTTTCTTTCCCTCTTCCTTATGTCCTCCTTTCATTGGTAGGTTGACTTCATATTTCCCCAAACCCTGTTCTAAACCTAATCCTATTACACCTTCATTAACCATTTTCTAATGTAATTTATACAAATACCATTTTCATTATGATTCCAATCATCATTCCTTGAAATTATGATACACCCAAAAATCTATACACAATGATGATTTAATTAATAGAACTCTTTGAAACTACATAGGATTTTATAAACCACACTACATCCTCTAATCCCTCTTCTTAGTTAGAAATCATCCTTCACTTACTTACTTATTATGATAAAATAATATTTTTTCAATATATTTTTTACTCACAACTACCAAGGAAAATACAAAATAGGTATTATCATCCTTGATAATGAAAAGCCAAAAATCCTCATATCCCAAGACTTTGTAACAATTCTTCAACTATCGACTAGAAATTTCCTTTCTTCTTATCATCTCAAATGGGTATGATATGTTGATGCTTGTCTTCTAGTAAATGAACTTTGTACTATCATATCAAATAGAAGGTATCTCTGAGATACCGTCAAATGTGTTATTTCATCCTTGAATGTTTAGGCTTACTCTTAATCACTCCACACCGGCTTCACTACAATATATTATGTGACATTGGCTATGATACTCACTAGTATAGATCCATCTTAGGTTTGGATCTTCCAAGTTTCGAGAGGGATCAAACCTCTAGAGATGGAAACCTCTTTTTAAGTGTAAATTAGAGGAAAGGTTTTAACCTCGAGAGATTTGATTCCTCTTGGTCCTCGGTAGATCTAGATGTAAGATGGATCCATGCTAGTTTTTAATAATATTGTTCATATTTAAATAAATTTCACATCTCTACATAAAAAATATCCTTATTTTTAATTTTATCAAAGCCTTGGTAATACATATTTTGACTGCGAGTGAGACCAATACAAGCCATTTTTTCCATAGCTAAACTTCATTATGCATAGGTTTGGTCACTCATGTGGCTATGCGAGATATTTTGGCTCGAGGAAATGGAAAATTATGGGACCTAGGACCAAAGGGAATAATATTAATTTCTCTTCGTGGGCTATACTCTTCTTTATATTCCTTTTCATGTTGTAATGAACCCTTATTCTCCTTGGCATTTTAGATTTTTATACTTTTGTTAACTTAATTTAATGCTTATCTCCTTGGCTACCCTATATAACCTTGGTATTTTCTTTCCTCCTCCTTCAACAATGTTAGTGGTATTCTTTTCTCTCTGGTCTATCTTTCATTAGGCTTAGTAGGGTGAATAGATACACTTCTTTCCAATGAATATAACTTCCTCCCTCTTTGACTACTTCTTTACCCCTAACCTTGTCACCTTAGTTTTGAGGTTATGTTTGCTTTCACTTATTTTGGTCTAGATTTATCTATACTTTTGATCCAAATGGAAAATGGCATCCACCCATGGTATTCACACACCCATGTTATCCATCCACCTATGGAATTTTCCCATGGCATTGTAAATGGAATCAACCCATGGTATTGACCCATGGTATCCACCTATGGTATCTACCCATTGTATTGTAACTCAAAAAAGGCTATAAATAACAAGCCTCACTTTGTAAAAGGATAGATTGTCCGCCACAATGTAGCTTTTACAGTTATTCTCTGTTTTAATAAAACAAGTTTCTTTGTGGTTTTATTTGCTGTGTGTTCTCTTTTTTTTTATTAGCATTCTAATTTTGCAGATCTTGTCAGATCCATTTTAATTTTTTAGATCTTGGGAGCCTCCCCCCAAGATCTGGATCAGTGGTATTAGATTCAGGTTACGAATCCATGGGAATGAGGGTTTGAAGCATATTTTAGTTTCAATGTTTTGCAACAATCTTCAACAAACTCCAAGAATTTTTGGGTAGCGCGTTTGAAAATCATATCTGAAAATTCGGGTGAAAATTTTACAAAAAAAAACACCATATCTGGATTCCTTGTGAAAAAATACCCAAATTCAAAAAAACAATCCACTGAATTGGAGTTTGGATGAGAGAGACATCGTTGATTCAAATTTAGCAATGTTGCAGCAATTTTTCTAACGACAATTCATGGACAACGACTCTCCTATCATTTCTTTCAGTTTTCAGTGTGAAATTTCAGATAAACAGTTACAGATCTGAGTTCCCCTTGAAAAATCACATGATTTCAAAAAAACAAAATTGGTCGAATCAGAGTCTGGATGAGGGAGTTATCGTTGATTTAAAATCAACTATTTTTTTTAGAAATTTTGTGATGGTGGGACAGTTCCAATGTGAATCTAAGAGTCTAGAGTCTCTAGATAGAAATTTCAAACACATGGGAAGATGAAAAATGATCATTCCATTTCCAAAAACATGTTATAATACATATTCAGAGTTATATTGACTGATTAATGCTCATTTTAAATATGGAGCAACATTTAGAGCGGGTTCCCTTTGGAGACGTGCCCTCCCACCTCACTTTAGTAGGCACTTGCTTCACATTCATCAGTTTCAGCATAGCAAAATTCAGCTTGGGTTATTTGGAGACCTGCCCTCCCACCCCAAGCTATGTAGGCACCTCCTACTTCATCAACAATAAGCATCATGGTTATGGGTCAACCACATAAATCCTTCTCATCGAAGTCCATTTTCTAGGCCACACACTGTTAGTATCGCAGTTGGTCACAATCATTACAGGGTATCTCTATCCTCAGATCTTCTTTTTTCATGGTTTTGGGTCATCCAAAAACCCACATTTCATCGAAGTCTATTTGCTAGGCCGCACACTGTCAATATCACAGTTGGTCACAAGCATTTCAGGGTATCTCTATCCTCAGATCTTTGTTCATCACAGTTATGGGTTAACCACACAAAACCCTTCTCTTCAATGGCTCTTCATATTCAACAAAGGATTCTCGGGAGGAACTTCACCCAATGGGGACCATTGCTTCTTAAGGAGGGAGGAATGATCCGAATGGAAAATGGCACCCACCCATGGTATTCATCCACCCATGTTATCCATCCACCCATGGAATTTTCCCATGGTATTGTAAATGGCATCAACCCATGGTATTTATCCACCCATGGTATTGTAAGTGGTATCTACCCATGGTATTGACCCATGGTATCCACCTATGGTATCTACCCATGGTATTGTAACTCAAAAAAGGCTATAAATAACAAGCCTCACTTTGTAAAGGACAGATTGTCCACCACAATGTATCTTTTACAGTTTTTCTCTGTTTTAATAAAACAAGTTTCTTTGTGGTTTTATTTATGGCATGTTCTCAGATTTTTCCTGGAATTTCAAATTTTCAGATCTTGGGGGCCTCCAACCAAGATCCATTTCAATTTTTTTAGATCTGGAATTCTAATTTTGCAGATCTTGTCAGATCCATTTCAATTTTTTAGACCTTGGGGGCCTCCCCCCAAGATCCGGATCAACTTTTCTTCTTAGTATTATTATTTCCTCAATATTTAGTTAATAAGTGACTATCAGATAATGACACCTTTTCAAAGGGATTGAAGTTGTTAGGGTCTAGCCTACTTTCAAGACAATGGTGGATCAAGGGCTCAACAAAGAGTAGAAAATTATACCCAAAATTATAGGGAGATTATGTCTCTAGATATTCATGTTGAAATCACTTGGGTTGAATGAGATATAACATAAGTGAAATTTATTTGTTGGACATATAAGTATTGGTTAAATTGTGAATCAGGCTCTAGAAATTGGGCACAATGGAGGGGGATACAACCAATACATGTATACAATTGACATTTAGTATAAAGCAACTCTTAGGTTGAGGAATCCTTGACAAGAATGAGTCCAAAGAGAAAATTATCTTATATTAGATGATTTGTAGCTTAATATGAGGAGTTTAGATAGGTATTAGGCCACATTGAACATCATATCAGCTTCCCTACAGATCCTTGATGCTCTCCTAGTAGCAGTAAGGAGCCCATCCTCATGGACACCTTTGAATCATTAAAATATAATGAATCATTTTGCTTGGTTTGGTTTTCTTAGTATTTCTAGAAAGATTTTTTTTGTCCAGTTTCTGAACTTTGCTGTATAAACACATTATTAATTTTGTTTATTTAGTTATTGATGAAATATTACATTTATTTTATTTGGATGATAAAATAATTATGATTTGACCACTATTCGGGTTTCCATACTCTAATACTAGGGCCAAAAATATTTTGCTATATTGTTATATTTTAATATTTAATTATAATTTTTACTTTCCAAAAAAATATATGAAAAATTTATGGGAAGTAATGGAGGAATATAGAATCTCAAGTATGATTCTTCGAGGTTTTTGATCAGGTGCTCAAAATTATTCTAAAAATGAAAGTTGTCAAAATGGTGTTGAACTTGAATGGCCGTGTATATCTTGTCTTTCTAAATCTGGTATAATTTGTTTCACGGAAAATGACACTGTATGCTCCCAGAAACACGTTCTGCCCAATTTGTCAAAAATGATTTTTTTTCGAAAAAAGTACAGGGATAGCCCAGTCAGCAGTCATGCCCATGTTACAGGTTGACTAGTCAACAGATTTTCTCCAACGAATGAGGTTGTGCCAAGTGGCACGTTTTTGTTGGTCTGAAATGGAAAATTTTGATTGGGTTTCATGGTGGCCAATCATAGGCTACCACATTGACCAAAGAGGGGCCGCCACATGGTAGCCCGAGGGCCACCAAAATTTTATCAAGGTCTGAGTGGAGCAGGTGGGGGTCGAAACCGCGACCTCCAAGCACTAACACAGAGTGTTTTCCATCACACCATGAGTTTGTTTATTAACCTATAATGTTGTGACATATATCTAATTTATAAAGTTTTTTTGTTTAGGTGGGGGGATGGGTTCTATACCTAGCCCTAGTCACCCCGCCTGGGGGCGGGACCATGGGTGGGAGGCTAGCCCCGCACCCCCCCCCCCCCCCCCCCTTAAATAACCTAACATTAAAATGCTGATGCTATGTGTCCACAAGCCGCGAAGACCAAATCTTTCAAACCGCGTGGAGTTCCAAAATGCGTGGGAATTTTGGGGGCGAGCGTTAACGTTTCGACCCCCGGACACGGCCATAATGTGGTTGGCCATATGGCCATATTTTTCAGCCTAGAGGCCTTAATGGAAAAAAATTTGCGTCGACTATTTTGCCCAGTTATTGGGAAATTTGGCGCTCGGTTAGCAAATTTCGGGGCAAAATTGTAGGATGGTGCCAAATTTGGTGGAGTTTGTGGTGCGATTAGTGCCAAAAATTGGGGAATCCGTAACTAATTCAATTTTTGACCAAATTCAGATAAGAAAAAGGATGGATAGGTATTGTTTGGGCATTCTAAATCCATTGGAGCAGGTTTCAGAGCTATTTGAGCATTGTAAATGTATGTAATCACACTTTTGAGCATAATAGAAGAGGGCCAAGCAATTAGAAGTTGGACCAAGGAGACGTAGCCCATGTAGGGTGAACTCCTTCATCATGTGTTGTTGTGTTACTGTTTATGGTGATGTTCATGTCTGTTAGATGTTGTTATTAAGTGTTTTGCTTATGTTAATTTTCTCAATAAATTCACATAAAAACACATAAAAACTCTTGGTTAACTTGCAATTTACTTCATAATCCTCAAGCACTTTGTTTATATTCTGAATTTGAATTTAGCATAACAAACACTAATTTTCCCATTTAGATCAAGTTGGTATCAGAGCACTGGGTTTACTTATGCAAGGTGGATTTAATTATTTTTCAAATCTTTAAATGCTTACAAGGTTGAAGCTCTAAAGAGGAGAAGGAAAGCTTGTGGGTGCAGGATGTCAAGTTGGGACAAGGCAAAGGAGAGCAATGTTTCCACCAAAAATTCCACCTCCAGTTGCAGTAGAAGATTCAGTAAGCATGTCTCATGAAGGAGGAGATGATAACATGACACAGGATGAGAAGGCTTTTAAGAAGACTTCATTTGACATGACAACGATGGTGAAGGTTCTCTATGAAGATAGGAATACAAGGTTGCAGGGTGAAAGTGCTAGGCCTCCAAGAGGAGAGGGTTCTCCAGGAAGAGGAGGTGATGGAAATGGTGATAATCTACCATCTACTTCACCATCATGCTCACCACCATCTTCACCTTCATCTTTATCCTCTTCCACTACTACGATGCTTACTCATACTCATCAACATACCTCAAAAGGAATTGGTAAACAACCCCTGTTAAAAATTGATATTAAATTTGGGCTGCCTATGCACAATGGTGAAGTGAATGCAAAGAAGTTTGAAAATTGGGGTTGTCAGAAGGAGGTATACTGCAGGATTAAAAACCTTCAATACGATTACACAAAGATTCAACTAGCTTCCTTGAGACTGGAGGGTGCAACACTAGTATGGTGGGAAGCCAATATACAAGCCTCAGATTAAAAAAAAAACATTGTAAGATCTCAATTTCTTGATCTAATTTCATTTTTTCAATTAAAAGACAATTTTACCCTCTAGCATATATGCATAAATCCATTATGAATTGGAAAAAATTTAGACAACTTAAAGGTCAAAGTGTGTAAGATTACACCCAAGAATTTAGAAGAAGCTCTTATGTTAGGTGTTAATTTGCAATCAAAAGACACATTGCTAAAGTATATAGGGGGTTTACATAGCTACCTAAGGCATACTATCCTTATGTTCAATCCCACTGGTCTAGATGAGGTTTGTGTGCAAGCCACTCACCTTGAGGCAAGAGGGAAAAATATTCTAGAAGAGGGTATAAAGAAATCATTTAAGGGTCGAGAGAAAGGAAAGGGTTTCAAAAGAAAAGGAAAGAAAATGCATCTGTTAAAAAGGAAGGAGAGAAAATTGCATGCAAACATTGTTCCAAACAGGGTCACGATGATGACCATTATTGGAAGCTTCATCCAGAGATGAGGCCCAAGAAATTCAACAACAAGGGAAACAAAAAACAACTGCAACCACTCAACAGGATTTGGGATCTGATCTGGGAGATGAAACCCAAGATTACAACGATGGGTTTGAAAGGTAAAAACATAGAAAGCACTAGTTCTTCAAGTTTTTCTAATGTAACTCAAGATGATGATACACAAATTGAACTCTTTCATATTAGAGTCGTTTCAAAGCATACCAAAATAGACACACTATTTGATAGTGGTTCTCAAGCCAATTTGATTTATGAAGACTTAGTTAAGAGGTTAACTCTAGAACTGTTGCACATCCAATACCTTATCATTTAGGTTGGATATGCAAGAATCAAAACTTGCAGGTAACAAGGAAGTGCATCCTAAGGTTTGCAATCAAATCAAACTTTTTTGATGAAGTTGAACTTGATGTAGTTCCACTTGAGATTTCAGGTGTTGTTTTGGGGAGTCTTTATCTTTATGATAGGAGGGAAATATTTCATCACCATGATAATAAGTACCACTTGTTCAAGAATGGAATGGATTACATAGTTAGAGCGCATAAGAAGAATATGAGTTTGTCTCTTATGCATGCAGGACAAATGAAGAGAATAATGAATGCAAGTCAAAATTTTGCTTTGTTAATGTTCAAGCATAATGATGTTTTGAATAATACCTTTCAAGAAGATGCATCAAATGAAAAATATGATTTCATTGAAGTTTCTAATGGTTGTAATAATATTTTTCAGGGCTCTAACATGTTGCCTTTGGAAAGAGGTAAACAATATGTGAAATATTTGCAGCAGTCCACATCATTCTTGACCAGTGATGGGAACAAGATGTCGGTGCTGAATGGTGCAAAAATTAAAGAACAAGCACCAAAGAAATATGAAAAATAAGGCATAGGTTCCACAATTAATTATTTTGGGTTTCAAAATGGTACATGGAAATGGCAAAAACACTTGGTCAAAAACCGACGCAAGTACAAGGCAAGACTATCTAAAATTCGCCATGTCAATAGTGTTCGAGGCGAGGAAGTTTTCAAGTTATTAAAGTTTCCTTTGATTGAAGACCAAGGAAGGAACATGTTTGTTTCTTCAAGGATTGTTTTTTTCTGCAAATTCTGGGAAATTGTACCATGATGGTATCTATAACAGCAAGGTTGGGTCTCTAAAATCAAAGAAAAAGATCAATTTTTAGGAAAAGATCAAATTGTTGAATTCAGGAAAATTCCAATGGATTAAAATTAGAAGGGTGAGGGGGTTGTACCCTCATACACATGTTTAGTAATTAAATATATTTTGGGGTCAAAAAGCTTCCAGTGGGGAGGTGTGATCAGGTGCTCAAAATTATTCTAAAAAATGGAAGTTCTCGGAATGGCGTGGAACCTGAACAACTGCGTAGATCTCGTTGTTATGAATCTGGAACAACTCATTTCATGGAAAACTGACACTGTATGCTCCCAGAAATGCACTTTTCCCACTTTGTCAAATCACCAAATTTTTGGAATAAAAGTACAGGGACAACTAAGTCCGCTGTCTGTACTGTTTATTAGGCATGCCCATATGGCAGGTTGACTAGTCAACAAATTTTCTCTGACAAATGAGGTTGTGCCAAGTGGCACATTTTTTTTGGTCTGAAATGGAAAATTTTGATTGGGTTTCATGGTGGCCAATCACAGGCTACCTAATGGCCCAACCAGGGGCTGCCATGTGGCAGCTCGAGGGCCACCAAAAATTTTTCAAGGTCCAAGCGGAGTGGGCGGTGGTTGAATCCGCAACCTCCAAGCACTAACACAGAGTCTTTTCCATCGCACCACGAGTAACTTGTTTCTTAACCTATAATGTTGCGGCATATATTCAAGTTATAAAGGTTTTTTGTTTGGGGGTGGGGGTTGGGGTCTAGCCCCAACCCTGGTCACCGTGCCTGGGGCAAGACCATGGGCAGAAGCTATCCCCTCATCCCACCCAACTATTACATAACCGTAACATTAAAATTTTGGCACCATGTGTCCACAAGCCGCAAATACCGTGGTCTTTCAAACTGCGTGGAGTTTAAAAATGTACGAGAATATTGCGGGCATGAGTTAAGGTCCCGGCCCCGGACACATGACCATAATGTGGCCGGCCATATGGAAAAGAAATTTGGCCTTAAGGCGTTAATGGAAAAAATGGTGTGCTGGTAATTTCACCCAGTTATTGAGCAATTTGACACTCGGTTAGCGAATATCGTGGCAAAATTGTAGGATGGTGCTAGATTTGGTTGAGTTTGTTGTGCGATTAGTGCCAAAACTTGGGGAAGTCATAACTAATTAAATTTTTGACCAAATTCAGATCAGAAAGAGGCTCGATAGACATTTTTGGGAATTCTAGAGCCATTGGAGTAGGTCTTAGAGTTGTTTGAGCATTATAAATGTATTTAATCACACTTTTGAGCATAATATAAGAGAGCCAAGCCATTGGAAGTTGGACCAAGGAGATTTAGCCTAGGCGGGGTGGACTCCTTCATGATGTTTTGTTGTGTTACTATTTATGGTGATGTTCATGTCTGTTAGATACTACTATTTAATCCTTTTTTTATGTTAATTCTCTCAAGAAATTCACATAAAAACTCATGGTTAACTTGCAATTTACATCATAATCCTCAAGCACTTTGTTTATATTCCAAATTGGAATTTAGAAAAACAAACACTAATTTTCCCAATCATATCAGTTTTAATGCTACAATCCTTACTTTCATCCTTAAATATCAAGATGAAAATATAAATGACAAGTTTCACCCTTTCACTTTGTTCAATGTTATCTATAAATTCATAAACAAGATTATTTGCAAAATATTTAAAACCCATCCTAAAAAAATCACATCCTCGAAGCAAGTGGGATTTGTCAAAGGAAACCAAATTTTGAATGGGATCATCCTAGCCTAGGAAACTATACACTCACTCAAGAGAACAAAAATATAATAATTATCCTAAAAGTCAACATGTCCAAATCTTATGATTGACTCCACTAGTGTTTGATCAGAAGGTTCCTTGAAGTGTTTTGTTTCTCCGCGAAGTGAACACATTGGATTCAATCTTGATAGAATTTTCCTTATTCTCTATTATGGTAAACAGATTCCCTACCTAAAATTTCAACCCCTCCTAAGGAATTCATCAAGGTGACCCCCTATTTCATTTTCTTTCTATCATTATGCTTAAGGGTTGAGGATGTCTCATTTAAAATTCAATATGTCAAGGCTACCTCAAAGGAAAAAATCCACCTTTAATTTTTTAATAATGTTCTCGTTATGGGAATTACTATTGTCCAAGAGGCCAAGTCCATAAAGGTAACCCTAGGCATATTTATGAAAGCTTTAGGGCCCTCATAAACCTAACCAAATCCCAAATTTCTTCTTCAAGTCCACACTTTCAATTGAAAGCCACATCACCTAAATCTTTGGATATCAAAAAGGTACCCTCCCCTGTAAACATTCAAGGGTATTTTAATCCTTTGAGATAAATCCCTTAGGAATGTGTCTGGAGAATATTTTTGGACCAAAATGAAAGATGAGTTGTCAATTTAGACCTTTCGTTTCCTTTCTTTTCTTTTCAAAATTCTCCTTATCAAATATATCTTCCATCTATTTCCTCTATATTTGTTCTCTATCCTAGTAGCACCCATGAACACTATAAAGTGAATATGAAACCTTCCAAGGATATTTCTATGTGGCGACCCCCTCCAAGGAGGGGAAATATGCTATAGTGGCAAGGGACAAGGTTTATGCTCCTAACTATGAAGGTGGTTTGGGAATCCAATATTCTCTGATCATGAGAAAAGTCCTTGTATGCAGGGAAAACTTTAAGGATGGAAATTTATCTTAATGTTTAGAATCCTTAGTGAATCTTACTACTCCCTAATATGCAAACCATAAAACTCTTGGAAACAGTTTTATAAATTTATTCAATTTTCTAATGATTTTATATAGTATTTATAACTTTTTATGCAATTTCTATGGTAAAATAATTTAATCCTATAAAATTTGGTAAAAACAATTTTAGAGAAAATAGAAATTGGAGATTTATTTTTGGGTAGGAAAAGCATGTAAACTTAGTCCATCTATGAATATTAGCCCTTGAAATTTTCCATGCTTGTAGCTAAAATTTGGTGGCACTTGGTAAAATCACCCATCGAGAAATGCTATCTATTTTGGAAGGATAAGTACACAAACAACATATGTAACAAGGTTCTTATCAGAATGCTAGTTTTCACAAACTCTAATTTTGAATAAAGCCTAGAAAAATAGAGACTTGGTACAAAATCTATATCTTTTTCAAATACAATATTGTTCTTCAACCCTATTTGAGGATGATGTTTAGGAACAAGAGCCCATTTTGGATCAAATCCTTAACTTCCAACTACTCATAGCTTCATTGCTACACTAGGTTAATACCAAGGTTTATCAAGAGTGGAGGGACCTATCCCTACCAATGTCCAATCTAGAAAGAAATTGAAGTCATGTAACACCAAGGAAGTAGAGTGTGATCAAGAGAAGAATAGTAGCTTCGATCCTAGAGAACACGACTCAAGCAAGGATAATAAATTTTGATATGGGGTAGATGAGGAGATCATAACTTTGTAGCAATTTAGGCATAGAGGATAACAACTACCTAACAACACACTAAATAGGAGATGTGGAAAAATATTTGGAACCCCTAGCCCTATCCCAAGTTATCCTCCTTTCTATTGTTGATAGCTTATAAGAGGGACCTCACTTGGAACCATCTCCTTTGAAAAGACTATAAGGACTCTTAGATATGTCTAATGTGCAGAGTAGAGGGAGAAAAGGCAAACTACTAGAGTGAAACAAAATAAAAAAAGATATCAATCAAACTATAAAATGATAGAGATATGATAATTTCCAAAATATTATTATCAATAAGGTTTTGAATTCATTTCCTAACATCATGTAGGAGGGATTTAATGAGAAAAATGTAATTTCTAATACAACTGAATCCATACATACACAAATAATATAAATAATAACAATTGATACATAGCTTTTAATAAACATTTAATATTTATGATCATGACGAATGTTTGATTACACTATCTCTCTCTCTCTCTCCGCGAGGGATAGTATGATCTTTGCTGCTTCGGTGAGGAAGTAGGGAAATTACCTCAAGAATCCATTCGCGGATGTGACGAGAAACACCTGACAAAGATTCCTCAAGATCAAGTGTAAGCCAACAATCATTAGGATCAAACCATACATTTTTTTTTTTCAGAAGAAAAAAACGCTGATTATATTGATAATATAAGCAGTACATATTCAACAATATTCTCATCAACTGATAGATATTGAGAGATCAGTCAATAAGCCAGAGCTTACAGTACTCATAATTAAAGAACAAAACTGTGAGTAGTAAACTGGCTGCCACATCTTGGTAATGAAAATACATTCCATAACATTACAAATTTCTGTCCTTAGCAATAAGACATGAAAGGTGAGGACAAAAATTAGTAGAGAAACATATAAAGCATATACAGAAAGGTGACTATTTTAAAAACCAAGTGTAGCAAAGGAGTTTATGGGATTTCCATGATGAAGGGATAATCGATAAGAAAGTACGTCCCATTGTTGACTATGTGCAGGCTCGCTTGAGAGAAAATAGACCACGCAGGCCTGAATCAACAGCCATCCAAACCTTCGATCAAGAGATTAACCAAGCTCGCTTGAAGTGATAGAAAACATCATGAGAGAAAAGCGGAGCTGATAAACTAGAAGATGTGCGCAACAGGCATATGAGTAGGAACACAAAAAACAAGCTCGCTTGATGTATCTCAACAGGCTCGCTTGAGGAAACGTCTGCAGGCTCGCTTGATACGAGAAGAGCAAAGATAAGGCAGAAAGTTTTGGTGAAACTATGACTGGATATCCAAAGATTGGCCTGTAAGAAAAGGAGAGCATATATCCAACATGATGCTTGACATACTAAAGCAAAAATAGAGATATTGTGAAGATTGATGCCAACAGCCAAAACCGTGTGGAAGCCGATAATGAAGAGGAGCAAAAATATGGATAGAGAGGGGCGAGGGTAGTAGGTGCCAAAAAGGGTGATCACAAGACACAAAGGCTCATGGAATGGGTATGGATGACGTGTCCATGAGTACACCATCTCTGAAATGTTCAACCGTCATGGAGCCAAAATCGGCCAGCAGACCTCTTTTAGAAAGACGGTCAGCACGAGTATTGTTTTCACGATATATATGGGAGATAACAGGGCAATCCAATCGCCTCCATAGTCTTCGAACTCTGTCCATCCATCCTTGTAAACCTGGAGACATCATATGATAATCATTTGTGACCCATCTAATGACTAGCTTTGAGTCCCCATATATACTGATATTCTGGAATTGACAATCATATGTAAAGAAGAGACCACCCCAGAGAGCCATTATTTCAGCCTTGTTGTTAGAACCAGGACCCCCGTTCCAAAATATTTGATATCGTTCCAGATTTGACAGCTTGATCCAAACTCCACATCCAGTGATCCCATCCGCCGATGCACCATCAAAGAAGAGCGTAGGTAAGGATATCTCGTGTGGCCTAATGCGACGAGAACCATCCACAATCAGAGGAGTATGTTGAACACGAACCTCCATCCATCCTTTAATGGCCAGATAGACACGGTGAATTAGGAAGGGATGGCCCTCAAAAATAAGATTATTCCTAGCTATCCAGATCTCCCAAACAAGAAAAAAGGGGAGGGAGTTATATTTAGATTTCAGCTTGTCCCAATCATATGCTGCTGAAATGAAATCCACCAGAATCCAGTCCGGATCAATGAGGAAAGGGCTAAACAGTTTCCAAATAGCCACAGATTTCTGGCAGGTGAAAAATATGTGAGAGATGGATTCTTCGCCTATTCCACAAAGGGCACATTGACTGGGGCCATGAAAACCTCGCTTCATAAGGTTGTCCCAAGTGAGTACCTTGCCTCGCCATACCAGCCAACCAAAGAGGATAATTTTGGTAGGAATGTTACGGTGCCAGAATGGGGAGAAGATCCTGGTTGCATGTGCCTATAGAGAGTGGGCATTAATATGTCGATAAATTTCTTGAACAATGAGCGAATCATCCTTTAGAGGACCATTCCAAACAAGCTGATCACCACCCATAGCGTAGCATAACCCAGCCTGTCTGAGACAGTCCCGTAGGAAATCCCATTCAACAACGTCCGCACCAATGAGCCCCAGCTGGAAAGCAGTTTTGAAGATGGGAGTAGCAAAAATCCACGAATAAATGGTTTGAGACATATATATAATACCCAACTGGGCCAGTGTATGAATAAGGTGTGGTGATGGATCAAAATCTAAAGACAGTGACAGAATGCCAGAAGTACAAATTGGTATGCGATCACCGTCTCGGAAGTGCCAGATGAGCCAACCGCGAAGATGATGTAGTATTTTCTTAAAACTACTCCATATGAATGAAATATAGCGCGGGAAAGTAAAAGAGTTGCAAAGTATCCTATAAAGGACATCGCCATCCACGTACTTGGCCCTTGTAATGTCGGACCATATGCCCGATCCATTAATAACCTGCCAGAAGGATTTAATCAGGAGGGCGCAATTAAAATCCCTGGTGTTCAGTATACCCCAACCATCTCTATCCTTAGGCCTACATAAGAGCTCAAGACGGAAAAGATGCAATTTCTTTTCCGGTTTAGGCCCACCCCAAATAAAACGAGATATATTACCATTGATACTATTAACCACATCAGTCGGCAGGAAAAAAAGATGACCCCAGTATACCAACATCTGAGATAATACAGCTTGAGTCATGATAAGATGACCGCCCATGGATAGCCAACGGTGAGTCCATCTGCGGATCCGAGCACGAAATCTGTCAACGAACCAGGACCAATCCCTAATTTTATAACCACATGGTTTGATAAAACATCCCAGATATTTGATACCCATGGCCGCTAGTCTATGCTCAACACCCAGAAAATCCGCAATGAACATAACCTCATTTATGTCTCCATGTTCATAAATAATAAAGGATTTAGCACTATTAATACCCAAACCCGACGCAGATTGAAAACACCTGAACATGATATGGATGTAGAACCAATGATTACGCTTCAGATAGCCAAACAACAATAGATCGTCAACAAAAAGAGAATGTGAAGATGACACAGTATTAGAGAAAGCAAATCCCTTAATATAGCCCTTCTGCTTAGCACTATGCATTAGCTTGCTGAAGCCATCCATAATGAGAATAAAGATCTGCGGTGATAAGGCACACCCCTGCCTCAAGCCATGACCAGCCTCAAAGAATTTGGTAGGCATACCATTAACAATGACTGCATAACGAACATAAGAGACGCAGGCCATAATCCACCTGATAATGGAGATAGGAAGACCAACCTTGATCAAAACAACTCATATATAAGACCAGTCCACCGAGTCATACGCCTTGTGCAAATCGACCTTCATGACCAGAGCCTCCTTTTTACCCACGTACATGGAATGAAGAACTTCTTGTGCAATGGCAATGGCGTCGTGAATGGAACGCCCCTTAAGAAAACCAAATTTTTCCTTTGATATATGGCTAGAGAGGACATCTTTAATACGGTTAGCAATAATTTTTGAAGTGATCTTGTATATAAGATTACAAAGTGCATAGGGCGAAATTCTGAAAAGGATTGAGGATCAGAAAATTTTGGAATGAGTGCAATAAATGTTGAATTTAGATTAGCTGGCATATAACCCTGTAAATGGAAACTCTCTAAGCAATCAGTGAGCTCAGCACCAAGCAAGTCAAAAAAGAAAATGAAAAATTCCGCTGGCCACCCATCAGGCCCCGGACATTTGTCATGTGGAAAGGATTTCAGGACCATAAGAACCTCATTCCCTGTGATACATCGATCAATCTTTTCAATTGCTTCTTCATCAAAATACCTGCTAATATGCTCCAAAACCCAATTTTGATTCTCTGCACTGATAGATTGATCGTTCATATAAAAGCAGAAAAATAATCATAAGCTTCATCTTGAATCTCGGCAGTAGACACCGCATATGAGTTGTCACCTCTTTTGATGTGCCATATAGCATTGCGACTCCTTCTTTCATTTGTTGTTTTGTGAAAAAACCGAGTGTTGCGATCACCATCCTTTAACCACGTAATTTTGCTTTTTAATCGCCATGTAACTTCCTCGATTCTTAAAATCTCTCGCTTCCGAGAACCAAGAGTCTTGATGGATTCCAAAACCATCGCATCCAGGACCGAATCAGCAAAGGATTCATATATAATCGCCATTTGAATGGTAATATCCTGCAGTTCCTTCTTGAGCTTCATTTTTTTCCGAATCTCCCATTCTTTTGAAAATTTCTTGATCAACTGGAGCTTGCTATAAAAGCGACTCCAACCCCGGAGTTCAGAAACATCCCCATCATCAAGCCAGATCCAGTGAATCATGCTGGAGTACTCCTTGTCCTCAAGCCATATACGATTAAATTTGAAGGGCCTTCCTTTTGTCACAGCGGCAGCATTCCACGACAAAACAATTGGCATATGATCAGAGATGTCATAAACCAAAATCCTCGAGCGGAACCCCCCCCATTTGTCCATCAAAAAATCACTGATGAAAGAACGATCCAATCTCTTGCCAATGAAGTCATCTCCAGCTCGTCTGTTTGTCCAGGTAGGTAAAAGAGGGAATGGGAAAATATCAATCAAGTGGAAGTCCATGACCAGATCATTTAAAAAGGTGGCAAGAGGATCCATTTTGGCTGCAAGACCCCAAATTTCATCAGCGTTTAATGTAAAATTAATATCCCCCATCAAAATAATATTTGGCAAAGAGAGGATGCCAGATGCAACCATCCGTCGCCAAAAGGTCAGTCTGCAGTTTTATGGCGCATAGATATTGATGATATGCATAGATTCTTCGAAACCCCTGAAGCGGCCCGAGAGCATAATACCTCCAAAAAATTTATAAGCCTTAAATTTAACCCTGTCCGGGTCCTAGATTGCAATGAGGCCCCCAGAATGACCCACCGCATCCACTGCAACCGCATGCCACCCTTATTTGAAGCTTAAAAACGAATTGATAGCCTTCTCCCGACAACACATAGTTTCCTGACCCAAAAATATGACCGGATTCTCTGTAATCAGCAGTTCCTTGAGGCAATGTGCTTTGGAGGCATTGCCCAACCCCCGAATGTTCAAAGAAAGGATGTGATTCATGGCGACACCTGGTCAGGGTTGCTTGCTCTAAGCGCCCTAGACTTCTCCCATGAACCTTCAGTCTCCGAAATGGGGATATCAGTGAGATTATCAACTGAGTCTATGAATAAAGAGATAGCCTTGAACTTTCCTCTGGTATATTTGTTGACCACTCTCGACTTGTTTCTAGTAGACGTGGGTGGACGCTCAAAAACAGTGAGAGCAGCCATATCAGCATTTGGGTTGGCCAGGATAGAATCAAGATCACTCCCGATGGAATTCGTGGGTGAGTCTGAAAGGATAACCGGATCGTCAGGCACAGGTGATATATCAATGGAGAGATGATCCGTAGACACATGAGCAATGTCATTGGAGGGATGGTCCGTAGAGGCAGAAATATTGGGTGCAGATGACTCCCCGACCGAGTAGATAGAGGACAAAAAACGTGGGGGATCAACTTGAGGCTCACTATTGGGGCACCCTGGATAAGAATTCGCATGATGAGGCCTAGTTGCACCTATAGGAGGAATATTCGAAAGAGGGGTACCCGATGGTTCAGATTGGCCGACAAGGGGGTCACACCCAACCCCGCAACTACTAGAACGTATGACACTAATAGATACACTACTATGCCCGAAATCCGATATGCCTAAGGTGGTCACCTCATTCTGAGAAGACATATTAGACTCTAGTTCTAAGACCCGGGGCATCGACGAATGAATCAGTTCATGCAACGGATCGTTCTTTTCAAAATGACCATGAGCAGATACATATACCTCATCATCAGAAATAGGAGGACTTGGATTACCTGATTCAGCTTCAAGAGAGGGACTCGGTACCTGAATAGGCATTAGCCTTTCACCCACAACATCTGTCTTTCGATCACCTGCCAGTCCAGCCACTGCATCGTCAACCCAAACCATGCGCATGAGAAAAGGGCAGTGCTCCCTAATATGCCCAGTCCGATGAAAAATGAGGCACCTAAAAGGAATACCCCAAAATTCGATACGTTGTCGGTGATGCCTCTGACCCCAAACAAGATTAACATCCTCAGGCAGACCACCCGAAAAATCGAGTTCCACCAAAATCCAGGAAATCCTTTTGTCACTAGAACCCAAAATACTCGGATCAATATACTTAGTACGACCAATTGAGTTGCCAATATCCCCCAGAGCTTTGAGAGTCCAGAATTCCAAAGGGAGGCCAGGCAGCTTAACCCAAATTAACCTACTGCGAGGTGCCTCCTTAACCGGATTGAAACCGAGATACCAGGGAAAGAGCTGCATAAAAATTCTCCCGCAGACCCAGGTACGACTGATAATCTTAAAGACATCCTTGTCATCCATAAAATGGACACTGAACCAGTGATTAATGAGAATTCTCACCTTTGGAACATAGCCGATAATAGGCTTCCATTGATTGCCAATCCAAGAGGACGTGTCAAAATTAGCATTCTCTGGAAACAACCATCGACCCATGACAACTCTCTTCTGTAAACTAGCGACGCAGCCACAGAGGTCATCATAATCTAAAACCACCTCCTTAATATCCATATTGTGCTTGAAAACAGGTCTCTTCTTCTTACTGCGACGACCTCGGCTATGAATTTTCTTGCGATCCTGTGAACATTCCACCACCTTAGATACAGGAATGAAGCCCTGGCTAATAATAAGTTTGTCAATATTATCCAAACCTTCCACAAAAGAGCCACCCGCCACTTTTGAATTGGAAGGTACTGCCGAGATATTGGATGAATCCATATTGGGATGGAACAATATCGCTTCCGCGAGCGAGATTGTGCGGATACAGCAGATTGAGAAATAACCGTGATTACAGCAAACTGTCACTGTAGAATATGTCAGAGCAATCAAGCCCGAATAATGTCGCAGAAATAAATAACACCTATGAAATCAGAATGCCGCCACTGCCGCTTATACAAAGCTTCATATAGCACAGTAGATATCCTGTGTATCACAGGCTGGCCCACCACCTCGGATAGAGTCGATTTGAGAAAATCGACGTAAATGTAAGCCGAAACAATCCCAAAACTGCAAAAAATCATAGAGAAGGTGCATACGAAAAAGGCAAAGTGAGGATAACTAAGAATAGAAAGGGGGCCTAAAATAGGGGATAGAATAAAAATATCCAATATGCCAAGTCTGATGGCAGAGATACCAATAGTGACAAAAATACTGCTCAAGAAACTTGAGCCCGGATAGTTGTGCAGTGGAGCGACAGAGATATTAAAAAACCCCTGAGAAAAGGACGTGTAGAACATAATAGACCAAACCTAGAACAAAGGCGACCTGGAGAAAATAAAACAAATCAATCCTTCCATATCAAATACTCATCAAACATCTGACAACAGTAGGGGAATATAGTGGATAAATATTAATGCCAGATAGGATGGGTAGTTGATATTAAATGAAGTCAGAGGTCGTGTTCAGAAGTGTCTATAACTTAGCCCGGAAAAACATTCAAAATGGTCGGAAATTATCCAAAAATATGCCATTGGGAAATGATACCGGACGGAAAAACCAATGCTACTCTAGAGATGACAACAACAGCAGCATAAGCAACCTGAACAAGCCCACCATATTTTACAGATGCGAAATCCAAAACTCTTGCATGGCCGAGAGATAATGAGGGAATCCACCCATTTGCACCATAATTGGTGCCATCTACTGGACGAGGATTAAGCGCAGTTGAAAATCTCCGACAAAGAATCAGAAGACGAGCTAACGATATGCGAGCAGAAGTCCTCCAAGTCCAGCGTTAAGTATAATAAGAGAAAAGAGATTTACATCCCCTATGCACCCAGAAAAATTCCCCAATGCGTCCCAAATCTTAAAAATCAATACAAGTAGAGACTGAAAGAGGACCAGAAGTAATGCATCAACAGATAGCTTAGTGTAAAAGCTTGTGATGGAAAATAATGGCCACAAGAATATAGATGGCAACTAAAATGAAATAATGGCCCAAATAAATATTCTAATAAATAAAATAAATATTCTAATCCCAAATTCTAGATCTTTCCAATCTCTTAGCAATGCAAAGATACATACGCTTTAAAGTAGGCATTTCTTTCTTTGTTTTCCTTATATTTTTAGGATATACAAATAAGAATATATAAAATGTATATCAATAACGTATTAATGAATTAAATTTTGATCTAAAGGTTCAAATGATTATTCATATTCATTAGTAAATTAGTTAAGAACTCATTTCATTTTTTTTATGATATTGTTTTTAATTTTATAGATATAATATTTTTATTTTTTAATATGTGATTATTGTAAGGTATACTTTAAAATATTTGGAGTTTAAATTTTTTTAGTCATTTAATAATTATTATTAGTTTTGAAATTTCCATTTCAAAATAGGTATATCTATTAACCTAACAAATTTTTTTTTATAAGTAGTATTTGGTGGTTAAAGACAAAGATTACCCAACACATTATTCTATAATAAATATAAGGTTTTAAATAAAAAATAAAAATTAATACTACGCTGAATTAGAGAAACATATTCCTTTAAAGTTTGGAAATCAAATCTCCATGTATGAATATGAAGCATATTGAAATGCATGTTGTTCTATTTATTAATTAACAATTAAAAATATAGCATTGGGGGCACCTCAATTGGCGATGGTCATGAAAATGTGTGAGAAGGTTCGAGGTTCAACCTCCCCCAACCACCCCCCCAACCACCCTCCTGGAAGGGGCATATATATGCACCTAGAGGTTATATTGGTAGTGGTTGGGATCAAGCTCATGTCATTTGAGTATGAGACCGACCCAATTGCCGATTCCTTTATTAGAATAATGATCACATTGAGAGGGGGGTGAATTAGTGTGATAACCGATTATACCAAATTTAATAATTTTACAATTTGATCATAACTAAAAACACAATAGAGCATTAACAAACATCATCATCACACCAAGACTTTAAAACACCAGATGTACATGGAAACCATTGCAGGAGAAAACTACAAATATTTTTAACTGATTCAATATTTTATTACATTATTTTGAAAGCAACAACCATCAAAAATATTTGTAGGAACCAACTTGTTCGAGGCACCAAACCCCAAATAGATTTGCAGGCACCAACCCCTAGAGATGAGCAAGTACCCACTTGTTATAGGATACAACCTGATTAAAGCAACAACCTTGAAAATACGCAAGCCCTGACTTATAGTAGGATCCAACCTTATTGAGGCACCCACCTTCTTCATCAAATCATAGTGGACCACTTTTCACACATTGAATACTCGATCTACAACCTCAAAATACAACCAATGTCCTTAACAAATCTAATCATATCATTTTAACTTCGATTTGTTCTTCAATCGTTAATTTGCAACCTCTTCCTCATACCAAGAGAAAACTTTCTTCCGAACTCTAGAGCATAACGATATGAAAAATATGGCTTCTTAACATAAAAAAATATGCCCTGACGACTCTTCATGTCACCTTGTTAGATCAAAAAATTATTCTATCTGTTTCCCCTTTTTCAGAAATTGATTTTGGACTTCAAAAACACCCCAAAAACATAATAAAATGTATATAGTCAACACAATGCACTTTTCAACAAAATGAATTTTTACATTTCTACAAAATGAACTTTTATGGTCTTGAAAAATGCACCTTCTTGCATGCGAATATCCCAAAAAAACTGGTCAGTTTGACAAGACTTGACCTGGTGAGCTATGCGATGCAAACCAAACTAAACACAAACTCGGTTACATCCTTACTTGTTTATGCTAATAATCTCAAAAATATATAAGTCGTATGTGCCAATGATATAAACCAATGCCAAAGCTAAAATTGTGCAACAATAGAAAAAAATAAACTATGCCAATGATATCAAAACCAAACTATGTCAATGATATCAACCAGTACTAGAAACAAAATTGTGTCATGATACAGAAACCAAAATTGTGCTAATGATATCAAGAATAAACTGTGTCAACAATATGAACTAATGCTTAAACCAATATTGTTCCATGATATTGTAACCAAAATGGATCCAATGATATCAGAACCAAAATGCGTCAATGATATCAACCAATGCTAGAACCAAAATTGTGCCATGATACAAAAACCAAAATTGTGCCAATGATATCAAAACCAAACTTTGTCAACAATATGAACTAATTCTGAAACCAATATTGTGCCATGATATCATAACCAAAACTGATCCAATGATATCAAAACCAAAATGTGTCAATGATATCAACCAACCCCAAACCAAAACCATTCCAATGATATCAAAACCAAACAGTGTCAACAATATCAACCAATTTGAAACCAAAACCATGTCAATGATATTGACCAAATCATAACCAAATATGTGTGAATATGGTAGAACCATAATTGTGCTCATGATTTCAATCAACGCTAGAACCATAATTGTGCCAATGATACCGAAACCAAACCATAGGTCAAAACTCTACCACAAAACCAAAAAACTAAGGCCTTCACCTTAACCACTATGCCACACACACTACTTTTGTATCACAACATGTCTTCCACTCTTTTCATTCCACAAGGGTCATGTATATATACATATTGGTGTGGACTATTCTCAAAATTGGGGCTAACGTAAAATCATTTTGGGGACCTACAAAAACTCTCCATGTGACCAATTTTTGCACCAAGCGATGACCTTGGGCTAGTCCTTCTTTGTCCATGTGACCTGGTCTTTAGGGTCCATGGTCACCTAGAAGATAACGTTATCATAACATCATCTTTGCCACATGACGTTGCCTAAGTGGTGCCATGTGTCACCTAAATTCATCCTGATTGGCCACCCAAAAGTGTTAATTGTGCATGCCACATGGAACTTTGTAGTGCTACCACTACCACATCATCATTTCCACATCATTACCCTTGAATCAATCTCTTGATACGACATGTCACTATACCAACTATTGTCTAATCTAGTTCGTCCACCTATGCTTCCACGTTAGAGGGCCACACCACCAATCACCTATGCTAGGGGATACAATTGGCATCTAGATATAGGGTCCACCGTCACTTTCCATGTGTCACTTCATGATTGTTCAACATATATGTTTTTTTGTCACATCCACATGGTAGGAGGGGATTGACCTCTATTTATAAAGTTTTTGTAAGTTTATGCTCCATCCATCGTTCATGAAATTGGTAACTGCCAGATATGCACTGAGATGTATGAATTTTAACTCTACTAACTAATGTGAAACTCAACACACTATCTTCTTTTGATTGCTCAAAAAGACGTGGATCCAATTGAATATGTATGAATGTTAACAAAAATGGTGTTTTGAATAATAAATTTGGTGTTTTCACCCCTTTTTCCAATGTCACCTTCAAACTAACTTATCTTCTCATCCCATAGGAGTTTGACCAAGTGTGATATACCCTTGGAAAGGTTTAGGAAATAATTATCCAACCATACATATATGGATCAATTTGAAATTCATAACTTCAACAAAAACTCAATAATATTCAAGCCACTTTTTCATCATTGTTGCAATCTTTCAAAGAATCAAAATCTCAATAATTTTCAAGACAAAGTTGAGATAATTGAGGTGATATTTCAAAGTATCAAACTAAAATTATACTCAATAGTATATTTCCTTTGACATACCATTTGAAAGAAATGACATTGGTTGTCATCAATGACAACACTATGTGCAACATCTTCTAGATACATTAAAAAATCATATATAAATATAATCCAAGTTTTGAAGCACAAATATAGTAACATTTTTTGTTTTGGATTGTTTATATCAATTTAATGTTTTCACTTGTTTCATATATTCACTTTGTATTTGTTTATGTTTTTTATATTTTTTTAATGAGTGTTTATTTTAACACTTACTTACTATTAAATTTATACATTATGATTTATAAAATTTTATGATAATATCATGTTATGGTTATTATTATAAAGTTTTTAGCAATTAATATTTTAAGATATGATTAATATTATTTTTTGAAATGTATATTAAGCTCATAATAGTTTTTGATTGAATATATTACTAAATAACTCATTTCATGAAGGTTAATAATTCATTAATTATATATATATATATATATATATATATATATATATATATATATATATATATATATATATATATATATATATATATATATATCTTTATATAGTAGTACAATTATAAAGTTGGAGCTTTGCTTTTTCGGTATGGGTTTCATTGCCCTTTTTGGGCCTATGTCAATTCCTCTCCCCTGACATGTCTTCTGGTGATACCACCCTCTATCTCCTGGCCATGCACCCCCTTCTCGCCCCCCCCCCTCCCGCCCCACCTTCTCCTATGTTGGTCTCTCTGCTCCCTATGATGTTTCTCCATCCCGCCTGCCACATGAGCTCATGGATGAAAATTTTCTTTATTACTCTAGCATTATGCCTTATTCCCTATCTTCTTAACATAGGATGACTACACCTATGTAATATCCATCCTCCTCCTCCATTTCCCAGCCTTACATATCAATTTTCTCACAATCAATGGGCTATATGACTTTTAGAGTTACCCTCGATATTGGTGCTAGTACAAACATGACTTAATTCACCTCATGCAAAATTAACTTCAAGTATTTATTTCTCTTTCTATTTCCCTCCTCCCTCTTTAACATATGTCTCTTTCTCCATACCTCCTCTTATCTCTTTGTCTCTCGTTGGTTGCTATATTTCACCCCATCCCCTATATGCACCCTCTTCCCAAAAATTTATAAGGTGCATCAATACTAAGAAAAGCACGATTTAAACAGTGGTTGGATGTGATTCTAGCTTGGGGGCCATCCCATATTTTCTAGGTAAGACCTTGTTCAGGAATTTTTGTGGTAAGTAAATACCTTTAAATCAAATCACTCATTTCATGAATTAATGCTTAGTAGAAATATTTGGTTGGATATATCACTTGTGTCCTTTTACTAATATGTTGCTGGATTGCCTTTATTTTCTCCTTAGATGCTAGTGCTTCAAAAATAATATTTTTTTCTTGGAATTGGAGGCTCTTTGGGCTCTCCCTTAAGACATGGGGAATATAGTTTTACCTAGCCCATGAGACCTTTACTATTCATAAGGTTTTGGATATTCCTCTTTATTTTTGGTCCAAAGACATTCTTCGAATGATTGGAGGAAAAATTGGAAGGTTCATCAAAACAAAACCTTCACGGCACACCAAAAGTGATCATCGATGGCTCATAATCCATGTGGAAGTGGATTTCAAAGATGGGATTTTGTACTAGCTACAAATTCACCTCAAGTCCTTCCTTTGGAGACAAAGGATCAACTAGTATTGTGTTCCTTTTATATGTTACAATTTCCATAACATTGGTCAGTTACAATATTAGTGTCCCAAATTTTGTCCACATGCCAAAAATTTCAAGAATACTTGGTATAAAAAATATTCTTCAGCTCCTTCAAGTTCAGAAGGTCTAGGCTCCACTACATCAACAAGTGGAACTAGTATTACTCTAAAAGAACGTTAAGGTGCCCCTATGGAGTTTTTTGTTATTAATATATCATGTATGATGTTACAATTTCCATAGCACTGGGAATTTATAAGCTTAGTGTGCCAATTTTGGTCCACACGCCAAAACTTTCAAGAATAATTGGTATAAAAAATCTTCTTCATCTCCTTCAATTTTGACAGGTCTAGGTTCCATTACATCAACAAGTGGGTATATATTTACTCCAGAAGAGCCTCAATATGCCTCTATGGAGAAGGTTGTTATTACTCTATCATGTTTTCCAATTCCATTCCCCGCCCTGATTTTTTATGATTATGCTCATTTTTCTATCTATGCCCCACCCCCTTCCACTCCTCTGTCCCTCTATGCCTAGCCCTTCCCCTCCCACTAGTTTGTTTTTGTTTCTACCCCCTCCCTCTCTATCATCAAGCCCCCTAATCCTCATGGTTCCCATACCATTCACTTGCATCTAGGCATGTAAAGGGATCTCCCCCCACTTCTGACTATCTAGTCGTCTTTCTCACAAGCCATATGGATAGCTCCCTAGGGTTATACCTAAGGAGGAACTTCCCTCTAAGGGGGGTTTAGCTCGATAACCAGTCCTCAACAATCCAATAGGTTGAAAATATTACCTATTAAAGGTATAATTGAAGGTTGTTCTTAACATAAGTAAGGGGAAACAAACCACTATCTCAAGGGATGATTAGAGAAGGGTCAACCCTACAGCCCCCTAAATCACTATCACTTTCTCTTTTAATTCTAGAGGGTTACGAGGTACCCTTAAATATATATCCCTCAAGATTATTTGGTCCCACAAGATTTATATCATTCTCAATCCATGAAATGATGATCGAAGGTTCCCTCACCCACTTTGTGCTTAATTCATTGTTGAAGGATTGGTATTTTTGAACCTCAAATGATAATGGAATTTCTAAAGGTATTCTAACTAGCCAGTGTCTAGACTTTAGGGCCATCAAATACTCTCATTAAAAAATTTCCATCTGGGTTTTTATAATCGCTCAATTAAGCTATAACATAAATTTCCTAAACATATATGGCCCATACTTGAACTAAATTTAGATTTGAGAATCCATAGCCTCCAACAATTCTCTCTCATCCCACAACTTGATTCATGTGGGGAGTAAATCTCATCCTTTTCATTAGGGAGGTTTTGGGCAAAAATTGTAATCTGAACCCCTTAGTGGTTTATTCATATAATTTTAGGATTTCTACTAGCTCATGCATACTAAGTATTGAAAATTATCCCTAATTGGTGGATCTTCACATTAGATGATTATGTTATTTCAAAACATTTGGTATATTTCTAGTTTCATTCAACCTCCTCAATCCTCAATTAATTCTTCATTCTTGGGTCTCTTCTAGTGGGCTCTTTAATCACCAACCCATTATCCTCATATCGGCCTCTTATTATAATAGGTATCTTGTTACCTTCCACTTCTATCACTATTTATTTTTGAAATAAGAATTCAAATATCTAGTTTTGAATAATTGGGTTCATCTCTCTCACCTTAACCTTGTCTCTTTCATGGGCCAATTTGCAGACAATATTTCCCCACTCAAGGCAGCTACAAAGCCTTGGTATCTCTATTTCAAGCCATTCCAATAGAATTGACTCAAATATATTGAACCTCAAATAAAATCCTTTATCATGAAAACTCAAATGGAATTTTCTCTCATGAGTTCATTGTGTCTTTACATGCCATGGAACAAGAAATAAAATAACTCATGGAAAAAGAGGGAAATTAATGAAATTTAAAAAAGTAGGGACATTTGGATTAAGTAGGGTGATAAGAAAACAAAATGATTTCACAATTTTGCCTCATACCGAAGGAATAAATAATATATTTAGGGGATTCTCAAATTATATGGATCTAAGGCCCACACTTATGAAGAAATTGCTAGAGAAAGTGTTAAAAATTTTGAATATATATTTGTGATCCCATTGTTTGCACCATAAAAGAAATTATGGTTATTATTTCAAAATTTATTTCCATAATTGTTGAAGATATGAATCAATAATTAAAAGAGGAAGTCTCTGAAAAGGAAGTAAAGGCACCCATTTACTCTATGTAGAAAGGAAAGAGCCCTGATCCAAATGGATTTCCTATTGAATTATATATCATAAAGTATTACATTCTTAAGGTTTTCTTGGAGTCTCATCATTATAGAAAGGTGTTAGGGTCCCTAAAATCCATGATTTTTTCCCTCATTCTTTTGGACATAATATTTTCATGATGTTAAAGGGAAATTCTAAGGGAGAAACAATGTCAATTATGAATCAAAGGAAGCAATATGATAGCTCAATATCTTGCATGTACTCATCAAATGAAGTCAAAGTGGTTTGAATTTTATTGATTTTTTGTTGAAGTTATGTTTCCCAAATGAACCTATGAATGGTATGGTTAGATATTCCTCTTCGTGTTCTTTCCAAAAATATATCATACTCAGAAAATTCCTCCCAAACAAGAAGTTATGATAATTTGAAGTTGGAAATTGAAATGAGGAACAAAAACACCAAATTCGTTAAACATCATGCATTTTGAGGATGTATCCAAGAATTGGTAAATAATGAACAACGTAAAGTACATGGACATGTGCACTATTTTTCATAGCTAATCATCGTCCAAATTTCAACTGATCTGATGATGGGTGAAATGTATAGTGTATTGCGTGCAAATATGCACAACGTTTAACAAGGAATACACCCCCATATATTTCACACAGTTTCCTTCGACCAATGGAAAGTTTACATGTGAAAGACATCGAGTGGAAATTGAGGTGGTAGATCCAAATGAAATTTAAAATGACATGTGGAAGCATGTGACAAGCTCAAAGAAGACGTCGTGGCATGAAATTATGACATGGCACACAATGATGTTGTGCAAAAATGATAATTCCATGGCATTCCTATTGGCAAAATGAATTATCTTAATAAAATAATTCAATTCGCTCAAACACAAATTATCAATCCGAGTATGTCTATTTATTTCAAGGTTATCATGAAAAATATATGCCGGAAACAATAGTTAACTGGAATTGGATAATTCATAATGCTAAGATTTCTCCTACAAGAACAAGGTTTTCACTCTTCACATTTGCAGGAATGAAAATCAATCTCACTGTCAAGCACTCACTTGCATAAAAAAAACTCACTTCACACAATGTTGGAAATGAAATCACACTTGCAGAAAGGAAATAACACTCCTTAAAATCAAATTTCAATACTCACAAAACCATTTGATCACAACCACTCAACCATCAAGCCAACTAAAATCAACCAATTCATTAACTAAATAACACACTTTAACATATGTAAAATAAACAAACTAAAACTATGTTTCATCAACAAATTATAAGTCTGTAACAATAGTTGAACAATAGCAATATACAGTTAGTAAGGATTGATCCAGGAGTCCTATGTTGACACACAAGGGATCTATATTAAATATTTTGCAAACTAAATTAACCAAAAATATCAACATCATATTAACAAGAATCTGTAACAATGATATCATAATAAATTAATTATCATGACATGTAAATAAGTTAATTTCTAACAACTATATACCTATACTGATACATAAACCCTTGCTAAAGAGGAGGGCCCACCCTCCTCAGTAGGGGGTTGGTGATTCACAACTCACAAATCAACAATTCAGAGATAAGCCACAAATTGCATAGATTGCATTATATTTAGAAATGAAGTTAGAAGATGTGTTGTTACATGGATGATGGTTCCTCCCCTGCCTAAGATAAATTATTAATTTTATTACTTAATACTCTCTCTAGCCTCCAACTTTCTCTATATCCATACATTTATATAAGAAAAGAGAACGGGGAAAATTGGAACAATTCCCCCAAATTTGGGTTGTCATAATTATGGATAGATTACAAAATATTGATTCTATTTGTTTTTGGAAGATATTAGATGGAAAACAACCGAATATGATTACAATATATTTATTTTCCATAAAATCATTTGAGAATAGGATAGGCTAGAGATGTTCCAGTTGCCAACTAATTTCTCTATTTGGGATATAATTTGTCAACGATCACAATAGAAAATATGTTCCTGAAAGAAAAACATGTAGCTTCCAATCCATTAAATTTATGGAGAAACTATTTCTGATTTACCTAATTAGGTATGTTCATATAAAAACTCATGTCGCAGATTTCCTAGATTCATCTTCAAACTCATGCCTAAATTTAGTCATTTGATTCTATCTGTGTGAGTTGTCTAAGTTGTAGATCATGATATAGAGCCTAATAGATTTGACTTGGTATGAGTTAGGCAACACAAATCCATGTCAACATCCCTAGGAATAAAATCCATATTCCAAAATTCCTTTTGGAACTATGTAAACATGCCATCCATGGGGGCTGTTATTTTTACTACATAGGAACCACTACAACAACAGTAGGAAAACCATCATCAACAAAACCAACAATAATCCTTTCTCATTCATAAAAATAAAGGAAAATAATGATCATTAACTACTTTAATATTTTTAAGCTTAATGTGTCACATTCACAAAGAAACAAAATATGGATATTAGACAAGAAAATAAGTGCAGTAAAGTGATGAAAATGAGTGTTTAGAATGGTGAAAAATGGGACGATTTGAAAGCCCAACATCTCCCCCACGTACCCTTTTGCTTGTCCTCATGAAAACATGGTAGAGTAGACAAAAAATATTCACTTAACATTTTCAAATGCACCACACCATTGTCCTTTCATGAATGATTCCATCCTGATTATTTCTCTCATTCCCACAAGAGGTCCTTATGTAGCAACATTTTCTTCCATATCTAACGTTGGTTCTTGTGTGGTAGTGTCGATGTTGTCTTGGAAATTTTTTGCATCTATTGAGCATACATACATGCTACCTTTATGCAATAATCCTACCCAGAAACTTTTTTTTAAATGATGGCTGTCACTTTTTCTCAAAGTTACATTTCTCATAATTCTCTTATCTCTATTTGCGAATCATGAAAAAAACCAATTGGTATAACTTATGATATTTAATCTAAGGTTTCCCAGATCAACTTGTTAGTTTTTACTTGAATTCCCCCAACCAACATACCTTCATTCAAAAATTATGGTGGAGTTGCAAGACTATGTACATGGAGTTACAACAATTTCAAGGACATTGACATTACACACAAAAAATAGTTCAGATTGAGATAATTTATGGTGTTTGTGTTCATCACCATATAATTCTGTGAGGAAATCATTTCCCAAATCCTGTAATATAAAAAATAAGCTTCTACAATAATTTTAGCAATTAGTTACAAGTGTATCAAGAAACTGTTATAGGTGTAACAACAAACGTTTTTAAGCAATGCTTCCCAAAATACAAACTAGATTTTGATGAAATTTTGTGAGCAAGTTTCTACTATTTTAATTCTTCTCCACACAAAAAATCAAAGCCATATGATGTACGAATATTGAGATATAATAAAAATGGTTGTAGGTGAATATGCTTAGTTTCTCGAATAGTATAAATTGGTTTTTCTTGAAACCTTATGGGTTTGTTTGTATAATCATAATATTTTCATCCTCCAAGTTTCACAATAATCTAATGTACATGTTGGGAGATATCTTTAGATCAATTTTCAGCATTCTTTTATTGGAAAACTAGTCTAAATAATTGCGAAATTACCACCATGTTCTCCAAGTATTTCTTCTCCCCCACACTTGCACTTTTTCATGTCCTTATACAAACAAATTAAATTTGTCAACATATTACCAATAACACAATATAACAACATACTTTGCATTTTAGGTTGCTTTTACATCATTTTTAGCTTGTGGGGATGTCAAAACAAGTCATGAATCAAGTGAGCCTTTAAAATACACTTGTCAGAAATGCATTTCTAGAGAAATAGTTAAAATTCCCAGAAAATAACAAATTGTTCATGCTCAGAAAGAATTGAAAATAATTGAATCTCCTTGCTAAATAATGTAGAAAAATGGATTGGTAAAAGATGAGGGTTGAAACATATATGAAAAAAAGGGAAATATGGAAAATAATGAAATTCCAAGTCTACAGTAATATTTTATAATTATCCCTTAAATTTTTAACAAATCAAAAAGTTTCAAGTTGATTTTTACCTCAGATTTTACCTCAAATTTTGGATGTTTCCAGGAAAAAGGAAATTTGATTATGAAACAAAGCATAAATGTATGATGAAGTTTGTTGATAAATACATCATGTAAAAACACTTGTAGAGTAACAACACCTATGGAGTAACAACACTTAAGAAGTAATAACACCGATGGAGTAGCATGTAGTCATTGTAACATGGTTGTTGAAGTTTTTGAAGGGGATGGACTGTTGTTTTCCTATATGTCCAATAGTCTATCTTCTTCTTTTTATTTGCAAAATTGAAAGGTTGCAACTACTGGAAAATAAGTGAAGAGTGTTGTTGAACTACTGTAAAATTCATTTTTACCATCCCATAGATTCTAGAAGTGCTTCCTCCAATTTAGATAGTTTCCTTTCCATTAAAATTTCTACAAAACATCTGATGAGAAACCTATGTCAGCAATTCATCACCTCAATAACCTCGTTATAAATAAAAGTGACATAATCATGTTAAATGCCAATACTTTAAATATGGATAAAAGTAGGATATAAATAGGGGAAAAAGGATGAAAAAAAGATACATTCCTGGGATGAACTAATTATCCTTTTCCTTGTCTATGAAAGTCTTACCATCATTAAAGTGTATAAAATGAGCCCCCTTATATGAGAAAAGTAAATCACCCACACTATGGGTCCCACTTCCATGAAAACCTCTTTATTTTCTAAAATATAGAACTTCAAAGCACAATACTTGAAGGAACTTAGAGCCATTCTCTAGGATATGTAAATTTCATTTGCTAGCTTTAATTTTAATGATAAATATAGATGTAGAACTATTTTATAGTCATGGGAATTGGACAATATTAATTTATGTACAAGCCTAGCTGGTATTCATCATGTGAAAAAATTAATATTAGGACTGAAAGTGGAATAAAAACACCTTACCCATGAGTATTCATATTGAGCATTTCTCCGCTACAAGCGAGCATCCATAACCCCGTTGGACTCATTCACCTTGTCATAGTACATGAAAATTATATCCTCCTTTTTTAACCTTATGACAGTGAACAAATGTGTTTTGATTTTCCTCAAGAAATAATTAGTTAAACAGTAGTTTAATTAATATTTCGAGTTATATTTAACCCAAAATAAGGAAATTAATTAGATAAAGCATTATTTATCTTATTATTTTCTAAGAATAATTGTTTAAATCTTATTTAAATAATATTCTTTGTTAAATATGACTAATTCACCCTTAAATAATTAAATAAATCATTATTTATTTTATTATTACTCAACCACATCCTTAAAATGATAAATAAATCATTTGTTTATTTATTATTAACAAATAAAGGGATTTGACCCAAGTCAAATTCCTTTTCCCTCCAACAAATATAATAAAATATTCCACAAAATTTGGATCTTGATTTGGTTAATAATATTTTAATTATGCACCAATATCTAGATTAACTCAATATTTTGTTATAAATAGAAGGGTTTTTCCATTCATTTACCACCTTTTGTTTCCTAAATATCACTTTGGATCTAAACTTTTGGTATGACTATTGATCCTCCATCATTGTCATATTTTTCCATTTTTGTCTGGGTTTTCTACACCATCAAGAGAGAGGAATTCTAGATCTGAAGTGCTGAGGACTTACAGAACCCATCCCATTGAGGGGAGGAACGGGAGCACCCTCTTGTGTTTTCCTCAGTGTAATCAATACAAATTCATTTGATATATTCTTGTCTTGACTGTGGATCCATAGGTAAATCACGTTTTTCCCTCTTTTGTTTCATGTCTTCTAATGCATAGATCTAGATTTTTGCGGCATTTATCTTGATCACCTAACTGCAGATATGAAGATATTGACAACCATGTTTGTTGTTAGGGTTGTTTGTTATTCACAACTAAAGTGGTCTTTTTTCGTATGCTTGGAAGTAAGATTCATACTAACAACTAACGACTCCACAAGGGTTTATAATTACGCCCACTGTCGTTTTTCTGATCCTTACATATCCAGTTGCTTCAAACCCTAGGATTTCTCTTCAGCCCCTTTTTTTTTCTTTTCTTGATGTTATTTTTAACCTATAAAACCCTAAAACGATAAAAATTCTGACTTCCGTTTGTTTTCGGACCTATTGCGCAGGTGACAAACATCAGCCGCAGTTGAGATGACAAATTTTTATGAAACCTGCCGCCGAGAGTGTCGGAAGTGCAGGTCACACTTTTTGGCCCAAAACCTGCGACCTGAACCTCCAGGGTGCATTTTACAGCCAAAAAACTGCAACCTCTACTGAAAACAAGTCAGAAACTGCGACCTGGACTTTTTGCAGGGATTTTTCTGAAAGTTTTCTAGGTTTGTTTGAGCCTCTGTTTAGGGTTGTCTGACCTCCGTCTCCACCTGTTTTGAACCTATAATTGTTCTGTTTCTCTCAACTAAGTGGGAATCTAGCCCCCTAGGGCTTCAGTACCCTCCAATTTTTGTGGAAGAGTTTTTGTTGTTGTAGGTTGTCTGAAATTTCAGAGTCTTTAGCCATTTTTTTAGATTTGATACCTCACCTTCATATCCACTTCAGATTGGCTTGTTATCCATCCAAATGACCTCATCTAGCTTTGTTTTGGTTTTCCTCTACGGTTCACTCCATTTCCGTTCAGGAGATAGCCTTTCGCCACCTCTTTTACATCAATTTTTCCTCTCATTTGTTGATGTTTTCTGCACTACTTTCTAGTAGATTTTGTCTTTTAGATCCTTGTCCCTCTTGACCTTAGATCTATTAGCCTTTTTAGTGTGTTTTGATTAATTTTTTTTACTCACCTATAGACTAGTTTTTGAGAGACCCGCCTCCTTGGGTTTAGATTATTGCATTATTAGCTATTTATTTTCTGTTTTTGCAGGCCTATATACTGTCATTTGCAGGTTCATTTACAACTATACAACAACACTTTTTCTTTTTCTCTACAAACTTCTAGGTTTAAAAATTAAAATTTACACACTTTTACACACACACCCTAAGCGAAAAAGGGCTTGGTTAACACTACCAAGCAAAGACTCTAAAACATTGAAATCATTTGATCCTGCACCTCTTTGCCCTTGTTTCGACATTGTAATCACTTGATCCTGCACCTCCCTACCCTTGTTAATCTCTTTTTCCTTTGTGTCGTGTTTGTGTCGTCACCATTGCGCCACTAAGGTGTTTATCCTAGAGACTTCTTGGCCTTCATCCTCAGTTTCCGGCAGGAAGAGTTACTCCTCCACGTAGGGTTCGAGTTAGTCTCCCACCGAGTCCGTACACCGACTCTTCTTCTGGTCCTTTGGGTTCTCCTTCACATTCTGCCTTCGGTTCTCCTCCTAACACCTTCACCATGTTTGGTGCAGGACCTGATGCTGGTGGTAAGTGGGACTGCAACGGACACTACCCTGGCTGCACCCTTGCTCCCTTTCAAGGTAGGCCTCAGCCTCCCTGATTTTGACTAGTTGATAAATGACCCTATACATCATGACGCTAGTTGGCCTGCTATGCCAACAAAGCTCCCTTCAGACATCCCAAATTTTGAAGGCCTAGCTAGAGAAGATCCTTCAAATCATATTCGATCTTTCAACATGTGGTGTTCGTCTAACTCCATTACCAATGACTTTGTCCGTCTTCGGTTGTTCTAACGAATGCTTACAGGTGAAGCTTCTAACTGGTATGTTGATCAGGCCCCTTCCTCCCATACCACCTTGCGACTCTTGCCTGGGATTTTTTGTCTTATTTCCAGCTTCCCCTTTGTTACGACACTGGTACCGAACTCTTGACCTCTTTCCGTCAATCTTCTGCAACCCGCCTATCCGACCATGTTCAGGAGTGGCAGAGAAGAAAGAGCCTATATTGAGCCCCTACCTTTGAAGACCATGTCTACATGGACTGGTTCCTTAGATCTCTCTTACCGCCTATCAGGAAAGATGTCGCATCACACTTTCCTCAAACCGAAGAAGACGCTCTCCAAATTGCGTTAAAATATGACCTGATATATGCTCAGTCAGGTTATGTTTATACTGTTCTACTTGATCTTCCTAGACCCAGTGGTGCCAACACACCGAGGGAATCTCACGCCACCGATGGTATTGTTGGATCTCTCTTCAATCCGCATGCTCAACCTCCCATGGGCTACAGTTTTCCTCAGGGAGGGGCCAGCACCTCCTGCACTCTTCCCCCTCCCAGTAGCACATATCCAGGATACGGCATGCCTCCTCTTTTTGCCCAACCTCCTATTTACCATGTTGCTACCCAACCTCCTTATTATCTGTATCCACATCCTGGGCTCCAGCTCCTCTAGCATTAGCACCTCCTCCTCCGTTGCCTTCTCAACCCCCGCAACAGCAACCACCACCCCCTCCAGGGTAGGTGTATGCATAGCAGGGAATGACTAATCCTCCTCCCTCAAAAAGGAAGAGGAAAGGCACTCAAAATCAAGCTGCCCCTGGTAATCCTGGACCTAATCAAGGTAATGCTCCTAACACTACAAACTAGCAACAAGGCACTCAGCCCAAGCAGGATATGCCTCTTTGTACGAACAAGCCCTATTCTTGTTGTGGTCTTTATGGTCATTATATGCATGATTTTCCTCTTCTGCCACAGATGCGACAGCTATGGGAGTCTCAAGCAACATTGAGAGGACAAAAAGTCATCCCTTCCATTCCTCCCATTCTTGCACCGAGTCAACCGGCTATGCTTACTGATCCTTTCCCTTGGCAAGGATTTCTGGCTACCCAACCACCTGAAGGTCAGATGGCCACTCAACCTCTTCTATCTAGTTCCCTTGATTACCAGATTCTCATGATGTCCGTTGATCAGCCTCATAAATCTTCTTTCCCTGGCCCTTCAATTTCAGTTGGTACTCATGAGCCCCTTTATCCTCCTGGAACGGTTCCTCTAACCACCTCGGAGCCGTCCCGCTAGGTCATTACCCCTCTGGTCAGATACCGTTACTAGCTCCCACACCAGGAGTGTACACGGCACTTGTTATGGCCACCCTCTCTCTTCCTAACCTAACCCTTGGGATTCACGTCTAGTACCTCGACCCTCCAGCCGCTACCCCACCTGGTCAACCCAAACCTTATCTTTCTTTGACCCCGGTTCAATTGGTCCCTATGACTTCTTCCGTTGCAAAACTGCCTCATTCACCTCAATAGGAACCACTTCCCATTGTGACTGCTTTGGGTAAGAAGGTCAAAGCTCGCAGGGGGGCATCAAAGGACAAGGCTGCCCCGACAAACCCTGCCCCTCCTCGGCCTCTAAAGCATACCATACAGTGTGATTTTTGTGATGTTGTCCGCCATGCCACCCACACTTGTCCGCAGTTGCCTCACCTTAAGTCCATGGTCAATGAGATGTTTCCAGAATTTAATATCCCAGAGGTATATGTCACTATACCCGATTCAATCCCAAAACTCAAACCACTGCACACAAATCACCCTTGTGCTTTGTGTGATTTCCATGGCCACTACACCCACCTCTGTCCTTGGCTCGAAGAGTATCATTCCTCTTTAGAAGCCTTACGCAAATTCGAGGCCAAGCGCAATGATTCCACCGCTCCCTTATCTGTACATCTTGCTTCGGAAACACTAAAAGACATGAATTCTCCCATTGAAATTCCCCCTTATGATGTCAAAATAACGGGGCCTTGGTCCTTCATCTATTATCTATCATCATCCATGGAACCCTTGATGGAAGTCCCCTCAGAGAATTTCCCTGATGTTTCGTCTGACCCCCCTTCAACAATCACCTTGGGCTCAACATCGGTAGATCCTTTATCTGATTACTTTTCTGTCCCCACTTGTGACGATGCACTTGTGAACCTCTCTTCTCATTATGAGGAGTCAGGTAGCTTCGCCACGTCAGGTGGTATTTCTTCCACCAGTCACCCCATCCTCTATTACGATGACGACATTGTGGAAGTAGTCACCACCCTTGACTTTATCTATCCCCCCTTACATCGAACCCATACATCCGAACCACAAACACCTTGTGGCCATTACACGGACACCCAATTTTCGGGTAAGGGGGAACTCATAGTTACGAATCCAGGAGAAGAAATTATCCACAACTCTCTGAGTATATTTGGTCATGTCGGCTTTAGTACCATTACTCTTCTACATTTAGAAGAACCTCTAGAGTCCCATATCACTTCAGATCACTCTATGGATGATACCCCTCACGATTCCTTCATATTACAAAAACAACCCAGTCCTTTCGACATTGTTGTTGACCAACCTGTGAGTTTTCTGGGAGAGCACCAGTTCATTATCCCAAAATCCTCTCTTTGGGATAGCGACACCATGTATGCCAATGTGGAAACTTAAAGTCCATTTGATTCACATATGCAGTACCAAAAGATATTGGTAATCCTTCGTTTCCTTCCTCAAACTGCATAACCATAACAAAAACAAATGGCACACCACATCATTAAAATGTGTTTAGATTCCCCTTTTTATAAATACATTTTGGCATGACCACAACATGCTTTGGGGCACCTATGCCCCTCAACCATGAAAATCCCAGATCTCAGCCAAAAACAACACTGAAACCCCCTTTCTTCGATGGGTTTCACTTTCCAGGTCATTTCCTGGGATAGGTCACAGTTTTCTGCCTAGTACCTGCTACCCAGGCCGCAGAACAGACCCCAAAAAAGTGCGACCTGGCTTGTTCATGAGCTCTGGGTACCTAAACTGAACTTTCAACCCAATGAAATGAAAGAGTAGGATTAGGCATCTTACTTACAACTTAAGGATCTCAAATTCCCATGGTCGGTTTTTCTGCTATGATCACCGTAAGATTTAGGGCCTCCTCTCCTCACTACATTCACCACAACTCCACCTGCAAATGAGTGAATTTGGAAGGAAAATGCCTTATTAAAAGAAAACCCCTAATTTTTCTTTCGCCTGCTACGGCCAAACCGTAGCTCAGTTGGACAAATCGTCTATACCATTGGAAAGATCTCACCAAACCCTCAAAAGGGTATCTGTCAGTTTTTAATGACTTGATACTTCACCAAGACACTTTTTTTCCATGAAGCATCACTTCACCCCTCCTCAAAACTGAATTTCTTCACTTGCAACACTCGTAATGAGGGGCACCACTTTGCCCCCATACTTTTCCACGCTCGTGTCGACTTTCTTCGTGAGTTACCATCTTGTACTCATGTTTTCATGGTCCCCATTGGACCTTTTCTGTGTGGCAGCACCATCGAGTCACCCTTGTTTAGAGCATCTGATTTGAGTCATCATTGCATTCATGGAGTCTATCCCAAGTCCCTTTGAGTCCCGCTATAGTCCTCCATCCTTAATTTCTTGGTTCCTCTCTCGTGTCGAACATTATGGCCTTCAATCCCACTGTCCCCTATCCCTCATGATATTATGTCAGTCGTTTCCAGGTCATTCATGCCCTTTATGCTCTAAAAAGGGAAGTTGTTTGTTCGCTATTTAGTACCCCCCATTCCATAATCATCATTGGTGTCAGTCTGTTAGTCGCTCTACTATTTTCTCTCATGCCTTCGTTGAGGACCCCTTATTGCCTCACCTATGGCGGACCCCCTTCTGTCGACATCATCTCATTCATTCTAGAAGACAGGTCTAGAGGGAGGTGTACCTTGGTTCCAGCTTCCACTCTTTTTCGGTGCCCCGGATCAGGCAAAGGGCCTCCTCATTACCCTTTGACTTGATTGTTTCTCAGCTCCAGCTCCTTTCAGCATGATTAGGATCGATATACTTGATGGTTCAGTGATAAAGTAGCCAACATCGGTGATTCCCGAGTGTGTGTGAGATGTCTCAGTCCTCATGAGGGGGTGGCCCTACAGGTATCCCCCCACACACTCAGATGACCTCGTCATTATAGCCTTTAATGCAGCTCCATACACTCGATGATGCCAGCCTTAGCCGCTTGCAGCGCCTTTTTGTTTGCATGTATCAGTCAGATTTTCAGAGCCATTTCCTATTTTCAGGGGCATCTGGGTTGCATTTTTATCTCATGTACTTAGATATCATTGTACAAGTCCTGGTTGTTATCCCAGGCACAATATGTATGTGGGATTCATTATTATGTTGTTTATCTGGCTCATGTTTATGCCAGCATGTGTTATATTGGCCAGTCTCATGGTTTTCCAGACGCCTTACTGTTTGTACTTTGCCTCGGCGGGCATAGGTATGCCTCCCTCGCCGCCTATAACACAGGTACTTACGCTTCAAAGAGACTTGTTGCACCTGTAAGTCTCACCTCCTCAGGGACTAGTTCTTTCAGCACTTTGGTCTACCTTATACTTCTCTCTCTTTGACTTCCCCTTCGATGTCTAGTAATTGAGTTCTTACAACGTACTTCGGTCATACGATTAGCTCCTAACACTCGCACACTAGGGGGCAATCTATTACACCATTTTTTTGGTCATCTAATCTATTATCATTAGATTGACCCAGGTACACCATGTAAGACCAATTTTACTCCAAGTAAAATTTCTTTCACTATGAAAATAACTTAGTAAACCACCTTTATTAAGTTGTTTATGGTCTAAACAGGAAACCCCATGAGGAAATATTAAATAAATATACATTTGTTTGATTTTCCTCAAGAAATAATTAGTTAAAGAGTGGTTTAATTAATATTTATGGTTCTATTTAACCCAAAACAAGGATATTAATTAGATAAATCATTATTTATCTTATTATTTTCTAAGAATAATTGTTTAAATCTTATTTAGATAATATTCTTTGTTAAATATGACTAATTCACCCTTAAATAATTAAATAAATCATTATTTATTTGATTATTACTCAACCACATCCTTAAAATGATAAATAAATCATTTATTTATTTATTATTAACAAATAAAGGGATTTGACCCAAGTCAAATACCTTTTCCCTCCAACAAATATAATAAAATATCCCACAAAAGTTGGATCTTGATTTGGTTAATAATATTTTAACTATGCACCAATATCTAGATTAACTCAATATTTTGTTATAAATAGAAGGGTTTTTTCATACATTTACCACATTTTGTTGCCTAAATATCACTCTGGATCTAAACTTTTGGTATGGCTATCGATCCATCATCATAGCCATATTTTTCCATTTTTTTCTGGGTTTTCTACACCATCAAGAGAGAGGAATTCTAGATCTGAAGTGCTGAGGACTTACAAGAACCCATCCCATTGAGGAGAACATGGAACACCCTCTTGTGTTTTCCTCCCAGGTGCCATTAATACAAAATTCATTTGATATATTCTTGTCTTGTCTATTGGATGCATGGAGTAAATCTTGTTTTTTCTACTATTTAATGTCTTCTAATGCATAGATCTATATTTTTGCAGCATTTATCTTGATCACCTAACTACATATCTGAAGATATTAGCAGTCATTTCTGCTATTAGGGATGTTTGTTATGTGCAACTAAAGTGGTACTTTTTCATACGCTTGGAATTAAGATTCATACTAATAGCACTTTCGCAATGGGACCACTCTTGCCCTTCATCCATTTTCACCGATATTGTGATTTTGATATCACAATCGACAAAACCAAGCTGATTGACATTTTATAAAAAATCACCCACGAGAAACACTGCGATGCAACATATCTAGTTTTAATGTTGGAATGATTACATGGGCACATCAACCCATATCAAACATTAATTCCATAACTTAATGGTTTTATAGCCCATCCCTCCAAAATGATTTGACTACAAGAAGCATTGAATTCATATATTAGCAGCGTGCCAAGTTTCATTCGTTTAATTTTATTCATTACTGCGGTACTTGTGCATTTGTAAACTCAAAGTTGCCTCTTTATACTTATCATTTATCATTTCTTCACAGGCGAGCCCAAATAAACTTAATTATTTGGATATGTATAAAACTCTCAGGAAACCTAAGAAACCGATGGCCCTTGTGAATCCTACACCTAATACAATCGAAAGAACGAAGATGCTTCCTCTGTTTATAGACACAAAATGCAGACCTCAAAGTGGATCCTCCTCATGGGAAGTCATGTACAAGTTGTTTGAGGATGAGAAAACTCATAGGAATCAAAGGAAAGTTACTGCTGATGCTTCTGATTCCTGAGAAGCTACTATAGAAGAAGTGGCCAATTATTTTATGCATCGAGTTGCTGCGTGACCTAAAATCTTACCATACAAAGATATGGTAATATGGATAATTGGTAGCCTCAACATCAGGGACAAGAATTTTCTAACCAGTAGGAAAATGATGATAGGTTCATTTAAAGGCGAAGACTTGAAGTTGATGTACAACATCCCAGACCTAGAAAGGGTCTGTGACAAGGAATTTAAGGTGCAATTCACCAATGAGAACAATATGAAATCAAATCCAATTAAACAATGGAGAAGCAACCCCAATAAACACAATAATGATGACAAGGGTATGTATTCTATTGACTCCCTTGCTAGTCCCTATTGTTATGTTGTTGCAATGATGTTTAGGCTCTTTTTTCAGCCTGACACTACCAAATTTTCAGTAGAATGGGTTCCCCTAATGGAAGTAGTTGAAAAATATTATATTATGGATTGGGGAAACATTCTGTCCAAGCTACTCAAATTTTTGAATATAGGAAAAATTGTTCTATTTCCTCCAAAATTTCCCCTCATTTTATATGAGTGATTATATCATTGACATTGTGTGTTTCACTTTAGATTTTCCATCCATGGGATGGAAATGGACTACCCAATACCCTCTCCCCATTCATGTATATCATAGCATGTTATGGGAGTCAAAATTTGAGAACCATTTTTATAAAATCTACCATGGAGTTATTCTCCCTTTGTTTCAAGTCGTCTTTAATAAGAAATCCCCTAGATTGTCAAAAGAGGCTCAAGCTGATTTTTGCTCCATTGGAAAATGGTTTGAAGAAGAGATGTTTACCTATTTTAGAGTATTTGGGAGCCTAGCTCGACTGCATGTTTTACCCTTGTATGTTCCTGATAAGCTTCTCGCACGAGAATTAGCTTATCAAACTGTTGGCAACATATTAAATAGGTTTCTCAAGGAAGATGAGAAAGCATCACGGGCTTCCTTTCCAATTAATTGTGGTGTTTATGGTCTGGAAAAATACAGGCATGAAGTTTTAGGGATAAGCCAAATTGAATGTTTGAAATTGTTTACAATTTCAAACAAACAATGTGACCTAATTAAAGTTGCCAATAATTTCACTACCCAAGTTAATATTAGACCTTTTGTACATGAAGGTGATGAGTTCGATCAATTATTAGATTCAGTCGATAATTACTTTGCAGTTCAGAATTTTGCATCCCTACGCATCCATCCACAACAATTACCAAAGTTTAAACAATACAGGAACAAGAGATTAGAAGGAATTTCACTGAAAATGTTGGAAGTATCCAAACCCTTAACACTGAAAGAAAAGGAAAATGAACCAACACCTAAGGATACTGAATTCCTTAGTAAAAATGAGCAAGATAAATCTATCAAAGTTCAAACCATGGAATTAGATTTCCCAAATAATCTAAATGATGTTTGGAAGGAGTTTAACCAAAAACTCTAGGGAGACCAAGAAGTTATAATTATTGTTCATCAACAGATTGTGCAAATGACTCAAACTAAAAGTTAGGACTCATTCACTATTTGGTCCTATGACAAATTAGTAAGCACATAGCAAGTGGAATTCATCATGGCCTTCCCCACTACAAAAATCATACTTAAGATTGAGGAAATCCCTCCTTTGGATATATTTCTATAGTCCTGAGCATAAAGCAATTATGAGCAGACACAAGAAATGAAGGAGAATAAAGCAATCTCAAATCCTTGTCCCAGGAGATGTCTCCATGGAGGTTGTCTAAAAATGTTCATAGGTATATCCTTCACAGAATATAACTCGTCTAACCTAGTTCGCAAGAGCTTATGCATTTGTAACTATAGATAATGCTTCTGAGGTTCAACAATTGATGAAATAAAAGGATGAAAGAATCATCCAATTAGAAATTGAGCTACAGGAAGATAAGAAAAATGTCAACCAACAACTACATGTATAGGTAACGCAGCTCCAAGAGAGCATGGACCAATTGAATATTCAACACCAAAATGAAATCTGTTCAAAGGACACTCAAATTCATCAATTGCAGTTTTCTGTAGAGCAATTGAAAGATAACCCAAATCTAGATGAATTTAGAAATTAGGCCTTGGAACTAAATACCCTACTGGCACAATAAAATGTTACTTTTTGTCAAAATTTATCAAATATTCTTGAATTGTGTGAGAAAATCAATTCACTGATGAATAAAATATCAGACCAGAGGATCAGTTTCGGTGAGATTGATGATAAGGTTTCACAGTATTTCACCTTGGAGGATTCTTCTGATGGATGAAAGAACAACCTGCCCAGGATTGAAGACTCTCAAAAGGAAATATTGTTTATTGACTGGGACATACTGTTGAAACATGCTAATAGAGCCATTTGCAAAGAAAATGATGTGGCTACTAACATTGCGGAAACTATCAGTCAAAATCTCATCACTGCAAAATTTATTGATAGATGTCCTCCTGGTTCACTTCCTATCGTGAAAGAATTGATAAGACAATGGAAAGAAGTTTCAAATATCAAAGAGGAACACATCAGAAATTTGGAAAAAATAGATTTGGATAAGTATTGGAGATACTTGGTAAAGCCACATAGTTAATGGCTTATGCTACAATGTCTTACAGATACATCCTCCTACATGTTGCCTCCACTTTCTGATGTTAGTTTCAATGGACAACTGCGCATCAAGCCATACCAACCTCCCGAGGTTAAGCCTATGCTTCACATCCTTCACCTAAAGGAATGACTGGTTGATGAGACAACAAGGCAACCATCAAGCAAGTCACCCCTTTAAATTATGTTTCTATTTAACTTTCACTTAGTTTAAGGAGATTTTTTTTAGACCTACTCAAATTTTATTGTAATAACTATTTTAAGATGTCTTATTTTATTATATAAACCCTTTCATGTATTTTAAGAAGGGGTCCTGGAATTTTGAAAGGAAGACTTTATAGAAGTCACACTTTTGTACTCTTGAAGTTTTTTTAATAGAAAGGGTTGGACCAAGTACTTTTTCTAAATTGATCAGAGTGAGCATATATATGGTACTTTTATCCTATATGTTATATTTTTGTTTCAAATGAGAAATGGTTAATTTTTATGATTCTTTGTTTCATGTATCTATTTGAAAACAATGAGGCATTAAATCACTTTTGAACATGTTAGATTGTTATATTTTGGTACATATTCAATACAGGCATTAAATAATTGTGATATGGCCTTATCCAATTGATTTAATTAATTGTTTAATTAAATCAATTATTTCAAATTGTTTTCATATCTCTAAGTGTTTGTATAATCTTTATTTGCATCCACTAAAAAATCATCTTTATAAATCACATAGTGAACATATTTCATTCTGAGATAGATATATTATTTACTGTAAGATTTATATTACTCCCATCTACCAAGTTACAGACAGTTATAAATCCATCCATTCACTCAATTATATTTCACTGGGAAACTGGCCCCATAAATCTAACCAGAGCCACCATTCGAAATGGAAAAGGGACGGTTTTCAAGTCCCCGACCGAGTGGTTTTCCTTGATGTTGTTGCATCTAGTTTTAGGGCCTCGACATAGCTATAGTTGGAACTTAAAAGCAAGGAGGAGAGAAAGGCTTACTACAAATTCTAGGTTGGCCTCTTTCCCATACTTTAATTTCTCTGAGGAAAACTTTGATCTTTTTGCCCCTGTTGTTTCTATATTAGGCCACTAGATCTAGGGAGCACATTTTTGTCCACAGAAGTGAAATTACCTCATAATGACTTGGCAACTCTACTAGGGATCGTGATTTCCATTTAGTGGTTTCCTTGACCTAGTCATCTTTTACTCTTCAAAGAAACCTTAATTGGCTTATTCAAACTGTGATTGATATTAAGAAAAAATATTTTTGAGCTTGGTAGGGTTTGTTGTGTTGTCTTTTGACCAAATTAGCTCTAACACACTCTCTGTCCTGAGATAAAACACTGCAATGCAGATTCTCCTCTGTGGAAGAGTGTTGAAGCAAACTGGTATCCTTAATGCACTTGCGTTGATCCTATAGAATGCAAAAATTTGCATTTCTTGCCTTTATATTTGTTCTTATTTTGTTAAAAATGTTTTCCTGAATTTTTTAAGTTTGTCTCTATCTCTAAAAATCCATCATACTATTTTCATTTGGTTTTATTAGCCTTTGGTAAGAATTTCTTTGGTTTTTTATTTTTGTTATCAATTAGGTTTTTGTAAACATGTAGCTTGATTGTTGATTGGTTTTAAGAAATTTATATTACATTTATATTCTGTGTGATTTATCTTATAAATAATCTAGCTACATCTTAGATTTCATTGCATTAGAAGATTAAGAGGAAAGAAAAGAAAAAATCATCATATTGCATATTTTTCATTGCATTTATGGTTTTGAATGAAATTGGAAAATTGGAGCAGTTGCATTTAAAAAAAATGATCAGGAAGTGTTATTTGTTGCATCATTTATTTATTGCATTATTTTTTGAATCTCTTCCTTCTCATAGTTAGGTATTCATCAAAAATTAAAGAGTTCTTGTTTTCATGCTAGTTTAATCATAGGTAATTCGGGTGAATTCGTAATCATGAGCCTCGATACTGAAACATAATTGATGATCAACTATAAAATTTACTCAATTAATCTAAGGAGCATTTGGAACATTAAAGCAAACACATAGAATTCTAGGCTAAATATGTGTTCCAACATCCTTAAACGTATGAGATGTTGTTCTTTGTCTGCGTGAAATCATGGAGGTAGTTTCTATTCCACATATGTAAGTGTATATGATCATTCTCCACGTACCTTCAGGTATATCAGACAGTGATCTATGCATAATAAGTATATCATAATGCTTCCTATCATACATGACACATTAGAAAACACTACTATGGACCCAGGAACAAGAAAGTAATTGAAAGTCTTTAGGTTAAGATACCTAACGAATGGATCATGGTACCCCTAGGGGAAGTCGAATCTCCATTGCCTCCTTGAAAGAGAGATGTCCTAGGTCACGTACCCTTGGGTATATGTTGGAAGTCCCCACTAGGTTTTAATCCCACCATAGGTAACCAAGTCGGCTACTTTGTATACTATGATACATCGAACATAAAATTCGGGGATATTTCCGACACGTATTGGAAATGGTATTCTGGAGATCATAATTACTTGGTAAATCCTTTTTCCTAGTTACCCCTGTTTTTGTTTATTTATTTTTGCTAATTTATAAAATTTATTAATCCATCATGGAATAAAAACGCCAAGAATCATGTTTTTCATGTAGGATGCAAATATTTCCTCTGTTACCTCTTGAGGCAACACCTAGATGTCGCAAGAACAAAAATATGCAAACTGTCGAAACTAGTACTTCAGAAGCATCTCCTTTTGGTACTACATCTGAATTAAATCAACTCCAGGATCCTCAGTTAAATCAACCTATTACTTCAGGGCCTTTTCTTTCTCTTCCTCTTCCTTTGACCCAACTACAACTTGTATATCTTGGTCCTGATGGAGAACCAATTCCACTTGGTCTTTATAGTATTGAGGAGATTACTAAAGAGTAGTATCTACCTTCCTCTCTTATCCATTTAAGAGGGACTCATAGTTATCAAGTCCATCCTTTCCCTATTCGTCGTACTCCGATACAATATCCTTCACCTCAAACTCCTCGGTTCAATTCACCCCTGAATTTTTCTCAGCTAATCCATTCAAGAAGTTCAACTATGATTGATTCAACATCATTTTCTCAACCTGTGACGACTATCATGAGTGAGTCAACTGAATTTTTAGCTTCCTCCATGTTTGCAACTTCTCGAGAAACCCATTTGTATGGTGGTCCAATTGTACGACCTGGTTACCAATCCTTATCTGGAACCTTTTTTGGCTCAATGACCAGTCCATGGAATTATCTTTCTCCATCCTCATATGGAATGTCATACAAAATCTCTATAATGAGCACCTCACATCCTCTTGCACCTATTGCACCCCCACCATATTTGGAGCAGAAATATGGTCCACATATTAGCAGAATGGGACATTTACAATAACCTACCCCACCCTATGCTAGGTATGTTGATATTGCAACAATATGATGAGCTTAGTGGAAAGTATTCGCCTTCACTAAGTGGGCCTACAGGTTATTTTTGGCGCAAAGTCTATTTTTAGACATATGGATCATGTTCTATGAGTTGCAGGATGCTATTTGTGGATGGTTGGTAAATTCGGGAAAAATAGATTAACTTCTATGTTTAGACATATTGGGCGGAATCTATTTTTAGATTGCTATTCTAAAAATAGATATGTAAAATATTATTATCTATTAATAATATTTGGACTATAAACATTATCTTATTCTCTTGGAGCACTTCAGTTAAGTGCACAGATGTGGCACAGGAGCTGAAAGAAGGAATTACGCTATTCCTAAGGGTTAAGTGGAGCTATTGCATGGATACTTTAGTTAGAACTCATGTGACAGAGTTTGGTGGAGTTGATTGAGGAAGTTAGTGGAGTTGTATTCAGTTTAACTAATCTAAACATAGTTGAGCTATTTGTATTCAGTTTAAATAATTGATACAATTAGTGAGAGTGGTTTGAATTAATTATTAATTAATTCACTAATTATAAACTCATTAATCAACTAAAGAATGCATCAGTTAACTTCAGTGCATGGACAGTTTCAGTGGAGACTAGTGCAGAAATAGGTGAAAGAGCAGGTTAACTATTAGTTGTGACTATACTGTTGCTATTTGCAACACACAGATAGGTGGAGAAGCCCATGAGGATTGCGCAGTACAAGCCAGGTGGTTTATATATTTAATGAAGCCATTCCATGGCATTGAAAACGCAATAGAGGCTAGCTATCAAGTGGCAAAATATTGGAGCATGTGTTTTGCTAGATCTAGTTTGATAGTGTGTAGCAATTGAGGGTGTGCATGAGAGCTTGTGAGGAACTTTGTACTATGATTGTTACATGATCTCCATGACATATAATATACAGATAGTTTGGGTTTTCAGATTTAATCTTTCCCATTAAATACTGTGTTCATATGTGTGATTGTTTGTGGTTTTAATGTATGCATGCAATTGATTTCATTTCTGCATGTGATGGTCAATGGTAGAAGAGATTTTGTATTATGCATGAAGCTAAAATAGTGTGTGATCAGGAGAATCTCGGTGAATAATATATCAGTTATTCAAATTTTCTACATGGTATCAGAGCGATATTGATCATTGGAGCAATTGTAAAACATTGAAGTGGTTGAGTTTTGTGCTGGTGGAATTCGAATTTGCAGTAGTGTTTTCTTGGTGTCGAAGTTGAGATGTCTTTCAACGGATTGCGATTGGAGTATTCCCTTGAGGGAAACTCGAATTATATTGCATGGAAGGACAGGATGGAGGCGGTGCTGGATGACAATGGGTTGAAGGAGTTCATAGATGCAGGAATTCCAAAACCTACTTCTAGTGATGCTGCCGTACTTGATGCATGGCAAAAGAAGACAACAAAGTGTCAAAGGATTCTGTTGGAGGGCGTGAAGGATCACATACTATCCAACCTTCATGGTAAGGCTTCTCCATTCTTGATGTGGAAATATTTGATAGATTTATTCCAAAGCAAGAGCGAACAGAGGAAGTTGGTGCTCAAGGACAAACTTAGGAACGTAAAGATGGAGAAAGGCGATAGTATGCCCAAGTACCTCACGAAGTTCGTACAATGCAGGGATAAGCTAGGAAGTGTGGGGGTGACTGTTGATGATGATGACTTGGTGAGCTTGGCTCTCCTTGGGCTTCCAAAGAGTTGGCATTCCTATCAGGGCTCTGTCAATGGTTGGGAGAAATTGCCTGGATGGGAGCGACATTGGTCGGATCTTGTGCAAGAGGAGATAAGGCGGAGTAACAGGGACGGATCTTCATCAAAGAACTCTGATGAAGAGAATTGCACTTTGGCTGCCAAAGCAAAGAAGGGGAAGAGCAAGAAAGCTTCTCAATCCAGTGCAAAAGGCAAGAAGTAGGACATGTCCAAGGTGAAGTTCTTTCACTGTCACCAACACAGACATTACGCCACTAATTGTCCACAGAAGAAGAAAAATAAGCAGGCTGCTAGGACTGTAGCTGGAGAGGCCTTAGCCTCGCAGTTTGAGCTGGATTTTTCACTGATCACATGCTTGGTCTCAAGTATGACGGGATCAGTGTGGTTTCTTGACAGTGGTGCGTCTTTTTACATGACACGAGATCGAGATTTGTTTACTGATCTGGATGAGAAAGATCTTGGAGTGCACATCGAGATGGGCGATGATGGTAGATATAGTGCGACCGGTATCGGTACCATTTCCTTTGAGAGGGAGTCTGGTAAACCCTTTGTGTTTAAGGAAGTGATGCATGTTCCAGGATTGAAGAATAATCTTATCTCTATGGCGATGTTATAAGACAAGGGATATGATGTTGTCTTTAGCGAGGGAAAGGATTTCCTGCATAGTAAGGCAACTGGTGAGACCCGGAGGATAGGGGTTTGAATTAAGAACCTTTATCAATTGCAGGTAGATGGCTATGCAACAATGGCAAGCAAGGCAGAAGGAGTGGTGAGCCGGGATGATGGCGAGTTGTGGCACTGGATATTGGGCCACCTTCACCATGGAGCTTTGAAGATACTGCAGTAGATTTCTACTGGGCTTCCAAAGGGTACTCTTACGCAGTCAGATCAGTGCAAGGGATGTACCTTAGGAAAATTTGTGAAAGCCACCTTTCACGAGAAGGATAGTCGCTTAATGCACGATCCTTAGAGACCCACACAGACGTGTGTGGACCTTCTCAAACAGCTTCATATTTTACAATGTATTATGTGGATATTTATGTTGATGATTTTTCTGTAAGTACCGGATCTTCTTCATGCAAGTTGTAAGAGCTTGGTGACATACTCAAAGTTCTGTGAGTTCAAGGCACTGGTTGAGAAAGAATCGGGGAAGCATGTGAAGGCTCTTAGGAGCGACAATGGTGGTGAATTCATCTCTGGTGAATTCAAGGACTTTTGCAGCACAAAAGGAATTCGAAGAGAGCTCATAGCACCTCATAACCCACAGCAGAACGGGGTTGCTAAGCGGAAGAACAGAACGATCGTGGGTGCTACACGTGCGATGTTGCATGATCAGGGCCTACCCATTCACTTGTGGGTGGAGGCATGCAATACTGCAGTATATGTGCAGAACCATTGTCCTCACAGGATACTTGGCATGAGTACACCCGAGGAGGCGTTTTCTGGTAAGAGACCTGATATTTCCCATTTGAGGATTTTTGGTTCACCCTGCTTACATTCATGTGACGAAGGATGCCGTAGGAAGAAGTTGGAGCCGATCAAGGAGGTTGGGATATTTGTGGGGTACACTGATACGCCCCACAACTATCGTGTGTATTTTCCAGACATTCGCAAGATTGTTGTGCGACGGGATATCAAATTTCATGAGGAGAAAGCCATGAAGTGTTCGCTTGAGAGGGAGCCACACTTGCATGCAGATGAGGAGCTATTAGTTCCTAAGGATGAGCCTCAGGATGTGGATCAGCCACAAGATGAGGTTCATGGAGTGGAAGAGACCACTCAGGCAGCGCCAACCATCAGAGGGCGGAAGCGCACTACAGAAGCTGAGCGACTGGCTCAAGATGCAGAGAAGGTTGTAGAGTACCTACATAAGGCACAACAAGCAGCATGTAGACAACCACCTGACGGGTATACTGTATACATGGCTCTTATGAGCAAGTGTATTGTGACAGAGCCATCCTCTTTCGAGGAAGCTGTGGAGGACCCCGCATGGGTAGATGCCATGGTGGAAGAGTATGATTCGATTGTCAGAAACAGTGCATGGGAGATTGTCCTGAGATCGGAGGGTAAATCAGTGGTGGGTTCGAGATGGATCTACAAAGTGAAGCAGGCAGCTGACGGGAGTGTGGAGAAGTATTAGGCAAGATTTTTTGCCCGAGGCTTTTCACATATTGAGGGGATAGATTATGAGGAGACCTTTGCACCTATCGCAAGGTATTCTTCCATACGGACGATTCTTGCTCTCTCGGCGCAGATGGGGTGGCACATTTATCAGATGGATGTGAAGACTGTGTTCCTCAACGGAGTCATTGAGGAGGAGGTGTACATAGAGCAACCCGAAGGTTTTGAGATCTTCAGCAACAAGTCGCATGTGTGCAGGCTCAAGAGAGTGCTGTATGGGTTGAAACAAGCACCTCGTGCTTGGTACACACTGATAGACAGTTATTTCACCAAACTTGGATTCTCCAAGAGTGAGGCGGATCCTAACCTATACCAGATTGTGGTGGAGGGTAAGTTGCTGATCATTGTACTTTATGTGATGATTTGATTTTGACAGGTGATGAACTGTTGATACACGCATGCATGGCTGATCTTGCAAAGGAGTTTGAGATGAAGGACTTGGGCCTCCTTCATTATTTCCTGGGATTGGAAATTTGGCAGCGCAGTGATGGACTGTTTGTTTCTCAAGGCAAGTATGCCCGAGAGATACTGGAGAAGTTCAACATGCATGGCTGCAGCTTGTTGATAATCCTCTTCCGGTGGATGGAGGGAAGGAGGATGCTATCAGCAGAGTGGTAGTGGATTCCACTGCTTATCGACAGTGTGGGGTCGCTATGTATTCATGGGGCTACACGACCTATATAGTGCTCAGTTGTTAACTGAAGCCACAGTTATGGTTAATCCAACCAGCTCTTCCGAAGCTGGCGTAAGCATGTATTGAGATATCTCGAGGCACATCTGGGATATGGATTATGGCGGCCAACACTTTGATGAGGTGTAAAGTTGTGTGGCTTCATCGATGCGCATTGGGCAAGGAGCCCAACTAATGCAAAGAGCACATCTCGAGGATTTTCAAGATTTTGGATTCGACAACAAGCTTGTAACACAAGCGTGAGATCCGTGGCACTCAGCCTGGGAGCAGGTCGAGCATATGGCAGCGAGTTTGGCTACATGCGAGGCTATATGGATGAGGAAGATCCCGGTCGGGTTGTTCGGTTCACACTTAGATCCTACTGTGATTTATTGTGATAATCAGAGTTGCATCAAACTCTCAGTTAATCCAGTATTTCATGATAGATCTAAACACATTGACATCTGGTATCATCATATCAGATATTGTGTGTAGCGGAAGATCATGTTACTTTCATACATTCCCACGGAGGATCAGGATGCTGATATCTTGACGAAGGCGCTCACCAGGAGAAAATTCGAATACCACAGAGGCAGGATAGGGGTGGTAGATAATCCTTATCTTGTTGGGAGGGAGTGTTGAGATTATAACAAGATGATGAGCTTAGTGGAAAGAAGTCGCCTTCACTAAGTGGGCCTGCATGCTATTTTTGGCGCAAAGTCTATTTTTAGACATATGGATCATGTTCTATGAGTTGCAGGATGTTATTTGTGGATGGTTGGTCAAGTCGGGAAAAATAGATGGACTTCTATTTTTGACATTATTAAGGAATTTTAGATTTCCAATCTAAAATAGATATACAAATATTATTAGCTCTTAATAATATTTGGACTCTAAATATTATCTTATTCTCTTGGAGCACTTCAGTTAAGTGCACAGATGTGGCACAGGAGCTGACAGAAGGAATTACGTTATTCCTAAGGGTTATGTGGAGCTATTGCATGGATACTTCAGTTAGAACTCATGTGACGGAGTTTGGTGGAGTTGATTAAGGAGTTAATGGAGTTGTGTTCAGTTTAACTAATCTAAACATAGTTGAGCTATTTGTATCTAGTTTAACTTATTGATACAATTAGTGAGAGTGGTTTGAATTAATTATTAATTAATTCACTAATTATAAAATCATTAATCAACTAAAGAATACATCAGTTAACTTCAGTGCATGGACAGTTTCAGTGGAGACCAGTGCAAAGATAGGTGAAAGAGCAGGTTAACTATCAGTTGTGACTATACCGTTGCTATTTGCAACAACCAGTGATTGGTGAAGCCCATAAGGATTTCACAGTACAAGCGAGGTGGTTTATGTTAGTTAATGAGCCATCCCATAGCATTGATTACCCAATGGAGGCTGGCTATCAAGTGGAAAAATATTGGAGCATGTGTTTTGCTAGATCTAGCTTGATAGTGTGTGGGCAATCTGAGGGTGTGCATGTGAGAGCTTGTGAGGCTTTGTACTATGATTGTTACATGATCTCCATAACATATAATATAGCTGCATAGTTGGGGTTTTCACTTTAAGCTTTCCCATTAAATATTGTGTTCATATGTGTGATCGTTTGCGGGTTTTAATGTATGCATGCAATTGATTTTATTTCCGCATGTGATGATCAATGGTAGAAGAGATTCTGTATTATGCATGAAGCTAAAATAGTGTGTGATCAGGAGAATCTCGGTGAATAATATATCAGTTATTCAAATTTTCTACAAGGTACCCTCCACCTAGGAGGAAACTACCTCCGTATATAATTTATCCCCTACCAGGGGGGAAATATATTGATGGAATGTTCCCATTTCCTAATAAAATGCAACAATTTGGTGCTCCTACCTATTTAAGTCCCCTCCCTTCCAGTCCTCCCTTTCCAAGAATGGATGCTAATCCTTGGCATCCTACATTCCCCGTTCAATTTTTTTTTACCTTAACCCAACATCCAACTTCTCAACCTGTTCCACCTACACCCTAGGTTCCTACTTGCCAACCTATGCCTCAATATGCCCAAGTTGTATATCAAGTAAGTCAACCTATCCAGACTGCATCTTAAATGCAACTTGTTTTGTCGATATCTTAAATGTATAAAATACCATCTACCAAGCCTCTTCAAGGTTCCTTACAACCCCCACCAATTGGTCAATACACATGTCAAATTAAAGTACAAAAACCTATACATGGTATGATGCAGGCACAGACCATTCAACCTAATGTAGGGATGTTGCAAAATCCCTCTGGGAAAACATACCAAGGTATTACAAAAGCACTTTTTGGTCAAAATCCCTTTCAAAAATTGCTTATCAAGGTTAATAGCCTCAAGCAAAACAATTTCAATCTTATCAAAATTTTTATGGGACTTAAAAATCTAGTTATCAAAATCAACCTTACCCATGAATGAAAATTCATGTGGCCCAACTTATTCCATCATACCCAAGGTATACTCCACCTCAGGTTAACCTTTACACTCAAGGTCAACCTTCCTAGGCTGACTTTAATAAGAAGTTTCCATTTGTATCAGATCTTGAGCTTCTTGATTTAACCCAGATTACAAATGGTACCATTTGTCACTCTCCTTTATGGCTAGCAATTCCTAGAAAATTGTTGAGCAAAATTCCCAAATTCAACAAAAATCCTAGAGAATAATCATCCACTCATGTTATGACATATCATTTATGGTATTCTTCAAACTATTTAGATAATGATTATATTTGTTTGTGAATTTTCTCGTGAAATATCACTCGCACAGAAGCTAAGTGGTATATTGAATTGCCACGAGCTTCGTTCAACAACTTTAGTGCCTTAACGATAATGTTTCTAACATAATTTCATTTTCCTATTCATTATGAAACTAGAACTAAACTTTTGACCTCTTTCAAACAATCCAACTCCAACCATATATCAGATCATATACATGAGTGGAGACGTCGACGCCGATTGGTAAAAACCTTCGTTCTCGAGCAATTATTGTTTGAATTTTTTTATCAAATCCTTGTTACCACCCATAAGTGAGGATGTTGCTAAGGGCAGAGTCATTATTGAAGATAAAGTTATTGATCATGCCCAATATATTGATTTGATATATACTTATTATGGAACACTCTAAGATAAAATACCCAATGCTCTGAGAAATCAAAAAATTGTTCCCCCTGCTTGAACTAAAGAATCACATGTTTTTTATGGCCTGATTGGTTCGTCTAGTTAACAGTCAATGAGTAAAATATTTGGTTCATCTCCTATAGTGACTATTCAAAACCTGCCTTACGCCAACCCTGCGACTGATTCTGAGATTAATTTTGTTAAATCCATGAAAGGCAAGTATCAACAACCTAGAAGTAAGAATAAAGGTAAAGTAAAGAATAAGAAAAATAATCCATCACATGAAGAAAAAAAAACAATAAGTCTTATGATGAAAAATGTAAACCTCAATGGCCATGCCTCATTTTTAATGAGGATGATTTTCTAGGGAATCCACACATCATGCAGATGTAAACCCGTTCCTAAAATTTTCATATAACACAACCAATGTATTGACATATCCCTTTCCAAATTAGGAGGACCATATGGTTGCGTGTGATCAAGCTTCCCCTTCCCAACTGATGATTCTTTATTCCACCAAAAAAACAGTGATGTTTTGGTAGCAAAAATAAATAAATATTATGGTAATCCACCCCTTCAAACTAGAAAGGCTAATGATCAACGTTCCAGCTCTGCTCAACCTATGTTAGATCCTCTGCCTACCACAGTACCTGGTGAATTGACCATTAAACCTCCTAAGGGATTTATCCATAAATCAACATTTAATCCTAATGCAAGAGACGCCAAAAATTATAACATATTTGAGGAACTAGAGCAAGATTTCTCTATTATGCCAACTCTTCAGGTATTACATAATTTTCCTGCTCAAAAGAAGTATTTTCTTGTAGCAATTGGATGGATTTATCCTTCTAATTCCAACCTTGTTGTATTTAATCATGAGAACCATACTCCAAAATTGTCACCTTAACTAGCATTTATGATCCAAGTTCTCGTTTGAGGTAAACCTATACACTAACCAATTGTAGACTAAGACTTGTATCACATCAGTTTCATGTTGGAAATAAGTTGGTTCTCAGTAACTGAATCAATCAGCCACCACTCCTAAATATTTTTATGGCAGCGGCTTCAAGCCTTATGGGATTTTGAATTCATTGCAAATATAATTAGCTAGAAAAACAGTCTCAGTTGAAGTCAAAGTTATAGATGGACCTTTTTATTACAATATTTTACTGAGAAGAACATGGGTTTATGCTATGGTTTCCCTGGACTCGACTTATTTCAGGATGATTGGTTTCCCTCATTTGGGGGGCATCGTAGCCATATACCAACTTGAAATTTTTTGTAGTATTCTCAAACCAATGGAAGAATTAAACTTGTGGATGAATTCCCATAACCCTATCATCATGTGAGGGTAGGATTTCTTAAGGATTCTTCCCTAATGGGGACATGTTCACTTCATCCTCCCAACATTCCCAATCTGGTTGCCTATGTTAATATGATTTCTTCTTGTACTATTCCATCCGATCCATGGATAGTACTTGATGCTTCTAATGTTGATGCATTTGGAAACCATATGTCGCTCAGTCCCATTGAGCTCAAATATGAAGTGACTTATTCAACATGTTTAGAATATTTTCATTTCAATTCCTTGGTAAATTAGGTTTATCATTCCCAAGCATTTTTTTTATCCTCTAACCCTTTCATCGGTACATTCTACATTGAAGAGAGCATCATGGAGATCATGATGTCATATGAAGCACCTTGGTATGATAATAGTCATCGTTCCTCATTACGAGAAATTCTTGAGAATAATATTAATGATATTTATTCACCCAATGTTACTAAAAATTTTAAGGATTTTGTATCTATTCATTACATAAATTCTGAGAAGAACCTATAGAATATCGAAGAGACCATTCCTCTTGATATCTTGATTAAGTTTGGTGTTGTTGAAAACGTTCAAATTGGTGTGTCTTTTTCTCCTTAAGAGATCAAGATCTATAAAACCCTTTTTCAATAATTCCAAGATAATTTTTCTTGGACATATGAGGAAATGCCAGGTATTGATCCAAATATCATGGTACATCAAATCAAAACCTACCCAGACGCTAATCCAATTCAATAATATTTGAATTTAATGCATCCTAAGAAATATATCGATCAAAGAAGAAGTTGAACAAATTTTTTGTGCTAGTTTTATTTACTCGGTTCCTCTCACTTATTGGGTTTTGAGCATCATCACCATTATGAAAAAACAAGGCACAATTCGAGTATGTGTCAACTATCGGGATATCAATCGTGCTTGTCCTAAAGATAACTACCCTACCACATTTATCAACCAAATTGTTGATGACTATGCTGGAAGTGAAGTATTTATATTTATGGATGGTTTTCCTGGATACAATAAAATAAATATACTCCCATCAGATCAACATAAAACTACTTTTATTTTTCCTTGGGGCACATTTTCTTATCATAATATCCCTTTTGGTTTGAAGAACACTGGTGAAACCTTCCAAAGGGCTATGAAATACGCCCTCCATGATATAAAACACATAGTGCAACCCTATTTTGACTATATATTTACTCATTCCAAACAACATGAGGGTCACCCAATGCATCTTAAGGCAAATTTTTTATGTTTTTTTCACTATAATATTATATTAAATCCACATAAGTGTATATTTTATGTCTGATTTGTTAGACTTCTTAGATTTGTTGTGTCGAAACAAGGAATTTGTATTGATCCGCTTAAAGTCCAAGCAATTCTTGATTTTCTTGCACCTTCCTCACTCATTCAGTTACAACACCTCAAAGGGAAGGCTAAATTTATACAGATATTCATTCCCAAATAGGAAAAACTGACCAAATGATTTACTCGATTGTTGAAGAAAGGAGTTTCGTTCCATTTGGATTATACCGCCCAAAAGGCTTTTGATTCTTTGAAAGATGTTCTAGTTTGAGCATCGCTGTTGTATCCCCCCGATTATCAACACATTTATTTCCTGTACCTTTTTGCAAATATGACCACGATCACCATGGTATTGGTCCAAGAAGATGATTTTTGGGATGAACATCCCATCTATTATTTGAGTTGGAATTTAAATTACACCAAAGTCAAATACACTCATGATTAAAAGTTCGCTTTGGTAGCGGTTCAAGTTGTACAAAGGTTTCACCACTACATTATGATTCAAAAGACTATGGTTTTTTTAATTACAAATTGATGATTTAAATTCTATCATGTTAGTTTCTAGGGGGGAAGTAAAAACAATGGAATTTTATTCTCTAGGAGTCTGATTTGGAATATTTTAAACCCAAATCCAAGAAATCCCTAGTCTTTTTCGAACTAATATGTGACCTTCCCTCATTCAAAACTAAAATTATTTCCAATGATTCTATACCTAACGATTCATTGTTTCTAATCAATTCATCTAATCTTTGGTATGGAGATATTATGATTTATCTCCAAACCCAGAATTTCCGGCCCAACATCTCCCATTCTTATCAGTGACGTATCAAATACCATGCCAAAAATTGCATTATACTTTGTGACACTTTATATTTCCATGGTGTCAATACGAATTTTAGACGATGCCTCACCCACGAGGAGGCTAAGAAATATCTTAATGAATGCCACACTAGAGAATTTGGTGGACATATGTTCGACTATGTCACTGCCCAAAATATTTTGCGAGCTGGATATTTTTGGCCCACCATATTTCAGGATTTCATTATTTCAATCCAAAAGTGTCACACTTGCATGATATATGAATGTAAAACCCTTTCTCCACTTGCTCCTATACATCCTATTATCACCATTGGACCCTTTTCGAAATGGAGCATCAACTGTATGACGTGTAACTCTCACTCGGTCAGGGGGCGTGACTACATCATTGTGGGGGTAGATTATTTTACAAGGTGGGATGCAGTGATGCCTACATATAACAACACTAGTGAAACAACTACCATATTTATTTTTAATTTTGTCATTTCTCGGTTTGGTGTACCACAAGCTATTGTCTCAAACCATGGGAAACATTTTTGAAATCACATGATGTCTAAATTTACTTCAAAGTTAGGCCTTAAACATGATATCGAAAATCCATATTATCCATAGGCTAATGGGTAGCTCGAACCTATTAAAATTTTTTTGAAAATAATTCTCAAACGTATGTATCGATTCAAAAAAAAGATTATCATATCATCCTTTATGCAACTTTGTGGGCCTACCAAACCTCTATCCATACTGCAATTGGATTCACACCGTTTCAATTGGTGTATGGTCTAGAGGCACTCCTTCCTATCAAATGTGAGATTCCATCTTTGAAGCTTGTCGGTGAACTTGTCCCCACAACTTCCATAGAAGAAGAGTGTATCTTACATATAGCTTGCTTAGATGAAACCCAGTGTGATTCCGCGATGGCTAATGAAGCTCACAAGAAACATGTCAAAGCACAATATGACAATAATTTAAAACCTCGTGCCTTCTTGGAAGGTGACCTAGTCTTGTTGTATGATTAAGAATTTGATAAGCTAGGGTTGGAAAGTTTGAACTAATGTGGCTAGGCTCATACATAGTTAAACGTGTTCTCACGAAAGGGGCTTATGAGCTCATTGATTTTGATGTAATCCCCTTGGTTCAGTCCATAATTGGGTTGTTCCTGAAAAATAATATGCTTAGATCATATTTTCATAGTCACTATGTATATACTGTATAGGTGTGTTAGTGTGTTTGTAGTGTTTTTTCCTACGAAGTTTCCTATTGGCTCTATTAATCTTGGATTACATTTGATTTACAGAGGTTGATGTTCCCTTGGCCAAATTTTGGTTATCCTGATGGTGTTAGTCATAGAACTCGGAATTTTCCTCTAGAACATAGACTATTTATAATCCTAGTGGCGAATTAGTGAGTTTACAGGGGATATGTATTGGTCGCTCAACCAATAATATCTCCAAGTATAGCACAATGGTCGAACATTTTTTTGATTCTATTGCTTGTGCAATCTGCAATCTAATAGTCAAAATTGACTAACATCTCATAGTGCTACACCTGAACATCGTTTATTCAGTATGAAGCCCAACTATGTTACATATGTTTCAAAGGTTTCTCCTTCTAGGAAGACATTTTGATTACATCCAATATCAACACATTCCTAGAATTCTAAATATATTAGCTGATGCATTAGTGAATTATTTTTTAGACAAACATTTTCAACACATGTAAATAAATTTCAATTAACATCACACATTGAACAAGATAATAAAAAAATAATAAACATCGATAGATAGATAACTGTATATAATTTTTGGTTTTACAAAAATTTATGTCTAAGACACATATCACCACACGACCTATCATATCAAAAGTACATGTAGAAAAAATATGCCTCTAAGGCCTCATAGTAGACTGTTCCCACTGGTGATCACAATAATAGACAACCGCATGGGAAAATTTGTACAATAGTTGGCTAGTATGCTTAGGTACTCCAATGGTTTATCTTTGCACACTGATAGGGATCTCATTGACCCTAGTTTCTGGTATACTATGGGTCAATCGATAAATGTGGCACTCAAACTTTGCAAGAGTCTCAATTACATTGAGATCTTGAATCTCCTCCTTTTCTCTTGCAACTACTCCAACCTGTGCTCCAATATATGCAAGTTGTGGCTCTCCTTATCACTGAATATATGATGAGCCCACTAGTCTAAAAGCTCCAACATCTGCATGTTAAATTAATAGTTAGTCTCTGATGCATTTAAAACAAAAAAAAATTGTAAAAACCAAAAATATAAAAAAACATTCAAAACCTATGCCACCCCATTGCCCACCTTCAGGTAAAACGATCTCTAGGTCTCCTTAAAAATAAGCTCTAACATATGGTTAGTCCTTGATCACAATGATTTTCATTCACAACCATTGGAAGAATATGGGAGTGAAACTCATAGAAGAAATAGACGCATGAAGAGTCATAAGATCTACCCATTTCCTCATCTGTGGAGCCCTAGGATCTGGAAGCTTGAGCACAATGTTATGAGGATGTATTGAAATTCTCTCTAGATAAAACGATATCAGGATGGAACCATATCTAAAGTTATTGAAATTCCCATCCTTTTCTCTATTGAGTTTTTCCTTCAAAATTTCCAACACTCCTTCACTCCAATTTAACATAATAGGCTCTATGCATTCTAATGCATATTTCATTTGGGACTTGTTAGATAAATGCATAGTAGCACTTCTCGCCAATCTATCAATGGTGAAAAGGATCGTCCTGAGAGTCCTTTGAACCACATCCTTAATCTCTAGCTTCCCATCCTTTGTTTGTTGAGAACATGGTTCACAATGCACAATGATGTAATCTTTGATAGTGGCCCCTTCTCATTCCAGATAAAGAGATAGGATCCCCTATCCTTCAAAACCTTTTAAAACAATAAATTTCCTCCACCTGTATACTAAGAGTATGTGCTCCAAGCCTGAAGTTTTTTGCTTAGATATCCCATGCCTTGACAATATACTCCAGTAACTCAAGCTAGGCTCTCATGCCCGAAATATAGAAGCACTTCATATCTCCATAATTTATTAAATATTGAATAGTTGTCAGGTCATTGGAAGCATCCAAATCATGGGAATCATGTTCTATTTATCAGCACATTAGAACCATGTTTGATTTAGTATATAACTGCAATTCCATGAGAAGAAAATTTAGATCAAATCTCATGAGATTTTTTTAGGGAAATTCTAGTGAAAAACACAAATCCCTTTTTTGGATTGTGCCCTACGCATCGGACCTTAAGGAGACAAAGCGTTGTAGTACACACTCCCTACCTTGGCAAGTGTGTCAAAGTGCTCTTCCTAGTATTAAGAAGACATGATTAGCACACCTTTCGATTCATAGAGGGTGGAATGGATCTATGGCACAAATCTAAAGCCTAAATTCACTTAAAACTGCAAAAAAATTGCATGAAATGAAAAATGGAAACTGTGAAAAGCAATAGAAAAGTAAGTTCTTCTACCTAGAACTATTGACACTGGAAATGGTCCACCAGATTGATTGCAATTGGCTACTAAATATTGAGAGTAAAACGAAAAAATGAAAATGGTAAAAATGTTTTCAAATTTTCCTATTTGTGGTCAATTTAATTATTATTTTAATATATTTTGACCTAATTTTATGCTATGTCATATATTTTTAATACTTTTTGGTGTTGTGATCAGATTAAAAATTGGTTAAAGGATGTAAAGACAATTTTAATTTGAAAATGGGTAATTTTGACAGAAGAGAATACTTTTATCACTTTTTCGGACTCTGTAAATATAAGAAAAAGGAACCCCCTAGAGTCCTCTTTCATCTCTTTTTAGAATCCCAAAACATGAAAAGATCGTAGAGCACTTTTCTTCTCAAACTCATTAAAGTAAATGAAAAGGCGCCTTCCAAGTATAATTTTAACCCTTTTCCGGAATGGGATAGACTATTTACAAAAAATGAATACTTTAGTCAAACATGGCTTAAAGGTTCTCCCGAGTGTCATTTTCTACCTTTTCATACTCGAGAGACTAAACATATGAAAATGAGCCTATGGATTTTTTTTCACCTCTTTTTCAAAATCTCTAAACATGAAAAACAAGTTGAGTTACGCCTTCATTTTACTCATAAAATCACAAAGAGACGATGAAATCGTTAAACACGACGAGACCGAACCACTCCTTCTCAGGGTTCATTAAAAATACAGAGAAGGATTCATCTGAAGGATGAACTTATAGATCAAGCATATGTTATCCTCCTCAAGCTTGTCAGAAATAAAGACGTGCCGACCAGAATTTTTTGAGGAAATTGAGAAACCATGGTACTTAACCTATTAATGGCAGCGAGTCTCTCTTGAACATGACACTCTTTCACTTCACCTCTGTGACTGTTGGGTTGGGAAATATGCTTTCCCCTTTCATTAATAACACCATATCAAAATCCTTCATAATCGATTTTGGATCAATGTTGGCAATTCCATACAGTGTCGTTGATATGTTCAAGATAATTCCTTTAGTGAACACCTACTACAATACTCGTAAGCCTCATTACATGTATGTCACTCCTAAAAAAAATCTACATCAGTGTCATTCTATCTCAAATATTGATACCCAGTTTGTGTCATTGATGGGGGATACATCAAGGCCCCCCCTCTGATGGGTCACTTCTTGTCGACATCAATTCATTATCCAGGAAGATGATTTAGAAACTCCCTTTGGTGCCTTGGACCTTGCATACATTAATTTCAAGTTTCCTCACTTTGTGATACATGTTTATATCATTGGCCTTCGGTCGAAAATTCTATGTGGTCTTCAGATTCAACTCATTCATTCACACCACATAGATTGTATTACTGTACCTTAAGAGCCATTATCATTATCGATGGTTTCTCTCACATATGTTAATGACTTACATCATTGGACAATAATCATATGGTGTCTACCATGTTCGACTCCAACTCATTTAATTGCATGGTTAGACTCATACTATCGAGTGAACAAGGTAGAAGACCCCAGATCTATTTCAATCCATTCGGGATGCATTTTTAGGATGCATACCAATATAACAGAGTATGATTACTATGATCATTCAGAAATTTGTCCAAGAATGGGTCCACATTTTTTCATCAATGGACAATATTTTTTTATCATTATAGATGTAATACGGCTTAAATGCCGAGTAGGGGTATGCCTCCTTAATAATGATATTGAGGTAATAATATGTATTATAACAGATGATGATATCGACCAATTGATTCTTGATCCTGACTTGTCACAAGGTAAATCACTTCAATCCTCAACCATTGTTGTTGATTTTTTACTTTAGGGGGAAATATGTTACAGGTAATTTTTTTAGATGCATTCAAAATACTTGAAAATCATATTTTTCAACATCCTTGGACATTTTTTCACTATCCCTTCACAAATCCCTAAAAAAAACTTCTCCAAAATGTATAAGTTTTTGAGAAAATTAACTCAAAAATAATGTTTGTATCCCCAACATACCTTGCATGAACGACTACCTACGTTGGGCACAAGTTGCATACCTAATCACTAGCACTAGTCAACACATGTTTCTCCCTTCAATAGGTGCACTTATTTTAGAAATTCAGGAAAAATAAAAAATATTTCTGAAGCTTCCTCTTCCAAAAGCTTCCAAGGTTGTTTTAACTATCTACCATGGATATAGATCTCGAATTCCTATATGATCCCACTCTAGTGGTTTTATCTCTTATGCCTTGAACTCATCCTCCCATAATATGTGGATCCCAATCCTATATTAGTAAATCATAATTAACTACCACTCTTACCCTATATATTTACTTCCTTCCCTAGCATCAGGGTTGACTTTTGGATATTGCTAGTTCCCTCATGTTTCTTCTTTGAGCCTAAGGAGTCATCATATTCATGCATTAGGTTTGATGTTGAGGTGTTCTTTGTGGCAAGGAAGGATAAGTCAATTTGGGGAGACATCTACAAAACACATCTCATTTTCCTATGCTTGTGTCATGATATATGATCATGTATTTCAATATCATTTGACTCATTGATTAGAGATATTAGATTATGTTATGTGGAATTCATGGTTTCTTTTCTTGTTTTAGTCATTTGTGCAGGTTCTAAGTATAAAATTTGGAGCTAGAGTTGGAGCTTATAAGCAAGGAGGAGAGAAAGGCTTACTACAGATTCTAGCTGGGTCTCTTTCCCATACTCAAATTTATCTAAGGAAAATTTTGATATTTTTTCCCCTGTTATTTATAGATTAGGTCACTAGATCTAGGGAGTTCATTTTTGTCTATAGAGGTGAAATTTCCCCATAACAAGTCCCTTGACTACCATAGTTATTACACAATAATTTAAAACTAGGCTATTAAATGTATAATAAAGCATCTCATATAATGAGTGAAAGGTCTCTTGAGTTAATCATGCTAGGGTTATCATGAAAGCTTATTGAGGTTTTATAGGAGTGATCCACCATAGGAGGTTTTTCAACAATACCCCTTAGAGGAACTTTGAAAGTTTTCTTGGATAATGACTTTTAGAGAAACTAGACTTATATGATTTATTCACTTGGCAGTACCATTTTTTTTTGTTACAACCCTAAATTACCCACATTATTTTAAGATTTTAGACATGGAGTATCAAGCATTACTATGATAACCCTCACCCAAACTAACCCAGTGGGTGATGTTGGCATGGTGACATACAGAAGGATAAACCAATCATCAATCATAGTCACTTTAAAAAATAATGAGAAATTAAGATTGAATCATCCTTGAAAATACTTACCACAAACTCTTCTTTTTTTTTAATTGAATTTGAGGCAACCGTAAACTTGATAAAACTAGGGATAAAGTGGAAAGATATGAGAAACAACATAAAACTGAAAAGCTTCCTTCTCTTATTTTGATGACCATCAACAATGACTTTGAGGTAAATGTAGCACCAAAAGCATAAAACTATATCATAATAAGAGAAATAAAAAACATGCTTCTAACAATGGCATGGACGATTGGGTGATGGAAAACATTGGGTCTTCAAATTAAAATAAATTCTTCATTTCGCTTGTTATGGATCTATCTAGTAATGAAAAATTATTGATGTTGTTTTCTTCTTGTAATAATAAAGTCTTGAAGTAGTGCGAACAAATTTATAGAAATATCTTATGATATATCAAGATACAAATCATCAATAAATTTCTTAATATTCTTGGATGAAATTCCCTTATTTCATTAACATTACCATTAAGAATCACCACCTTTATTGTCTTGGGACTTGCAAAAAAAATAGCATATACCTGCAATGAAACATGAAAGCATGGAGGAAGAGAGATGTTTCGGCTCTCCTAATCCAAGAAATATAAAAAAAATAACAATTCATTACTTTGTAAAACACATCCAAATAAATATAAACAAAGAAAAATTAATTTGTTACCTACAAGAAAGAAGTGGTCGACCATACTAACCAACAATATTTTAATGATAAATTCATTTTTTTTCATCCGATTTGAGTGGTTCCAAAGCCAAATGAAAGTCAATTAATAGGGATATATCCATTATAAATATGTATTAAAAATTCCATGAGACGATATGTCAAATATGTTTAAAATTACATGCATAATAGAGTTTCTTTTTATTTTCCAGCGTAAACCTATAGTCGATATTTTAAGCGTAACATTTTCATTTGATAATGGATTAAACTAATTAAAATTGGATATTAAAGTGGATTCATGTATATATCACCAATAGAAACATGTTTTAAACACAACAATAATTAAAGTGTCAAATATTCCAATGAATATTCGAAAAAACAAAGATTTAAGAGTGTTGATTTATGACAACTAGTCAGTAGTTTGGTCATAACGTTCTCGTATGATATCAAAATTGAGTGATTTAAATTTACATGTAAACTAAATTCATAGGATAACATGCGATTGAAACATTTTTTTCTATATCTATCCATTTAGGCATACAAAAAATGTTTTTCTTAACTCTTTCCCTAAGTTGCCTATTATACACCCTATCAATGTTTTTGTCATAATGTTTTTGATTGAGATCCAAATTTAGTGATTAAAATTGGGTTTGAAAGTATAAATAAAGTAATATTTAGGATATATATATATTTTTAAATATGCCCATTTGGCTCTCAAAATATGACTGTCCCAACTGTGTTTTGAGTGATTTCATGAAGCCAATATGCCATAAAATCTAATAAACAAGTGATTTCTCCCAAATTGTGATCCGAATGGACATGAATGGTTGTAGGAATACGGTTTTCAAAATAAACCATCTAAATACATAAAAAATTCAAGGATATATCACCCATTTTTATTTACACAGTGTGTTGCAACATAACTACACTTATAAAGAAATTTATTTATTTATCTACTTATTTATTTTATATTCTATAATATCCCACTCTACTTTATTTGAAGAAAGGAATATATCCTTCAAGTGTATAAGTATTTCCATTTTAACCATGTGTGTAACAAATATACAAATGCATTCATACTTAGATTTGAAATATAAACTTTATTGCATACGAGAGCATGAAAAACTAGCATATTTAACTGATATTGTGCTAAGGGTTGTTGAATGATGGAGGAATGATGTATCCCAATGATTATTCAGAACTAGGATTCAATATTATCCACATATTATTGGTCCCTTGATTCACTAAAGAATGTTAGTATATCTCTCTTTGTGAGGTTGTGTATGTTAGTGTAACTATTTCGGTAAAGTGTACCAAAATCGCTTCACTTAAGTCACTGGTGACAAGTGACCCTAACCGCAACATATGGTTGTTTACGCTTCAGATATGAAATGAAAAAATGAGAAACCCCCTGTGGTAAAAATATTATATGCAATCCAAAATGTAGAACAAAAATAAATAACCAGTGTAATAACCCAATAAAATCTTAAAATGAATAATATTTTTATTGAAACACCTAGTGAAGAAGATTTACAACATGGGTCTGTAAATCCCCCTTCATGGGATGGGTCCTTTTGATGTCCTTATGCTTAGGTGATCTGTTTTTCTCTCTCGATATAAAGAAAAACCAAAAGCAAAATAGAACTCAAGTGGGATCTCAAATATGAGAAGAAGATATTGGTGATGATGATAGTGATCATAGTGAAGAATGAATGGAAAAACATCTTATTTTTAACAAAGTATTGAGCTACACCAAGTTCTTTCACAACTATGCAAAAGGGAGGAAAAATTCTAATACCATTTGGGAAATGCAGAAAGAAAATGGGGAGATGGCAAGATCTTTTGAAGATTTAGCCTCCTTAGGGGTAAATCATTTAAAAGGCTTTTCAAAGCACTTGAGGAAGCTTCCATAGCTGAGGTAATTAGAGTGGCTCAATTTTTTCCCATATATATTGAGGAAGAAGGGAACACCTCCATCATGGAACCTGTTACTAAAGAGGAGGTTGAAGATATTCTCAAATCAATGCAGAAGGACAAAAGTCCAGGGCCGGATGGTTGGACGGTGGAATTATTTCAACATTTCTTTGAATCTTTGGGAGAAGAGCCGATAGTTGTGGTAGAAGAGTCCAAATGCACAGGAACCATTTTTCAACCTTTCAATGCCACCTTTTTAGCCCTTGTTCCTAAGACTAACCAGTCGATCTCCCTCGATGATTTCAGGCCCATCTCCTTATGCACCTGTATCTACAAAATAATTGAAAAAGTCATTGCCTCTTGGATTAAACCCTTTCTATCCAAGAATATCTCGGCTTAGCAGTTTGGTTTTTTGGATGGCAGAAAAATCCACGAGGCAGTTGGGGTAGCTCAAGAAGCTCTTCATAGTATCAAGCTTAGAAGGAATAAAGGTGCCATTGTTAAGATTGATCTGTCAAAGGCTTATGACAGACTCAGTTGGATATACCTCAAAGTCTTATTAACTCATCTTGGTTTCAATTATGAGTTTGTGAGATGGGTGATTGGATGTATCTCTTCGTCCTCAATTGCTATCCTGGTTAATGGGGAAGCTTCTTTGTTCTTCAAACTGGAGAGAGGGCTCCGTCAAGGATGTCCTCTCTCTCCTTTACCCTTCTTGCTGGTAGCTGAAGGCATCAGTCTAATGATCCACGAGGCTAAGAAACAAGGTCATCTAAGAGGTATAGAAGTGGCAGTAAACCTTTGGGTCACACATCTTCTCTTTGTGGATGATATTTTACTGTTTAGCAATGGTATTATCGAGGATTGTAGAGCCCTCAAAAATAATCTGAATATTTTTCTGAAAGCCACAGGCCTTTGCATAAATGAGCATAAATCCACCATCATGGTTGAAGGTCTGTCAAGGGAGGATCGGTTAAGGGTGGAAGGTATTTTGAAATTCGAGGTCAAGACTCTTCAGGACAAATTCAAATACTTGGGCTTCTTCCTCAAACCTGATAAATATCGCAACCAGGATTGGAAATGGCTCCTTGCAAAAATTGAACTTAAATTGAAACACTGGAATTTCAAATGGTTGTCTAGAGCAGGAAGGTTGGTGCTCATTAAGTCCATTCTGATGGCAGTTCCTGTGTATTGGGCCAGTCTTACTTGGGTACCTAAAGGTATTTTGGCATCCATTGAAAAATTATGTAGCAAATTCCGATGGGCAGGCTCCAGGAATGATCATGTGACCCCCTAGATAGCTTGGGATAAAATTTCCAAGCCAAAAGAATGGGGTGGTTGGGGCATCAAAAATATTTTTCCTTTCTCCCAGTCTCTTGCTGCAAAGCTTGCTTGGAGGCTCATCACAGGAGAGAACCTCTGGTCTTATGTTATCAAAAGAAAATACATGGACCCAATCCCTCTACTTGAATGGATAAGATTGCCTCTGATATCCACCAAAAATGCTTTTGTGTTATGGAAGGCAGTGGTAGCCTCAACAAGAATTGTTAAACAGGGACTGGCTTGGAATGTGGGCGATGGAACTAGTGTCAGGCTGGGGCGTGATCCCTAGGTAGGCTGCACACACAGTTTTTCCCTCCCAAGGGACCTGATTGTTTTCTTAAATAACCGAGGCTTTTGTAGTCTTAACCAAGTGACAGATCATAGAAACACTTCTATTTGGTGACAAGGATGGTTGACTGGACAGGACCTGCATCTGGAAGATAGGTGGCTAGAAGAGTGGGAGAACTATAGACATGATCTTCTTCGCTCCTCAGTTCGAATCACGGAATCTAGAGATGAGCTCAGATGGGTTCATGTGAAAAATGGGATTTAATCTCCCAAGATGGGATATAAGTGGCTAATGGCCCAGAATGGGTGGGAGGCTCCTCTTTGGTGGTTAAAATATATCTGGAAACTAAAAATTCCTCCAAAATCTAGACTCTTTTTCTAGTGTATCCTTCAAAATAAAATTCCAACCTGGGACTTCTTACAAAGGAGAGGGAAGATTGGGCCTGGTTGGTGTCCTCTTTGCAAATCTAGTGAGGAATTAGCAAAGCATCTTTTCCTCTCATGTCCCTTCAATTTAAGCTTATGGAATGAATCTCTAAGGATCCTTAAACTTCCCTATAAGTGGGAAGGCCAGGAGGTGCAAGAAGCCTGGTACAGGTGGTGGCAAGAAGCTCTAGATGATAGAGTGAGATGTCTGCCTTTGCTGATAGCCTAGGGCACTTGCATTGCTAGGAATCAGTTGATCTTCAAGGACTTGGCTTTCCCTCGATGGAGATTGGCAGCGGAAGGGGTTGAAATCTATGATAGCATTTCCATTCCAGCTGACACCCCTTCAATCCGACCTGTCCAGCAGGAAGTCATCAGAGAAGGTGTGTCGTGGGCTTACATTGATGGAGCCTCAGATATAAACAGGAATTGTGATGCAGGCCTGGTTGTACATCTTTCTCCTAGAAACTCCCTAAAAGCTGCAGTTGGCCTTGGTTTTGGATCCAATAACTTTGCAGAACTGAAAGCACTACATCTTATACTCTGTTGGTTGACCCTAAGGAGTGTGAGAACGGTTCAGATATTTGGAGACTCTTTGAATGTTGTTAAATGGTTTAATGGGACTCAAATCTGCAGGAACTATCTTTTGCTCCCATTACTTAATGAAATTTTCTGTCTAAAAATCCAGTTCACTGAGATTTCTGTTTGCCACCTTTACAGGGAAAAGAACGTCGATGCAGATCGCTTGTCTAAAGAAGGTGCTGAGCAAGATTTGGGGACTTGGTTAGTGTTGGAAGATAAAAACGGGTTTGTTCGTCCTATTGAACAACCAGTTTTTTCATAATTTTCTTGACTCCTTTTAAGATGGGCTTTATTGTATAGATGTTGTTGTTTATTTCCTCTTTAAAACTATTTCAAATCAACTCTTAAAAACCTTTTTGTGATTTTCAGAGCTGCTTTCCTATATGGAAGCTCTGAATCTTTGCTCAAAACTCTGATCTCTTATGATGAATAGGAACTGGGTTAGTATTTACTGTCGGTTTCTAGATAGAACTGCTAACTTTTTGCTATCTTGGTTACAAAATTCTGTATCTGGTACATCTATGTTTCAGACTATTTTCCTTAAAGGAACCCGAGAGGTGTGCCAGCTCAGAATCGTTTTGGCCTTTGGCTAGATTTATTTTTTGGATGGGTTGTTGATGCAAAAACCAGTATGTTTTTTTTTGCAAAATAGCTGAGACTACTTTCTTTTCTCATTGTAGAAGGAAAGGAGTTCATCAGAAATGCTACGCATATGCTATGTAAATTTCTATTAATAATAGATGGTTCGATTTTTTATGTGGAAAAAAAAAAAACAAAGTATTGAGCTAAATTAGGAAATGGAAAATAATAAAATATTATTGACCAAATCAAAATCTAGCCGTTAGGAATACTTTATTATATTTTTTGGAGAGGGAAAATATATTCAAAATGGTCAAATATCTTTATTTATGAAATGGTTGAACTAATTAACAATTAAAATTATTTATTAATCACTTTGCAAGGATTGAGGAAAGGTGTGAATTTGAAATAATTATTAAATAATGGTTTAACAACTATTCCAAAAATAAGAATAATCAATAATAAATAAATAGTGATTTATTTCATTATTCCAAGGTGTTTTAGTCAAATGTGTTAAGAAATAATTATCAAATAATGATTTCTAGAGAAAATTAAATAAATAATTATTTATTAATTATTCTCATGGGTTTTTTTTATTAATGACCACGATTATCAAGAGATACTATATGTTCTGCAACAACGTGAGATTGAAGATTCACAAGTTGTTCCTCAAGAAGGATGTAAAGAGGAACATATGGTTGAAGATCAAGAAGACCCAATAGTCATTCTTGAGGAAGGAAGCAAAGAGGAAAATATTGTTGAAGATCAATTGGACAAGCCACGTGAAGCTGATTGCAAAGACTTGGAAGAAGAAGACAAAGTTGGAGAGAATTCAAATTATCATGATCTCATGAATATTTCAGTGTCTGCAGACGTTAGCAACATCAACAAGGAAAAAGAAACAAATTTTGAAGAGGAATTGAAGTTTCTTGAAGCATGGCCTGAAACACCATGTCTTTATGAAGTCAACACAGAAGTTGCATCAACGAATGATGAAGACAACATTGCTAACATTCAGATGGTTGACACCGGAAATAGTGAGAGGAAAAATTCTCCTATCCAACCTATCATAATTTTGAGAAGGGTGAGGATAAGAGTTCAAGAATTTCATCATTGGGGAAGAAATGAGTTGAAGATCTATCACTACCTCATGATGAGGAAAGTGAAGATGAAGCCTCGCCTTGGAATGAACAAGTATGGACTCGCAAGCAAAAAGACCAAAATGAAAACCTCTGTTACCAAGTTTTTATGTTTTTTATGTAAGCCTAACTGAGACTGAGACCAACATGTGTATGTTATTTTTCAGTACCCTTTCTCCATTAAGGGGGAGCGTTGGAATTAATGGAGAAAGCTAGATTTAGATGTTTGTTGTGATGATGATAGGATTGAGATTCTAAGATTAGATCTCAGATCCTACTATCTAGGGAGTGGTTAAAACCACCCTCTTTGTGTGCAAGTCTATATGTACGAGGTTCTTTTGTATGAAGGATCAGTTCATTTTGGGTGGAGTGCTTGGGCACTCTCCAGGTATCACACCTGGAGAACCCATTTAGTTAATAGAAAAGTAGTTCTTAACAATTTTATTATTTATTAAATTTAATTAATAATAATTAATTATTTTTGTATAAATTATAGTATTTTGTATGTTATTCAAAAATTTAAATAAAACTTTTTCCTTGTCTTGTCATTATTATTTCAAGAGGTATCAATATGGTAGAGATGTTGTAACCTATGGTAATGCAATGTAAACATTTTAATTGGGTAAAAATAACAAAATAAAAACAACTCTATAAAAATAAAATAAAAAAGGACCCATGGTATTTATGTGGAATATAGTCTATTTAAAGGAGGAAAGTATACCACCCTAGATTCATCTTAACTCCATATCTACCGAGCACCCAGAGGGATCAAATCTCTTGAGATGCAAACCTCTTTTAAAATAAAAATAGATTTGTTCCCTCTTAGCACTTACTAAATATAGATTTAAGATAAATCTATACTAGTTTTACTGATACTTTTGACTTATTACCCAAGAGTATGATTATTTTTTTAAATTTTGTTATTCTAAAAAGTCAATCATGTCATAATCTATGTCTCCTTTAAATTTTAGAAAATTATATTAAATTATATTATATTTTTTTCCATCTAAATGCTAATTTTAGTTATATTTTTAACTTATTACCAATTGGTATGATTGTTTTTTTTTTTAATTATTAGTATTTTTTTTAAGTGGCCAATCATGTCATAATGTCTCTTTTAAAATTTAGAAAAATATATTAAATTTAAATCTTAATGATGTTGGGTGGTTGGACACAATGATTAATCATGTCTTTTAAAATTTAGAAAATTATATCAAATTAAAATATAAAGTATCTATTAATTTAAATTACTTTTCATGTTTTTTTGGTTATGAAGTTGTGAATTTTGAAATGTGATTTAAACTATTTTTGTTTGATAAAGATATTGTGATTATTATTTTGTTAGTTTGACTTATGAGAATCTGAATTTCGAATCTCATAATTTATACACTAATTCATAAACTTCATAACAAAATAATCACTAACTAAATTATTTTAATAATAAAATAATCATCAAGTATTACCTTAAATAAGCTAAACAAAATATTATAATTATTAAATGTCAAAAAAAAACTTAATATTATAAATAAGCTTTTTTTTAATGAGTTATTCTAAATGATATAATGAAAAATAAAAGATATAATGAAAAATAAAAGGCAAGCTTGCATACATTTAAATAATATACTGCTATGCTAGTCATAATCTTTAAGTTTGATGTAGATATTATTATTTTATAAAACCATTGAAGGTTCGTGCCCCCTAGTCCTTTCCTTCGAGAGAGGGGAAAATGAATACAACATCAACCTCATATCAAAGTCATATTTTGAATGTGTTAATCATTATATATATATGATTCAACTCAATGAAGGTTTTATATTTTATTTTTAAAAAACCGTTATTATTATTTATTAATAAAAGTGTAGATATTAAACTTAGCATTATTATTAAAAAGGTTATAAAGATTTTTTATATTTTTTATTTTATTTAGTTTTCCTTTATTTCTAATTTTTTTTCAAAATATCTTCCAATCTTTATATATATATATATATATATATATATATTTTATTGAGTTCTCTTTGATATTTTTTATTTCATTTTTATTTTGATTTTTATTTTTTAGTTTCACTCTCATAAATTTTCTCTAAGATATTTTCTATTCTTATTCTTCATACATATATCCTTCATGTGAAGGTTCAATCTCCACATGTGATATGCTTGACCTTATAATGAGTATATTTTTATATATTTAAGGATAGTGAGTGGAAGAGATATCACGAAAAAACTTATTCTTTTATTCTTAAAATAGAAATAGAAATGTTATTTAACATTTTAACTTAAAATTTAATAAATATAATTTTGTATTAATAAAATTGTAAATATCAAAAGTGGTCATTGCACAATCTAATTGTATTAAGGGTATTTGAGAGTAAATCTATTTTTACATTAAAAATAACATTTCATCGATTCAAACTTGAAATTTTGTGAAAAAATACCTAACCCAAAATACAATTTTATGAAATTTTGAGAAAAAAAAAACTAATCCCAAATACAATTTTGCACGATCTTGTAATAGGGGTATTTGAGCTTATTGAATCTTTTTGTACATTAAAAATTACATTTCATGAATTCAAACTTGAAATTTTGTGAAAAGTGTCTAACCCAAAATACAATTTTATGAAAAAATAAGTGACTAAAAATTCCAATTTTGTGAAAAATGACTTAATTTGACAGACTAAGAAAGGTAAAACAAGTAAATTGTTTAGCTCCATTCTTTAAGTGGCCCAAAAATTGTATTTTTATGAAAACTACTTCACCTAAAAAATTTAATTTTGTAAAAAATTCCCTAACTTATTTCATTAATAACTTCTATTACACTAGAACCATTCTCGAGAGGTGGGAAACCCGTTCCAATGGTTCCCCACCTCTCGGGATCTTTGGAACTGTATGTGAAACTGGAAGCTGCAATGGTAGCTGGGGACAATTCTGGGAGCTTTGAAGACTGCTTTGACTGCTTTTTTTTTTAAGTTCCCACGTTCGGACAATTCAAAGATTGGACTAGGGATGTGAATCATGACAATTGCTCAAAAAGGGGAATTACTAAGCTGTCACAGTTTCTTCATAGTTCAGTATAATTAGTACAGATTCATAATTATGTCTTTGTTGTATGCAAGCTTCATAAATTCATAATAAGCAGAATTCATAAAAATGGTTCAAGAGTCCTGGACTAAACAAGCAACTGTGGATACTTCTTATGGAACCTTTGTTTCTAAAGATCCAACCTTGGGGTTGGGGAATACAAAGTCTATAGAGGAATATGTTGGACTGCCCACGAAACATGAGCCTATGTTGAAACCTTTGCAAGAAGAAAGGCCAAAGGCATCCTTAACATGGATATCATTAATTGAGAAACTAGAGCAATCTCTTGATGGGTTAAGGAAGCCTATGGCACCTCGATGTAAGGGCCATATGAGTATTTCTTTTGTTGTTTATGTATTTATATCATAAAAGATTGTGTGTGCAAATTGTTTCAAAGACTGATCATGTGTCAGAGAATTGATAATGAACTTGACATTTTATATATAAAAAAGGGAGAGACTCATGGAGAGAGACACCTAGAGAATATATTTATATATTAAAAAATAATTTTATTTTTATTTTTTTATTTAATTTTTTTTTATTATATAATATTATTGCTCCCAATTAGCCATTTCCAGTAAATTTTGGAGAAATCTCTAGCCATTCCGAACACATGTACCGAAGTTCCCAACGTTCCCAAGTTCCAGAAAATCATGCAATAGGTAATAACAAACATGAAAATGGAAAACAACTAAAATGTTTAACTCTTCTTTATTTAAAGAAATATAATTTCATAGAAATGCCGTGACTGTCTAGGAAATTTGAGACCATGGCCTTTATGTCAAATAATAGAAGATAAGAAGGGAAGAAAAATACACTATATTCTTGCGAATTTTGACAATGGTTTCCTTTCTCAGAACTAAATGTGACAGGAGCTTAAAAGAACCTTTCTCAGCAAAACAGTTTCATGTTTAGATCTAATAGAAAATTACTCAGCAGAAATTTGTGTGTGAGAATGATTTAAATGTTCAGCACTGCCTTCATGTTGTAAGAGAGGTTGATTAATGTCAATGTTACACTCTTCTGTTGTTGTAATGTTGTTGTTGGATTCATTTTCAGGTCCATTCTTTTCTGTGCTTGTATGATCCTTTGCCTTGCCCCACAATACAACATAAAGTCCTACAATGATCATAATTGCTCCCAACAAACTGCAAAACAAACGAAAATTAATTATTTATTATAAATTTAATATATTATTTGTGGGAATTGAACCTAAAATAGTAATCATTCCTCCAAACTACCTGAAATAAACCTAGTCAAATAGCCTATTCAGAGATGATTTGTTCATATAGAAAAATATAATCTTTTATACTAAAGATGTTGTTCTGTGAGAGATCTTACCTTCCTAGATGAAGCTTTACATGGAGGATGAGAAGTTCCAAAATTGCAACCAGTATTGTCGAGGTTGGATTGAACACTGCAGCAAAGACTGGTCCCTTTACTCGGATGCAATAGGTTTGTACAAAGAATGCAAACGCTGAACAAAATACTCCCTGCATCAAAATCAAGATATAACTTCAAACTCAAATATGAGGTACTGATCTGGTTGTACCAAATACTAGGCACCAAAGATTTCTATGTTTGTTTTTGTGTGTAAAACAATGAACCAACTTTCAATTTCAGCTGCTAAAATTTTGAACCTGGTTAATTCTTAACCCCCTTTGATAGATATATGGTAGTTGTACTGAGCAAGAAAATAAGTATAGAATATGAAGAAAATTCAAGAGAAAAATACGTTTTAGCTATACAGAGAAGAGATGCTAACAGAGTAGACAATGCTGAGAAGTTGAATGTCCCACTTTAGCTTCCAATCAGAGGCCTTTCGCTGAAAAATTAAAGCCACCACAAAAGACTGCAGTGTTCCTTGGATCAGCATCAATGCGGTGAAGGATTGTTGAGCTGGATATTTCTTCACAACTGGAGCCTGTATTGAAATGTTGTGATCAAAGTGTATTCAAAGAAGGTTGTTGTGTCAGTATCTCTCTATCTCTCCGTATATATGGAGATATAGGATAAGTACCTGAAAGGTAAGCCAGCTAGACCAAACAAAACAGCTAGCAAACAGCAGTAGGGCCCCCACCATCCATGTGTCAAGACCAAGCCCATTGACAGCTTTCAGGAGTACAGGGCCCTTGTATAAGGTCATAACCATTGCACCACCCACACAGACTAGGGTGCCCACAACTTTTGCTTGGCCATAAATACTCCTGATATTAACATTCTCCAACCTGAACAAATAAAAAAAGTTAAAATCAGATTGGACTGCAAGTATTTTAGTTTTCTATGGTCTGGACTGTTTTCAGAAGACTAAATACACTGCCCATAATGGAAATCTGTCAAAACCATTGGTCCCATGTAAGCAGATTCAATCCAAAGTAAACAAGAAGAGTCCATCGCAATCATAGTGTTATTAGTTATAGTCTCCAAGAATCGAAGTGTGATTATCATGTATATATACAATTTGAATTTGATTTATATGTAAAATCAGAACATTGAACAAGGTTAACTACCTTTCAGAGGATTTAAGAGATTATAAAAAAATGGGATATAAGCATTAGTCAGTACCGAAATGTTGTGGCCATCAGAAATGTGACAACAGGAATGAGGTTTGTAGTTGCAGAAGCGAATGTAGAGGAAGTGTCTCCCAAGCCTGCAAAGTAACAATTCTGGTTCATAGTGATCCTGCAATTGGCAATATCCCATGATTAGCAAATAATAAATAAATCAGTAGATCAGTTTGCAGTGTTAGCATTAGAGTTCTCACTACCTACTTACCCAACGAAGGCAAGCAGAAAAATCTCCCAGAAGATGGTACAGGTCATTGCAGGTCTTTCATTTCTGAAAGGAAAAAGAAAAGATGAAAAATACATGACATAACATTAGCAGGAATTCAGATCTATAATCCAATCTTAAATTTGCAGGAAGTTGAAAAATATACAGAAATTGTGTACCTTTCTAGAAAATAAGCAAAAGGGCTGATGACCACTGAAGCAACAGCTTGCCTGTAGGCTACAAAAGTGAAGTGATTCATTCCTTTATCCAGAGCAATTCTGGTAACGATATTCATGATTGCATAGCACACTTGAACTGCAAGCTGGGCTATATGGGGCTTGAATGAGGCCAAGCCACTAGCCATTCTTTCATCCACTGGACTTAACTGGGCTAATTCAGTTCAGATGCTTCTACTCTGGGAGCTAAGAAGAGCTAAAACTTAAATACAACACACTACTAAGACCTCATAAAATCAAATCCAGTGTTATGATAATTATACCAAGCACCAACAAAGATATGTTCCATTCAATTATTGCTGGCATAGCCCGACATCCTCCTTCCTGTATGTGGTCTAGATCCACCATAGCGTTAGCTCGGAATGGTAGATGCAACTACAAGTCAAAATGGTCATAGCAAAAACAAATATGAAACCTTTGCACTAAGAGAAACCAAAAAATTGGTCCCACAGAAAAATTCCTGATTGTGAACAGTGAATTGTTGATTGTGATTGGAGAAAAATTGTCAGAGCCCCCACCTTCACTATTAACCCAACCACACTTGCAGGGAGGGGTGAGAGGGGGTTGGGAAGCATGATCCTCGTTTATCTACTGTATTCTGCTGGCATGGATTTATGGTTCCACGTATCACATGGATACCTGTGCTCTTACACATTCAATGGGTTCCACGGTGTATGAGAACGATATGGCCAAGAGGCATAAGAATAATTTAACTCTTTTATAAAGAACATTGTGCTAATTAAGTGATTTTGGTTTCTTCTCACCTCGTATTCATGAGATGCGTGACTATTAGGCACCGTTCCACCAAGATTTCCAGAGATTTCCAGAGATCGGCTTATACGTGGACATGTGCAAGAGCTTCCACATTTAAGGAGCTGTCAGGATCGATGTTAGTCTGGTTACCCTTTTCTGCAAGAGTTTGAAAACCCCAGGGTTTAGGGTTTTTAATTTTAGTTTTCTTTTGTTTCCATGGCTTATCAGAATCCGTCATTTTTTCCGTGCCCATGTGATTTTTATTTAATAACCTGTGTTTAGGTCCCGGTTAATTTACGTTTTCAATAATAAATAGAATGTTTTGAAAATGTAAATCAATTTTTGGGTATTTTTTAAAGTTTTATATATTAATAATTTTATTGAAAACCTTTGGAATTCTCATGTAATGTTTCAAAATTTTAATAACAAATAACTTAAAATATTACACATTAATAATATATATGTAATTATTTTTAATAATTTAATAATGTATATATAATTATTTTTAGTAATTTATGTACAGGTGATTTTGCAATATATAGACTAGTATTTGATTTCTTAATCAACTTAAATGCACATATTTCAACGTTTCTTATAATGCAAAATGTCAGATGTCAATATTTTTCATTATAAAAACTTAATATGTATACATGAGTAACAAGACCATGTGACACACTAACAATTTAACATGTGTACATGAGTATGAAGACCATATCACACGCTAACACTCTCTGCACCACAAAGAATGACTACAAACTATAAAATTGAACCACCTTCAATAACTGACCGTGCATTTAAATATCTAAATTATATTTTTAGTGTTTATTATGTATGATATGAAGTATAGTTATATCTTTTCTTTCACACACAAAAGTCTACAAGACCATAAAATAATTTTTTTTTAATACTTTTTAAAATCATATGTTTATTTTTATTAATTTATTTGCTTTATTTGAAATGTATTTTTAGTATGTAATATGTATGATATGAACCATAATGTCAAAACAAATTTTCCATTTCATATAGTATTTTGCAAAGCAATAATATAAATGTACTATGTTTTAAAACTATTTGCTTCCTCTAAAATGTATTTTTAAAATTTAGTACATATGATATGAAACATACTGATATAATACATTTTCTTTTTTACATAACAGCCAAAAATTTCATAAATATGATTAAAAAAAATTATTACAACAAAAAAAAGCCCTATTGCAATATTAAAAGTGTCTTATCAATGCATGCATTTATCTGATTAAATATGTATAAAAAGGTTATGGGTCAACTTTAGAAAAAAAAAGAATTACGCATCTTATTGTAAAATGCACCATTTTACTAAATAAAATTTGCTTATATATAAATGAATGTTATAAATTATAATGAGGAATTTATTAGGAAGGAACTTATTTGAATTGGAATAATCTCAAATCTCTAGAAAATTGGTAAGACAGAGCCACTTGACAAGAATCTAATATTTTTTAAGTAATGGATCATTTCGCTAAATAAATTTGCTTATATATAAATGAATGTTATAAATAACAATGAGGAATAAATGAATGTTATAAATAACAATGAGGAACTTATCACCAAGGAATGAACTTATTTGAATTGGAATAATCTCAAATCCCAAAAATCTATTTTTTTTTTTAATTTATTAAAAGTAATGGACCATTTTGCTAAATAAAATTTGCTCATATATAAGTGAATGTTATAAATAATAATGAGAAACTTATCATGAAGGAACTTATTAGAATTGGAATAATCTCAAATCCAACATAATTTTTTAAATTTATTAAAATTTAATGCAACCTAACAAATTTTGTAACATACTAGAGCCCTTGATAAGCATATGCCGAGCATATTCCCTTGAGAATCAATCCAGACCAAGCATATGTTGAGCATATTCCCTTGAGAATCAATCCAGACCAAACATATGCTGAGCATATTCCCTTGAGAATCAATCCAGACCGTCAATTAAAAAATAAAAATAAAAGCCAACACATTCTCATCCATCTTAAATTGAAATAAAATGCCTTGGGCAAATATTGTTATATGTTAAAATCATTTTATTTATATTTTGGAAAGGCTTCTTATTTCAATTTAAGGTGGACGAGGATCTTGATTCTCAAGGGAATATTCTCAGCATATGCTTAGTCATTGGCTTTTAATAAATTTAAAAAGTTAGATTCATGTCAAGTGGCTCATTGCTCGTCAATTTCCTAGAGATTTGAGATTATTCCAATTCTAATTAGTTTCTTCTTGATAAATTCCTCATTATTATTTATAACATTAATTTATATATAAGCAACTTCTAATTAGCAAAATGGTCCATTTTACAATAGGATGTGTAATTCTTTTTTTCTCATGTTAAAGTTGACCCATAACCTTTTTAATACATAATTAATCAAGTAAATATATGCATTAGTAAAACATTCTTGGTATTGTATAGTTTTTTTTTTGTTATATTTATGAAGTCTTCAACTATATCACGGCATTAATAGTTTTAATAATGATTATATTAATTTAATCATTATTACTATTAATTAATTAATTAATTAAATTTCTATCTAATCATTCTTTAATTTCTATTTTAAAATTAATCACATTATTTTTTTTAAAATTAACTAAAATACATTTATAATTTATCAAAAAATAATATACAAAACTAAAATTCAAAATTACAAGTTTAAATTCGAGCCTGGCTTCACAATAATAAACTTTGGCTACCCATTGCCTTTAAAAAAAAATTAAACTAGAAAACATTTTTAACGGTTGAAAATCCACCACTTATTCCCAAAAAAACAGACACAATACTAAATGCTTGAAGTTACCCTCGTGTAATGAACACATATTCCTTTAACACAGCGCTTCGAGTGATTCTTCGCTGACCCAAAAAAAGTGTAACGATTGCTTTTTATAACGGTTTTAAACTATTTTTAGTTTAGTAAATATTAAAATATCATTTTATTTTATTTTATAATTCTTTTTCAATAACTTAATTTACATTTTGCAATGAAATACAAACCATAATAATATATATAATTGCATTTATTATTTATTCAAATAATAAAAAGTTAAATAATTCATTGAAAAAAACTAGCAAACATTCATAACAAACATATACGAAAATAAATTGAACGATCCAAGTGTAATGATCTTCATTTAGTTCTCCTCTTTTATGGGTGGCGGGAATTATTGTTAATATCATTTGACAATTCACTCAAATCTAACTTTTGTAACCACTTTTTCAATAAAGAAATGAAAAATAATAGTACGATTTTCCAAGCTTTTAACTCCTCTAATATAATATATTGTAAAATTGTGTGTAATGATCGTCATTTAATTCTCTCTTTTTATCGGTGGCGGGAATTATTAATATCATTTGAAAATTTACTCAAATCTGATTTTGTTATAAGTTTTTTAATAAATGGATGAAAAATAATAGGGAGTTGTTTATGTAGGTGGAGAAATTGTTCGCACACTTAAAAAAGGCGGATTTAGGGTAAAATAAATTAAGAAATCTTGCCATAGCAGTTTTTAAATCATGTTTTTGATGGTGGAAATGGATTCAACACCATAAAATACCTCAAGGGCACCCAAAATCCTGAAGTTTGATAGCTATAACTTGGATTTACAAAAATCCGTGCTTAATTTTATTAAAATCTTGCCAAAATGTCCATGATTTTTAGGCCCAAAAAACAGACAAGTTAAACTATGGCAAATAGTAATAAGATTATCCAAGCTATCAATTCCACTAATATTTTTGAAATCTCAACCACATTTAATATATTGTAAAATTGTGTGATTTGTAAATTATTTTGTTCGGAATTTTTATTTTTTATAAAAAATAATTTAAATTTCGTGTGTGTTTATATATATAATTAATGTTTTATAATTAGATTTTTTAATATTATTCTTTCTATAGGGTGATTGTTAGTTTGAAAGTATATGGAAATAATATAGATGAGGAGCGTAGTTCCATGTGTTTATAGGAAAGCTCCCTTCCACAAGGGGAATTTTGAGGTCTAAAATGGCCCCCTTAAGGGAATTATAAAATAATAGCGGAAATAATAAAATAAGATTTGATGGCATAATCAAATTTTAGAGGGAAAAATGAAAAAATTGTTTTTTCAACTTATCTTCCAAAGTTTTTACTCAAATTTCGAGCGAGAGTACTCATTGGATGCAAAATTTAATTCCTCATCCAAGTAGTATCCATGTTGAATACTTTTAATGGGTCTTGCTACACGAAAAATAAGAAATACATGAAAAACGTGATTATAATTACGTTTTTTTATGTATTTCTCATTTCTCGTGTTCAGGGTCCATCGAAAGTATGCAACATGGGTACTCCTTAGATGAGGAATTAAATTTTGCATCCAACAAGTACTCCCACTCAAAATTTGAGTAAAAAATTTGGGAGATAAGTTGAAAATACAAGTTGAAAAAATAGTTTTATTATTTTATTATTTTTTAGTCTTTTTACCCTTTTACTTAAAAAATGGTTAATCATCCCCCATGGTTGACATCATCATCTTGAATCCTATTGGTTCTTATAAATTTTATTTTATTTTGTACATTTTCCTTAGGAGGCCCATTTTAGACCTCAAAATTCCCCTAATGGCAACTCACCATATCCTACTGGTATGGGACCTTGTAGGTTTCTTATGGGTACAAGTGAAGGTGAGAATTTATGACTGTCATGGCAGATAATTACACCATTAACTCTCTTTAGGTTGGAGATGTATAAATCTCTTCTTGTCAAGAGAAAATCATGTTTATGAACTGTGGTTTTGATGGACTCTACTATGTTGTTTCCTCCTCACTTAGCACTCCTTTCATTCTTACTCTTTGTTTTTCTTCCTTTACTGGTTAATATTCTAGCATCGATCTATTATGGTTCCGTGAGCAAGATGAAGGGGGAAGGTTTGGTGCACTCCACTAGAGTGGAGTTAGAACCTAAGAAAACCACTAGAACCTTCTACTGCTCATGCCCTCCCGATATCAAACAATTCTTAAACTTGTTGAGGGGGAGATCAAATAGAAGAGAGCTCATTTATTTGATGAAGAAATGGTAGACATGGTTCGACATCTCGTCAATGACCCGTGAACTAGCAGGACTTGGGAAATTAAATATTAGAGTACCCTTGAGCTCTATTGCCACATGTAATCCTTAATGGATCGATTCCTCCAAGCCAATGAAGTAGAATGCCTAAATTTGTATCAACGACTCAATAACCAAGAGTAACATTAAACATCTTTGAACTGGTTACCATATGCAATTGGCTAGACAAAAAACAGGCTAGACTTCTAGTCTCTACTATTGTTGACACCTCAAAGGAAATCCATACGAAGGTTTCCACTACTTCCTCCACCTAATTCATGACTCTTCTACTTTTCTTAGTTCTCATGGTTTTAAATTTGGTCCTCTCGCTCCTCTAATATTTTTGTTTAAAGTCTTGTCATAGCTATTATTTAATGTAAGACTAACCTAGTTTATGTTAGAAATTGTAGCAAGAAAGGCTAAATTTGAATTGTACCTTAGTTAAATTTAGTAATTTGAGTTTCCACATCGACAGGATGACTTGGATTCTAGTTAACTTGTGTGACATGGATTTTCCTACTAGTTTACTAAGTAAATTCAAGTTATAGGCTAGAAGTAGAGTTTTGCATGCAGTGATTGCTAAAATTTAGCAATCTAGTTCATTTATTTTTAGTTTGACTCAGTTAACTGAGCTCATGTAACTAGTTGAGTCAGTTGAAGGTCAATTGAGTAGTAGAATTGTTTTTAACTCAGTGATCTCTCAGTTAAACTAGTCAATTAGCTAAAAATAGCCCAAACATGCAAGGAATTTTAATTCCTTGGATGGGGTGGATGAAAATGCACATGGTTATTATCAATTGTCTACTAGTTGAGAGTATAGGCTTGGCAGTTAAGTAGTTGAATCATTCCTTGGGAATTACGCAAGAAAATAGGAGAAAATTCCTATCTTTTAGGAGTTAATTTTCTCTAGGATTGCACAAGGAAATAGAAGCAATTTGGGCCCTTGAATTGGCTAAGCGTTTTATAGAGCAGGATAGTTAGCAGGAGAACAGGTTTACAGTGCAGGGTGTTCTTCAGGATCAAAGCAATACATTGTAATAGTTTTTCATTCTCATTTGATTAATGAAAATAAACAGAAGGGTTTTTCCCAGTGGGGTTCCCCTATAAATAATTGTGTTCTTCCGGTGTTTTAATGGTTTCTTGTCATTGCATGTGTTTCTAAATTGTGATTTCCATTCCATAGAATAGTAGAGGAAATTTATAATCTCTTGTTTTTAGTTTGAATACATCAGTAGTAGCAAATTTATATTAATTTCGACATGGTATTAGAGCAGAAATCACACTAGAAACCAATCTATAGAGCCCCTCCTTCAGAGATTTCGAGTTGCAGATTCAGTGAAGCAGTTTTTATTCCATGTAGGAAAATGTCTTTCAACAAGTTGAGATTGGAGTAGGCCCTTGAGGGAACCTTGAATTCAATAGCTTGGAAGGACATGATGGAAGTAGTGCTTGACGATAATGGAGTGCTAGAATTCACCAAAACTGACATTCCACAACCAGTAGCATCGAATGCACAGTAGTTAGCCCAATGGAAGAAGGATATCGCAAAATCTAGGAGGGTCACCGTGGAGGGTGTAAGAGACCACATAGTATCGAATTTACATGGTAAGGAGACTCCATTTTCTATGTGGAAGACCCTCACTAAAGTATTCAAAAAATAATAGTGATGTCAGTAAATTGGCATTGAGGGACAATATCAGAAACATCCACATGCAGAAAGGAGAAACCATTCCACATTACCTCTCTAGGTTCACTCAATGTTGATATGAGCTTGGAGGAGTTGGAGAAAATATTCCCTCTTCGGAACTAGTGAGCCTAGCTCTCCTAGGCCTTCCAAAATCCTAGTACAGCTACCAAATCACTGTAAATGGAAGGGACAAATTACCAAAGTAGGAGTGACTTTGGTCTTATTTGGTGCAGGAATAAATTCAGCAGAACACTAGAGATGGAGTAACATCCAAATATGAGGGGTAAGATTAATTATCCTTGGTTGGGAAGGGAAACAAAGGCAAGGAAAAGAAGGCCCAAAGGAAACCATAGTCTAGCCAAAACAATGACAAGAATAAGGATCTAAGCAAGATAAAATCTTTTCACTACCATGAATTTGGACATTATGTAACCAAGTGTCCACACAAGGAGTCTAACAAGAATCCTTCAAGAGGAGTAGGAGGTGAAGTACTTGCCTCACAATTTGAATTAGATTTCACCCTAATTTCATGCATGGCCAACACTATAATGGGGAATGTGTGGTATCTAGATTCAGGTGCCTCATTCCATATGATAGGATGCAAATAATTCTATAGTAGCCTAGAGGAGAAGGATCTCCAGATGCACATAGAACTTGGGGATGATGGGCGGTACATTACCAAAGGAATTGGAATCGTAACCTTTAAGAGGGATTCAAACTCCCATCTTCATCTGCAAGATGTTATGTATGTACCTGGAATGAAGAAGAACCTAATATTTGTATTTGTATTGAGGATAGTGGCTATGATGTTGTTTTTAGTAAGGGGAAATCCTTTCTGATACATGTAGCTACCGAGCAGGTGAAACAGATTAAAGTTCGAGTGAATAATATATACAAACTTGAGGTGGAAGCTTGTGTTTCACTGAGAAGAAAGGTAGGATAAGTGCAGATTCAGGATGTTGGAGAACTTTGGCACAAGCACATGGGACACTTACACCATGGAGCCTTAAAAATCATGCAGAAAATTACCACTGGTCTCCTGAAATACACCCTTGACCAACATGATGTTTGCAAGGGATGCACATTATGGAAATATGTCAAATCCACCTTCTAGGGCTGAGATAGCATAGATGGAGAAATCTTGGACTGAGTCCACTATGATGTATGTGGAATATTTTCTACAACCTAAAAAAAAAACATAGATATTCTGTAATTTGTGTTGATAAATTTTCAAGAAAATGTTGGATCTTCTTCATAAGGAAGAAGGATGAAGTTTTCTCAAAATTTGTTCAATTCAAAGCATTGGTTGAAAAGGACACTGGTTAGAAAATGAAAGCCTTGAGAAGTGATAATGGAGTAGAATATGAATCTAACACCTTCAAGGTTTTTTGTTCCAAAGAGGGTATTAGAAGAGAACTGATAACACCCCATAACCCATGACAAAAGTGGGTGGTTGAAAGGAAGAACACAATAATTGTGGGAGCAACAAGAGACATGTTGAATGATCAAGGGTTACCATTACATCTATGAGGAGAAACATGAAACACCACAGTTTATTTGCAGAACAGGAGCCTTCATAGAATAATTGGCATGATCACACCCAAAGAATATTTCTCTGGGAGGAAGCCAAATGTATCTCATTTTCGAATCTTTGGAGCTATTGTGTATTTTCATGTCTCCAAGGATAACAGGAAGAAACTTTATCCTACAACTGAGATGGGATTCTTTGTAGGATACATACATACACCACATAGTTACCAGGTGTATTTTCCCTCACTTAGGGTGACAGTAGTGAGGAGAGATGTAAAATTTGATGAGGAGATGGCTATGAGATGCTCTCTAGAGTGAGAGTTACGTATCCCACCAGAGGAGGATCTTCTGGTTCCAAAGAGGAGCCTCATGCAGAGCTTTAGGATGTTGTGGGGAAGCCACAAATGGAGGAGCAACCAGGAGGTCGAGTGGAGGCATCCACTCAACCATAAACTTCCAGAGAGGGAAGGAAGATAACTAGAGAAGTTGACATATTGGTACAATATGCATGGGAGCATGTGGGATCTCCTACATCTTAGTATGGTTAGAAGAGGTCACTAGATATGTACATTGGGTATATGGCTCTCATGACAGAAATCATTGAGACAAAGCCTTCTTCATTTGAGGAAGAATTTTCTTAACCAGTGTGGGATGATGACATGCTAGAGGAGTATGACTCCATCTGTTGAAGAACAATGTATGGGAGGTGGTTCTTAGACCGAAGAACAAGTTAGTGGTTGGTTCCAGATTGATTTACAAAGTGAATCATGCAACTGATGGGAGCATTGAGAAGTACAAGGCCATATTCCTCAACTAGAACCATTCTAGTATTAGCTACGAAGATGGGGTGGAAGGTCCATTAGATGGATGTGAAGAATGCCTTTCTCAATGGTGCTTATGAGGAAGAAAATTACATAGAGAAACTAGAGGGATTTGATACATATGACAGGGAGACACGTGTTTAGACTTAGAATAGCCTGTATGGTCTAAAACAGGTGCCTCGAGCATGGTACACTCGGATCGACACATATCTCAATGGACTAGGCTTCACCAATAGTGAAGTAGATTCCAACCTCTATCACATTGTGGTTGATAGAAAGTTTCTTACCTTGGTATTGTATGTTGATGACTTGATACTTACAGGGGATGAGAAGTTGATCCACTCTTGCAAGGAGGACGTTGTAAGAGAGTTTGAGATGAAAGAAATGGGCTTGATGCATTAATTCCTTAGGCTAGAAGTATGGAAAGGTGATGGTGAGATTTTTGGGATTCAGGGGGAGTATTCCTCTGAAATACATCAAAGGTTTCACGTGGATAATTGTAAGCCTATGGTCACAACTGTAGCTACAAACTAGAGGAAGAAGAGTACTTCTTCAGGAGATGCAATAGATGCTACCATCTATAGACAACTTGTGGGATCCTTAATGTACCTATTGAACACAAGGCCTGACATATGCTATGCAGTTAATCAATTGAGTCAAGCCATGGTGAAGCCTACCAAGCTATATTGGAAGGAAACAAAGCATGTGCTGAGGTACCTCATAGGAAAAACCAAGTATGGGTTATGGTATAGGAGGAAAAAAAGGAGTGAATCTCTGAGGCTTCACCAATGCAGATTAGGTAGGGAGTCCATCAGATATGAACAGTACTTCAGGTGCCTTCTTCAATGTTGGGTCTGCATCTATTTCCTGGTATAGCAGGAAACATAGGTCTGTGGCACTCTTCTCAATAAAGGTTGAATACATGGTTGCAATTCAAGAAACATTGGAGGTCATATGGATGATGAAAATAATTGTGGGTCTTTCTAGTCAGCAGATGGATTCAAAAATGATTTATTGCGATAATCATAGTTGTATTAAACTCTCTGAGAATCCAATATTTCATGACAGGTCCAATTTTTTGGGTGTGGAGCCTGATTATATTCTTTATTTTTTAGTTATTTTAGTTTCATGCGTGTTGGATACTTGTTCCTAACGGGGCAACAACACCACCCATTTAATCTCCCCATTGCTAGGGGTTCGGGGGCAGTTCCCCCAAAGCTAAAAATATATGAAAAATTCCTTGTAAAATGTTGTAATCTCATAGTCAATTTGGGTCGTTCATTAGGCGAATGATATGATGGTAGAAGTTATGTTAATTTAGGGGTTTTTTTCCCTAGAAGGAAACCCTCAGTTTATATGAGGGAATTGTATTGTGATTGTGTATGATTATTTTGAGTGAGAAAGGGAGAGGAGGTTGTGTGAGAGAAAAGAGGAAATTACAATGGATATGTTGTAGGTGGTATCTCTTCATTTTTCTGGATAATATAAAAGAAAGGATTGCCTATTTATCTGTGGACGTAGCCCAAATTGGGCGAACCACGTATATATGTGTCTCTCTTGTTTTATTTGTTTTTGTGTTTTTGTTTCCACAATATTTTATTTGTTTCACTGCTCTATTAATTATTTTCTAACACAAGCACATTGAAATCAGGTACCATCACTTGTGGGATTATATGCAGAGGAGAATTATGATGCTACAATACATTCCAACTGAGGAGCATGATGCAGATATCTTGAAAAATGAATTATTAAGAGGAAATTTTGAATTCCATAGGTGTAGGATATGGGTGGTGCAAAATCCCTTTCTTGCTAAGAGGAAGCGTTAGAAATTGTAGCAATAAAGGCTAAATTTGACTTGCGTCTTAGTCAAATTTAGTAATTTGAGTTTCCACATCAACAAGATGACTTGAATTGTGGTTAACTTGTGTAACATGGATTTGTCTACTAGTTTACTCAGTAAATTTGAGTTATAGGTGAGAAGTAGAGTTGTGCATGTACTGATTGTTAAAATTTAGCAATCTAGTTCAGTTATTTTCAATTTGACTCTGTTAACTAAGCTCAAGTAACTAGTTGATTCAGTTGAAGGTCAGTTGAGTAATAGAACTATTTTTAACTCGGTGATCTCTTATTTAAACTAGTCATTCAGCCAAAAATAGCCTAGACATGTATGGAATTAGAATTTTCTAGCTGGAGTGGAGGAAAAGGAACATGGTTATTGTCAATTGTATACTAGTTGACTATACAACCTTGGAAATTAAGTAGGTGAATCATAGGATTGTCAAACTTCACATAACATCAAACATGTACAGTTGTATATTTTATCTTGTAACTTGTAATATAATAAACATAAAATTACCTCTCTCTCTCTCTCTCTATATATATATATATATATATATATATATATATATATACAGGGTGTGTGTATGTGTGCGTGTAGTGATGATGATGATTTTTTATTGAGATCATAATTAGTTTACTAAACCTTAAAAAGGTACATATTACTTATATTACTTTGAAATATTATTTCTATCTCAAAAATCATTAAGAGAAGTGTTATAATATTAACATGATTTTGATGACTTAGGAGATTATGAAGGTCAAGATTCTAAAAAATATGCAAAGCCTTTCTAAAAGAAAGTGTCTTTCATCTTCAACCTTCTTAATGTCATAAACATGGCAAATTTTTAGATCCCATGGTGTTTTTGAAATTTTCCAAAATCTAGTTTCACTATATATCTAGCGGAAGTTGGTTCGTATTTTAGCAATATTGATTAATTTTTTGTTTTGTTTGTGTTAGTCAAAGCTGAAAGATACTTTTGATCTTCTAAATTAGGTTTGGTCATGTCCTTGTAGTATCATAGCTTCCTTTTATTTTCTAAATATTTATTGCACTACAAATTCTCTTTAAATTTAGAAGTAATAATATTTTTAATATTCTTGGTATCCTACATGATGAAATATTCTTGTATTCTCCAATAATTTAGCCAATACTTAGCATCTTGATGCCATCCTTTCTTGAACTACTGGTGGTTATGGTTAGAGTTCAAATAAATTTTGGGGTGCCTCTCACTGTTGAGGTTGTTTATCTTGTTCTTGTATGTTAAGTACCTAACCATGTATGTGCACTCAATGAGGCAGAGGGTTGCTTCGATGAGGATAATAGGATAGGGTTTATTTATTTTAATTTTAATGTTATAACTTATAAAATTCCTTTGCATTTTCTCCATTCTTCTCCAATATTCTCTAGAGATACTACACTCGTAGGCTTTGCATATGTATAAGAAAAATAGAGTGATGAGAGTATCAAATAAGACATTTTTCTTCTCCCACAATTGAAGGTTTTTTAAGAGGTTTCAACTCCTTTCCCTCACTCATGGATGGGTTTCATGTCAAAACCCTCTATTTTAAGGCCCCTACCCTAAAAAGGAGTGTTCATCCTGTTGTGCTATGATACAACCCCCCCATTTATTTGAACATTGATTAAGGTTGTGAATAATAAATGGGGACCCTTTAAAAAACAAATCGAGCTTAGGAAACATTACTTCTCTTTACTTTAAGTTTTAAAACTTTAGGAATAAAAGGTATGAACCTTTTTTCGCTTTGATTTTATTTTGCCTAGCGCAAATCAAAAAACTGCCAAGCTAACAAAGTTGGAACACATATATAACTTTTGAATTGTGATAGCGCTAAGAAATTTTCAAATTATATGCAAATTCCCGTTAAAAAGGTGAGAGGCCCTTATAACTATAAATCACATTGCTTCTCCCTAAAAGACAAACCAATAGAGATATCATTCGAAAATAAAATGCGATGAGGTCGGACCCGATAAAACAATAAACAAATGTTGAAGCATATCGGCAAATCCTATGAAGCACAATGCTTTGAGTTTTAACGCTCATCGCATCCCACAACATCAACCCAAATGAAAGTCACACCCACTTTGATAAAGTGCGATATGCGATTTGCGCCGATCGCATTTCGCATATAGTCGTGGTCAAGATACATAATATGGATTCTTGTATGATGTGAGATTTGTGATATATCGTTTATTACCAGAGTGTTTGAAACGATACTTAATCAGTTGGTCCGTTAAAAATATCTAACAATATAAAACCCCTGATTGGATATATATGGTAAAACACATAAAATATGGGACAAACTTGGTATGTATCCAATTGCACAATTACCATCACCCCACTGTTTTATAACAACAATGTTGTGTAGGTTGTTTTCCAAACAGGATACCACCAAATTTTCCATTGAATGGGTTCCCTTAATAGACACTACCGTCAATTCTACTATTATGAATTGGGCTAATATCTTATCTAATAATTTGGCCAAAACTATTATGGCATACAAAACAAATAGGGTCTTTTCTACTAGAACAATACCTCCTTTTTACATGAGTGCATACATTATGGACGCCATATGTTTCTACTCCAATTTTACTATTATGGGTTGGAAATGGACTAGTCAAGACCCTAGTACTATTCATATTTATCACAAAGGCCTTTGGGAGTCTGAATTTCGTTCTCATTTTTATAATATTTGCCATGGAGTCATGTTTCCCATTCACTAAACCATTTGTAATTATAAAGCCCCCATAATTTCTAAAGAAGCCAATGTAGATATTATGCCTGTGACCAGATGGTTTGGAGAAGATAATTTTACTTATGTCATAATTTTGGGGTCTTGCGCCTCCTCAAGTTTTTACCTATTATTTCCCAGACAAACTTTTGGCCAGGGAGATTGCATACCAAACACTTGGAAATGGTGTAACCAAGCATCTCAAGGATTCAAAAAAAGATATTTGGCCTACATTTCCAGTACAGTGTGGTACCTTTTCTCTCTTTGATAGAGGCCATACAGCAAAGGAAATCTTTAATATTACCTCTTTGAATCTGGATTTTATGCCAGGAAGACAGTATGATCCCAACAATGTAGTTCAATATTTTACTATTGCTCTTAAAAGTAGACCATTCATGCATGAAAAAGATGATTTTTATTATTTGTTTGAAGGAATAGATAAATTTACAAATGTATTAAATATGGCATCCAATAAACTCAATGTAGCATACATCAAATCATTTCATGAATACATAAATAAGATATTGGAAACAGTCCCATTGGACTTGTTATGGATAGAAGAAGTCAGAGAGACAACTCCTAGTATCATCCTAGATGATGATGAAAAGTATATGTCTGGAGATGAGTCCCAAGAAAAATCAGTTCAGCATTCAGAACATTCCCAACATAAGTCCCAATATTCAAATAATTTTGAAAATGAACCTGAAAGAAAATATGAAATCCCTGATAAAATAATTAAAGATGCAATCAAAGGAATTGATACACATACTGAGGAAGGAACTAATGAAGTTGAATTATTAAAAGAATCTTCTAAAGAACTTCAACAAGTTCAAACTACACCTGAGCAGGCAACAAAATATCAAGTAGAGAATTTGGGCAAGGAATGGAAAAATTTTACTAAATAACTTTAGATAGCACCTAATCTTAATCCTGAAGGATAAAAAATATTTCACACTCCTGAGAAAACTCAGAATCTACTAAAAACAACAATAGCACTTCAACAAACCCAGGGGTTCAAGATCAAGAAATCATCCTGACCTTCCCTACTAAAGAAATTATTTTTAATATTGAAGAGATACCTCCATTAGACGTTTTCTACAGTCCAAATCATAAATTTGTAGTAAAGAGGAGGAAAAGAAGAAGAATTAAGGAAACAGTGACAACCCTTAGTAATGAATCAGTGGATATTGTTTGGAAAAAAACTTTTGTTAATCCAATTGAACATCTTACCAAACCTTCACAGTTTGTAGAAGCATATGCAAATGGTACAGTTGATAAAGAAGTAGAAGTGAAACTTCTTCTTAGACAAAGAGATGAAAGAGTTCAAGCACTGGAAAGACAATTGGAACAAGAGAAACACAATGCCAATAATCAAGCTGAAATGCAAATGGCACAGTTCTAGAAGGAATTTGAAAGGTTGAAGTTGCAACATCAAGTGCACATCTCTAAAAAAGATGCACAGATAGAAGCAACAACGGACAAGCTCAAAAGTTAGCCTCATACAAAACAGTTCATAAAAGAAGCACTTGAATGGAATTCAAAGTTGAAACAACAACAAGAGAGTTTCTTCCCACAAATCTCTACTACTAACTCATATTGTGAAATAAGTAAAATCTTGACTCAATAGGTGGCAAACTGAAGATTGGAATGTGAAAGGATTCATAAGAAAATTTCTGAATTTATTTTATGGCAAGAATCTGAGAAAGGGAAGAAGGTTGATCTCCCAAAGATTGACAAATTTCATAAAGACATTTTATTCAAATACTGGGAGATGCAATTGAAACAAGCAGAGAAATAAGCTTCAAAGGTAGCCAAATTAGCAAACAAAATCATTGAGTATGTTAATGAATAGATTCATAATACCAAACTTATTAAAAAATGTATAGTTGAAGCAATTCCAGAGGTAAAACTATTGGAGACACAGTGGAAAGAAAGCAATGAGACACAGGCAGAATCAATCAAGCAGATAACTAAATTAGATCAAGAAAATTACTGGAATTTCTTGATTAGACCACATAACCAATGCATGACTCTGCAATATTTAACTGATTCCACTAGAAATACATTGCTAGCACTTTCAAATTCCATATTCAAAGGACAAGTCAGATCCAGGATCACTCATCCGACTCAATTGAAGCTAATGATGGATATCTGCCAGCTCAAAGACCAAGTGATGAAAGGAAATCAACCCAACTAAGCAGTCTTGTTATCTTTAATTTCTATATTTTAGTTTAGTTTACTTATTATGAGGAAGGTTGTTTGAAACCTCCTCAACTTTTTGTGTAATAATCTATTTTTGACTTATTTAGTTTAGTATTTAAACCCATCTCATGCATTTAGAGAAGGGTCCTGAATTTTATCAAAGAACAATTTGTGAAAGCTTGTACTTATGTACTTTTGTGAATGATTTCGATAAAATATATGGAACAAGATCTACTTTTTGGAAAATTGGAGTATGATTTACTGAAATTTCACTTTTGTACTCTTAAAGTATATTTGGTTTGAAGAGAAACATATCAATATTGTGGATTTAATGAGAAGAAATTATCATATCTAGTACTATTATCTTTATGATTAAGTTTGATTATAAATTTACAATAATTTATTTTTGTATTGTGATATGTATGAAGTTTGATTTATAGTTTATCATTTATGCACTTTTGTAAAATGTTTCAGTTGCAATTCCTTACCAAATACATAAAGCAATCGATATATGCGATATATTTTAAATAATTATTTTGATTAACTATTTAGTCAAAATAATCATCTTACATAATTTTCATCTCTTTTAGTAATTGAATGATATTTATTAAATTTTACTATAAGATATCTTGTTATATCACATTAATAGTAATTCTTCCTGGGTTATAGATTAAGTTAAACAATTAGATTAAATAGATGCATGTTTTTTGTTACTTAGATAGATTATTTCCATTAGTTTAAAGTAATTCTTCATTTCACCTTGTATCAAACCCATCATCACCATATCAATTTCTTTGCTGGAAAATTGGTCCCATTATCCCCAGTCGGAGCAACCACACCAAATGAAAAAGGAGCTGCTTTAAGGTCCAGACTGTGTGGTTATCCCCCATGTTGTTGAAATGGAATTACGGGGCTTTAACACATCCCTACACTCATCACTCAATTGTAGGCTATGTCTATTATTGTTTCTCTTGAATCCATATCATCTAATTTTATTTTTCCCACCAATTCATTGATATCTTGTTATACTTGTTTTCAAGCCCATAATAAATAGATGAAAAATAAGAATAGGATTTTCCAAGCTTTTATTTCCACTAATATTTTTGAAATATCAACTACAATTAATATATTGTAAAATTGTGTGATTTTTAAATTATTTTGTTTAGAATTTTTATTTTTATTTTGTATATATATATATTTTTAATTTTCTCAAATATTATATATAAAATATTTTATGATTAAATTTTTTTTTTTATAATTAGAGTTTTTAATATTATTCTTTATATAGGGTGATTGTTATTTTGAAAGGATAACATGCATATTGAAAGAATACTGATGAGGAGCGTAGTTCCATGTGTCTATAGGAAAGCTTCCCTCCACATGTATTTTTTAGCAACTCACCATATCTCGATGGTATGGGACCTTGTGGGTTTCCCATGAGTACAAGTGAAGGTGACACTTTACAAATATCATGGAAGATAATTGCACCATTAACTCTCTTTAGGTTCGAGTTGTATAACTCTCTTATTGTCATGAGAGAATCATGTTTATGAATTGTGGTTTTGATGGACTCTAGTATGTTGTTTCCTCCTCACGTGACACTCCTTCCATTTTGACTCTTTGTCTATCTTTCTTTATTGGTTAATATTCTAGCATCGGTTTATTACGATTTCTTGAGAAAGATGAAGGGGGAAAGGTCTGATGCACTCCACTAGAGTGGAGTTGGAAGCTAGAAAAACCGCTAGAACCTTCTACTGCTCATGCCCTCCTGATATCAAAAAATTATTAAAATTTTTGAGGGGGGAGGTAAAATATAAGAGAGCTCATTTATCTGATGAGTAAATGGTAGACATGGTTCAACATCTCGTCAATGACCCATGAACTAGAAGGACTCAGGAAATGAAATATTAGAGTGCCCTTGAGATCTATTGGCACATGTAATCCTTCATGGTTCGATTCCTCCAAGATAATGAAGTAGAATGGCCAAATTTGCATCAACGACTCAACCACCTAGAGAAATATTAAACATCTTTGAACTGGTTACCATATGCACTTGGCTAGATAAAAAACATGGTGGAATTTTGGTCTCTACTATTGTTGACACCTCAAAGGAAAGCCTTATGGAGGTTTCCACTACTTCCTCCACCTAATTCATGACTTTTCTACTTTTCTTAGTTCTCATGGTTTTAAATTTGGTGCTTTGGCTCCTCTAAATTTTTTGTTTAAAGTCCTATCATAGCTATTATTTAATTTAAGATAATCTAGTTTCCTTTATGGCAAGATGTGAACATATATTTTGATGTTAAACCTCTTTTTCCAAGCTTGGTTTTCTTATGGGTAGGCTAACGATACCTTTTATGGTTTATAGTTCATAGTTTTGACGACAGTTCTCTAGTTTTTTATTACAATGCATAGATACACTATAGCTATCATAGGATTGTCAGACTTCATAGAACATCAAACATGTATAGTTGTATATTTTCTCTTGTAAAGTAATAAAATAAGCATAGAATTTCCTATATATATATATATATATATATATATATATATATATATATATATATATATATATATATATATATATATATATATATATATATATATATATATATATTTATTTATTTATTTATTTATTTTTTTTCTAATTATATGAAATAGGATGTGTGTGTGTGTGTGTGTAATGATGATGATGGTGATTGTTTATTGGGATCATAATTGGTTTACTAAACTTTAAAAAGGTACAAATTACTTATATTACTTTTAAATCTTATTTCTATGCTAAAAAAGAATTAAGAGAAGTGTTACAGTATTACCATACTTTTGATGACTTAAGAGATTAGGAAGGTTAAGATTCTAAGAAGTATTTTGAAATTGAGTTCTAATTTGGGTGTATGCAAATAACTCTAAAAGAAAGTGTCTTTAATCTTCAAACTTCTTAATGTTTCAAATATGGAAAATGTTTGCATCCCATGGTCTTTTTGGAAATGTCCAAAATCTAGTTTCATTATATATTTAGCGGAGTTGGTTCATATTTTAGCAATATTGATTAAATTTCTTCTTTGTGTTAGTAAAAAATGAAATATACTTTTGATATTCTAAATTAGGGTTGACTGCCTCGTTGTAGTATCTTAGCTTCCTTTTATTTTCTAATCCTTTATCGCACTACAAATTCTCTTTAATATTTTTGGTATCTTACATGGTGAGATATTCTTGTATTCTCCAATGATTTAGCCAATAATTTGCATCTTGATGTCATCCTTGTTTGAGCTACCGGTGGTTATGGCTAGATTTCAATGCAATTTTTGGGTGCCTCTCATTATCCAGGTTATTTATCTTGTTCTTGTATGTTAAGTACCTAGCCATGTATGTGCACTTAATGAGGCAGATGGTCACTTCAATGAGGAGGATATGATAGGGTGTATTTATTTTAATTTTAATATTATAAATTATAAAATTCCTTTGAATTTTCTCCATTATTCTCTAATATTCTCTAGAGATACTATATCCTTAGGCTTTGCATATGTATAAGAAAACCAGAGTGATGAGAGTATCAAATAGGAAAATTTTCTTATCCCACAATTGAAGTTTTTTAAAGAGGTTGTGCTTCCTTTCCCCCAGTCATGGATGGGTTTCATGTCAAAGCCCTCTATTTTAGGGACCCTAACCCAAAAAGGAGTGTTCATCCCTACACTCCTCAATCAATTGTAGGCTATGTATATTCTTGTTTCTCTTGAATATATATCATCCAATTTGATTTTTCCCACCAATTCATTGATATCTTGTTATTTTTCAAGCCCATAATAAGCTTTCCACCCTTCATATATCATTTTTCCAACAATATAGTTTCAATTGAGCTTATGATGAATATAAATTCCAACATATTTGTATGAAGGAACTTTCTCCAAACTATCATTTCCATATATGTATAATAAATTTTATGGGATTTGATTATCATTGTTAGTATGAATCTTAATTCCAAGCGTACGAAAAAATACCACTTTAGTTGTGCATAAAAAATAGCCCTAACAGCAAATATGTCTGCTAATATCCTCAGATATGCAATTAGGTGATCAAGATAAATGCTGCAAAAATCTAGATCTATGAATTAGAAGACATTAAGCAGTAGAAAAAACAAGATTTACTCCATGCATCCAATAGACAAGACAGAAATATGTTGAATGAATTTTGTATTAATGGCACCTGGGAGGAAAACACAGGAGGGTGTTCCTAGTTCTCCTCAATGGGATGGGTTCTTGTAAGTCCTCAGCACTTCAGATCTAAAATTCCTCTCTCTTGATGGTGCAGAAAACCCAGACAAAAATGGTAGCAAAATATGACTATGATGGTGTATCAATAGTCAGACCAAAAGAATAGATCTAGAGTGATCTTTAGGCAACAAAAGGTGGTAAATGAATGGGAAAACCCTTCTATTTATAGTAAAACATTAAGTTAGTCTAGATATTGGTGCATAATTAAAATATTATTAACCAAATCAAGATCCAACTTTTATGGAATATTTTATTATATTTGTTGGAGGGACAAGGAATTTGACTTGGGTCAAATCCCTTTATTTGTAAATAATAAATAAATAAATGATTTATTTATCATTTTAAGGGTGTGATTAAGTAATAATAAATAAATAAATGATTTATTTATCATTTTAAGGATATGGTTGAGTAATAATCAAATAAATAATGATTTATTTAATTATTTAAGGGTGATTTAGTCATATTTAACAAAGAATATTATTTAAATAAGGTTTACGTAAGTATTTTTAGAAAATAATAAGATAAATAATGATTTATCTAATTAATTTCCTTGTTTTGGGTTAAATATAAGAAGGAATATTAATTAAACTGTTTTTTAACTAATTATATTCCTTGAGGAAAATCAAACAAATGTAGATTTATTTAATACTTCCCCATGGGGTTTCCTGTTTAGACCATAAACAACTTAATAAAGGTGGTTTACTAAGTTATTTTCACAATGAAATCAATTTTACTTAGGGTAAAATTGGTCTTACATGGTGTACTTGGGTCCATCTAATGATAATAGGTTAGATGACCAAAAAATGGTGTAACAATCATGATATTTGTTTTGTTTGTATTCATAGTCATACCCATAGTAGAGAAGAATTCCTTGAGGATTCTTATATGAATACTAAGGTCGTAGGGATTTTTTGATATAAGAGCAATATCATCAGCATAAAGAAGAAGGATGATGACTTTAACAACAAGAGCCAAGCTAGTACAAGAAACTTCTTTCAACCAACATTCTATCTTATCCATGTAAATGTGAAAGAGAGGAGCGAATAGGGGACAACCTTGATTGAATCCAATATTACAATATATTTATTATAACCACCCTCAATGTTCCTAAAATTGGTAATAACACCTTCATAAAGCCTTATAATGATAACTCTTAGCTCATAAGGAAATTTTATCTCTTCTAATATACTCCAAAGGTTAGTCCTAGGCATAATGTCCAAAGTTTTTCTAAAATAAATGAAACAAAAAAGAAGACTAATTTTATTGTTGCAATACTCATTTATAATAATATTCAATGTGAAAAATCAGTCTGTAGTTGAATGATATCTCCTAAAGCCAACTTGTATTTTACCTTTTTTCACATATTTTTAAGCCAAAAACCTATCTTTTTTTCCAAATACTTTCGTAAATTTAAGCTAAGGTGGGGATAACCATAATGGTCCCATGATTAAAGTGATTAATTTTATCCCCACTTTTAAAGGTAGTAATGATAAGGATTTGAATCTAATTTTAGGGAATCCCTACTTGCTTATGAAATTGAAGAGCTTGTGTGTATGATAGGTGAGGATAAGCCCTTTAATTTTCAAGCTTTCTACTTGGCAGCCTTTGATATCCTTAAATTTTCATTTTGTGAGTTTCTTAACCCCATAATTCATCCTAAATATGAATGTTTGGAATGTTTCATAATATAATAAGGTATAAATAAATATTTTTGAAGTAGGAGTTCCATTCCTTTAGGGAACTAGATTATTTTATTTAGTTTAATGAGTCAAATTTTTCTTCAAAATCTTGTAGGATCGATATTTGATAGTGGAGAAGATTCTCTTGATGTCTATTAATATAGTACCTTGTTACCCTTTTAATTAAAACTTTGTATATTTTTATCTTATCCAATTTTAAGAACTCATTAGAAGCATCTCTAATGACTTTTCTAGCAATTTCACACTCGTTGGCATACCAAGGGTTGGTTGTCCTATTTTTCTTTTTCCCTAACACCTTGTTTTCTTGAAGGGGTCAAGACCCAGGTTTGGAGTAGTTGTGCTACCAACAAAACCCTCTATTATCTTCCCTTTTCAGCAACTACCTACAACGTAGATCACAGTCTCACCCAAGGAAATATTGGGGTATGTCAGAACCATGTTTTTTCATCCAAAGGGAAAATAGGATGTGGATATAGCGCTAACCTTCTTTCTTATGCTCTCCCGAACTACATGGATGCAATTATCTACCTCCACGGTATATGCCCTATTCATTACTTAATACTATTGCACACTGCACCTTTATCAATATTATGCAATATTCAACCCAATATAACACATAAACAACATAAAATAATATTCGATGCATAAAACAACTTAAAATACATATAATAATAAAAATAAAAAAAGATGCAGAAATATGCTTCAAAAATCATTTTCTATATTAATAATATATCTTCTTCAGTACAATACTTCTCTGACCCGTGCACACAACTGCGGGTGGCTTGTGCACACAGTTACAAACTCTTCAAGGTATCCATGCACACAACTGCAGAGCCTTCCCCTAAGACCCAAAATAGAATAAAACAAAAATATTCAACAGTTTTCACTCATACAATGATGGATCTATATCTTCAACTCAATATGACGTTTCCTTATATAGCCTTTACATATTACAAAAAACTTGGTCCATATACCATGGGCGCACTCAAAAATAACAAAATAACATGATCCCTTTACAAAAACATGGGCTTTGACCCAACCCAAAGCCCCTAAAACTCAGCACGGTTTATTTCTCTTTGTTGGACTACACACTTTTCTCCTTGAGTTGCGAGGTCTTTGACTCAAAATTGGAACAAGTTAGGCCTTGCCCAATAGGGCCCCAACACTCACATGTGACTCGTCTTGAGTCACTTCGCTGGTGTGCCCTGACCCTTTTTTGTGATGCTGGTGTAGGATGTCTTTAATGGCTGAACCATTTCTTTAAACTTCTTTTCTTCTTTGCACGCCTATTTTAATAACTTCTCTGGTGTTGGCCTAACGATATTTTGAAGCACTTATTTCTTCTTTTGGTGCATCTCTTTCAGCTTGTCATCAACTATCTGAGCTAGTTGAATGGATTCGTCCTACCATGGCCGTGTTCTGGCTGTGATAAATTATTCTTTCCTGTGCAAATCCTCGATCTAGCTCTGCAAAAATTTTCCTTCTGTAATCCAAGCAAGCCACTACATGGCTGCTAAATTCCTCACAATGGTCTTGATCTCATACAACTGCTTCTAATTTTGTTGGATATCTTGTTCAATCATCTGAATGTGTGGATACTCATGTAACGAGTTCCAAATATCCATGGTATCGTCTAACAACTTTATAGAGTCCTTGAATGTGGTGCAAATGCCTTCAAAGGCCATCTTAAGATATAATTCCCGCTGCTCTCTGACCTCTGGTGGTGTAGCTGGTTGCAGCCTCAATTGCAGCTCAATGATCTACATTTGGTACTCAAACTTGATAGTTTCCATGTTGTTCTTTTTTTCCTTGATTGTGAGGGCGATATTCTCAAACTTCTCTGATGGTGCTTCCTCTACGCAGACCTTGATATTTGGAAGCTCACTACAAGTCTGTCCTATGGCATCCTTCAACTATCTATGTTGTTGCCACTCCTCATCCCTTTCATTGATGATCTAATTCATTTAATGATATTATATTTTCATTGTATTTTCTCATGTCTTCAGTTATCCGCGAGTTGCGTTGTTCTCACACCTTCAGCTCATCTATGACAACCTGGTGTAATTCATCAAGTGTCTATATGGGAAACACAACAAGATTCAAGTTAATGTTGTCCCATTTCTTTTCTCGTTCTCGATATTTTGCAGCATCAAAATTTAGTGCTCCTCCAGGTACCTGTAAAACTCAAACATCATAAGTTATTTCTAACCAACGCTATTGTTGCACCTGTTGGGTCGCTTGTTTTGGCTCGTTGTTCTTGTGATCACGCGATTTGCACCAATACCTTAATTTCTTTCATTCCATGTTGCACCTCTATCAATACAACCTTGTATTGATCTTCGATCCTGCTCCATACATCTTCGGTGATATATCACACCATATCACTGATCTCATCAAGGTGCCCCTTAATAAGGCTTATTGGTTCCGCGCTCGTTGATTGGTCTGAATTATGTTTTTTCTTTGCACCTGATGTTTGCGGTATCCTCCTCTTCAAAATAAACGGTGAATCAAACTTCTCTCTATTTGTGAAAGGGTCTTGACTTCTCTACGTGTGTTATGTGCCTTTAGCTTCTTCGGCATCATTTTCTATCTCCTTCTCTATTTCTTTCCCTGTTCTTTTCTTTGTTGCCTCCTCTGTTGCAGTGTATTTTTGTTATGAGATGTATTTCTTACATTTAACTTCTTAGTTGTGGTATCTTTCCTACTGGTCCTTGCATCTTCTACTTTAGTGCCTCTAGTTGATGGGGCCAGCTAATATATCATCCAAGTCTTTGTGACTTGCACAATGTCAACCTCGTTAACTAGGTATGGATATGGGTACCATTCTTCATTTGGATCCTTTCGTGCCTTGATGTACACTATGTGAAACTTAGTTTTGAAGTCTACAACTTTGCAGTAATATTCAAATAAAGTCAATGAGAGCTTGGGATGTTTACTCACCACTGTGTGTAGATCCATCTCCATTACCACACAAAAGGTTTTGTTCTCCATCACGTACTTCGGCTCCTTAGAAAACTAGAGCGAGCGGTACCTCAAAACTTTGCAAATATCTAGGTCCACAATAGGGAACTGTGACTCCTCGGGCTCCTTCCATGCCATTAATGCAATGAGAAACAATAACCATGGATAGTGGAATTGTTTCCCTTCCTCTTGTGCTTCACGACAATTGTCAAGAAATTCTTTTCATAGGTAACCAAACTAGTTATATTGTACCCCTTTACTGCACTATGAAGCCAAAGAGACCACGAGTGCTGGTGCCTCATTCGCACGACATTTCCGCATGATATTTCCGGAAAGGATGTGTGCGGTGAAGTGCATAGCAGGGTCATTGAAGGAGATAATGACATAGCCTCTCATATTTTTACTATACCTAACTATTTCTTCATTTCATCAGTGATTGCCTTGTCCTGACTCTTCCCCATGAACTCCTCAACGAGGTTCTTTCCTTGGCAGGGAAATGCTTTGATCATCCTGATTAGAATATCATCTATGGGTATCATGTCTCCCAACTAGAGGCACCCATCATGCACTGAAGCTCAAAATTGGCGGACACATATGGCATTGATATTTCTTTACCCAAACTAGGTAACATACAACATATTAAGAAATTCTGTATGTTGTACCTTTGCATCCCACCTCTGTGGCTCCAACATGGTAACACCGTTTGCTGGGTAATGTATTGGTTTCAGATATCTGTTGGGCTCAAACTAAGGATATTTTCTTCTTTCGTTGAAGTCCCAATCCTCCATCCTTAGGTTCAGTACTTTGTCCAAATGTTCTCCTTCAAACGATAAATCATCAAGCAGTAGCGGTGTGAATACAACAAAATTCATAGCATCAGGGTCCTTCACTAACTTCGCACGCTGCTTCCTGGGTGGTACATATGGTGGTAGCCTAGAAATAGGCTCTACTTCTTCTGCTGCAATATCCTTCAGAATGTCTATTGCAATATCTTCTTTTTCATTTTCCTAGACCTCCATAGGTTGCTTTTTATTGTATAACCGATGCTTAGACCTATGCTCCTTAGTAATCATCTTCCATGGAAATTTTCTCACACTAGGGGACGAAACTAGTCTTTTGACCTTATTTTGCTTGGCTTCGCTGCATCTCCTACATTCGATTTCTTTCTCGGTGATCTCAAAACTTTAATGGTTAGTGTTGTGGCTGTCATGGTTCGTGCTAGTTCACTTCTGATCAATTTTCTAGAAATTTCTTCCCAGTTCTTCATAGACACACAACTCAATACTCTGTTCACACTTAGGTGCAAACTTACAATTCGAAGTCTCAGGAAGAAAAGTGGAAAATTGTGGAGAAGGATGCGATACGTATAAGAAAGTTGAATTTTAGACCCCATGATTGTCTTCAGATTCTGCTCATTAATGTGGATCTGGTGGCATATTTTCCCAACTATGCCCAATAAATGTGTTTCCCTTGCTCATTTTAATGGAAATTTCCCTGTCAAATCAACTTGTTTGCTTCCAACGGTCATATTTTTGGTGGACTTTGACAGATCCTTTCTTACATCGCAACAATTAATTCCTCGTCGCAGTTCCCTTAGACTTCACCATACTTATGAGTTTTGTGCAATAATCCATCTTCGACGAAGTCCTTCTTCAGCAGAATATTTTATAGTCCCATGCCCACTTTCAACTGCATGTGACACGAAGACAATCCTCCTTTCATATAGTCAGTGCGAAGTTCTAGGGATAGAGTCATCCCTGTATATCTTCAATATGCTCCCATTCACGTGTCCTGGCATTAATTGACCATCCAATTTTGCGATATAAAATATGCCTCCCTCAGAGACGTACCTAATGATATATGGGCCCAACCAATTGGTTTGGAACTTTCTTTGGAACTTCGTGAACTTACTATCATACAATAGTACAAGGTATCCTTCCTTGAATTATTTCTACTTGATGTGCCTGTCATGCCAAGATTTTTCCCTTAATTTTTGTACTTTCTTATGATAACCATCGATGAACCTATCTTCCTACAAGCGAGAAATTTCACCATCCTTTCTTCCATTGTATTGCGGTCCGCCATACCTGTGAATGTTGCAATTATTAAACTAGGCACAATATACTCCATAGGCATGACTGCTTCTTGTGCATAGACCAACCTAAAAGGTGTATGTCCTGTAAATTTATTGCATGTTGTCTTGTATGCCCATAAAATCGCTGGAATCCTTACATCCCCATCATTTATGTTCACATTGCAGACCTTTGTGAGTGCATTCTTCAAAATCTTGTTAAAAGCTTCAACTATTTTCTCCTGAGGATGACAGGGTGTACTCTTCTGATGATGCATTTGGAGTTATTCAGTCAATGATTCAATGGTCCTATGCAAGAAGTGTGATCCTTTGTCACTCATTAAGATCTTCAGATACCCAAACCAGGATAGAATGAACTCAAAGATGAACTTCGCAGTAGAGTCTGCACTGCAATCCTTCACTGATTGTGCTTCGACAAACCTAGTCAAATAATCTGTTGCAGTGATTATATACCACATGCCAGTCTTATTCCCTGGTGGATTAATAGGTCAAAAAAAGTCTATTTCCCACTTATCAAATTCCTGCAATATCACTTGGGGATTCAAGGGCATTCCATCCCTCCTAGATGGTATTCATGTTCTTTGGCATGCATCACAAGATCTACAATAGGCCTTTGCATCCTTATGCACTGTGGGCCACCATAATCTAGCTCCCAAGATCTTCTATGTAGTGGCATTTACTACATAATTTCCTCTTGCAACTCCGCCATGAGCTTCTTCTAAAATTGTCTGGCTTTCATGCTTAGAGACATATCGGCACAATATTTAATTTGGTCCCATTTTATACAAATCTCTGGTAATCAATGAAAAATCAATTTCCTTGACTACCAAATCCTTTTTCTTCTGCTTAGTGTACTCCGAAGACACCATTCCTATAGTCAAAAAGTGAATAATATTCGTGAAGTGATCATTTGCAACACTTATTGAAAATAACTTCACATCTGGCAAGTTATCTTCAATGATCGTAGGTTATTCGCATGTCTCTATCCTTGATAGATGATCAGGTCCAATGTTCAATCTTCTTGGCTTAACGATGACTTCAAAATCATACTACTGAAATAATAATAGCCATCTACAAATATTCCCTCCTATAACACGCTTATTCACCAAATACTTCAGCACGGAGTGATTAGTGAACATCTTGAAGTGCATTCCCAACAAATAATTCATGAACTTCTGTAATGCATAAACCATGGCCAACCCTTCTCTTTCTTTCATGGACTAATTCTTCTATTCCTTGGAAAAATTTCTTCTTGCATAATATATGGGGTGATCAATGTCTCTATCGCTTGGATGTGACAGTACTAAACCCAACACTATGCAACATGCATCAACATATATGTGAAACTCCTTATTCCAGTCTGGGAAAACTAGAATCGACATGGTTACCATATTCTCCTTCAATGTGTCAATGCTCTTTTGGCATTCGTCGTCCCAGAAAAAAGTAACATCATTCTCCAATAGATTCTCCATTAGTTTAGTTATCTGTACATATGCCTTTATAAAATTCTTGTAGTAGCCAATATGTCCTAGTGTTGTGCACAGTTGTTTCACCATCTTAGGTGGTTCCAAGTTCACAATAGTAGCAATCTTTGCGGGGTCTACCATCAATCCTTGTCTACAAACGACATGCCCCAATAGTATACCAAAATGTACACAAAATATTCCCTTCTTCAAATTCAGTGATATTTGATACTATCTCCTTCACTTTTTCCTTGTACTTACGGTTCAATCTATAGGGTCGATGTTTTACTGGCTTCACATCTGGTTTTCGAATAATCCTCATAACTCTGAGGTCTCATACTATTCCATTCAATTCAAAAAAATTAGTGGGAAAGAGCTCTTGATATTCATGCAACAACTCAGAAACTTTTTCAATTGTGTCTTCATCCCAATAATCTCCAATCAGTGTGAATTTTGGCTCCTCCTTTGATCCTATATTCACTTTCTGCATCTTCGCCAACTGTGTTATGTCATTAATCTCAGGTCTTGGTCCAACAACTTTGTGATGTCCTTCTGATTCTGGGATATTAACATTGCGTGGATCCTCATCATCCTCTTCCATTGTCACATTATAACATTCTACTGCATGAACCAATTGCGTGACCCAATAAGGCTATGTCCAGGTTAGCGCAGTTGTAGTCATGAAAATGCCTGCTCTGACTATAAAAAATCATCTTAAAAAATAAAATTCATTAATAATTCTTCAACAAAATCTTCCCAATTCACCGTTCCATGTTGCAGTTCAGTTTCAAGAAACCAATTCATAGGTATCACATCCAATGTGTGAAAGAATATGTACCCACTTTGGTTCTGGATCTTCGCCCTGCATCAAAGTCCAACGAAAAATGTGCCTCTAATGGTCATCCTTGCCATCATGTTTACCTCAATTCTGGTATTCGCTTGGCCAAATTTGATCTTCATCAATCTGCAATTCTCTTTCCAACTCCCAATATTTTATTTATGAGTACCCCACCATCTAGAAAGTGTAGATCTTAGCGCGACGCCCAAATCTTGAAATCTTTGTTCTTCCAGTACCTCTCTTTCAAAATCACCAAGAAAATGACAATATTTCCTATCCCATCATAGTAATGAAAATTACATACCTCTAAAGTTATGCAACGAAGTGATCTTGTGATTCTGTTACATCACTTGGTAGAGACTTCGTGCAACCTATTCTACCAATTTTCCAATTCTTCTTGTGTCTAAAATACAAGAACTGTCCCATTCCCAGCTTAGCCTTCCATCTGCAGTGCGATTGATCCAATCCTCCTCCTTAACTATTATTGAAGATGTTATCAATGTCTTCATCAGAGTATTAATTGCGGATAGGCTCTGTGTAGCGCACTCCTTTTAATGGATTGAGAGGAACAATGACCCTCAGATTGCCTTGTTCAAACACCATCTTTCTCTTCTTCAAATTGATGATTGCATGGATATCAAAATCCCAATCCAATCCAACCAGCGATAGATATGGATTATTGTCATCTACAATTTCAATTACATAAAAATATGCAACAACGTGCACTCCTTCAATATCTACTATCATGCTAGGTAACCTTCTCATAGGTATGATCTTCTACAGGTTAGCCATTCTCAACTGGATCGACGACCATTGCAATTGAAATATTCCCATTCGCTCCCATGTTTTCTTAGGAAACACATTGGCATCGGACCCCAAATCCAATATTACCTAATCCATGTCATAGTCCCCAATATGCGAAGTTAATATAATTTCCCTTCCTGTCCTCCTCTTATGCCGATGAAACTTATTTACTGCACGCATCTCACTACGCGGTTCTTCCTTTCTAGCACAAGAGTATATCAACTTTTGCAGTCCTTCAAAAACCTTATGATCTCATGAAAACTTCATGAAGGTCTAAAAAAATAATTTTAATATGGTTTTATCAAACTCCTTCATTGCATTACTTACCTTGGTGTTGTCTCTCTTCGAAATTATCTACTGCAACAATTGCGCTTTAGATGTGGAAGCTCCAGGGTCCATGAAGATTCGCTTCACGTCCATAAATATCTCCTTTTATCTCTACATGTTGAATCCAGAGGTCTTTTTTGTAGTCTTCTGAACCCCTGTGTCTTCCATAGACTTATTTCCTTTAGCTTTATCATCTCTTGTTACTACGCCACTTCTTGCTACTATGTTAATACAAGGGTCATCTTCCCTTGGTTCAACGGTCATCATCTGGAGGTTCTGTGTAGGCCATTGATTATGTTTCTCCTACATATTACTATTAGAACAGGACAATCTTCGATTACATGATCAAAATCTCTACAATACCTATAAGAGGTGGCAGTGGAGTTCTAACAATCTCTCGCGAAGTGTCCAACTTTGCCACAACTGTAACATATGACTTGGCCACATCCTCAACCGACACCTCCTCCTCATCCATATTTTCCGCCTTGGAAGCCTCCTGGACTTTATTTTTTTCCTTGATCCTCATATGCACTCCCTTTAGCCTACATTCTATAACCATCAACACTTCGCTCCATCATTAAATCATAACTGCAACAGTTCTTTTCATCATGCCCTACTGATCTACAAAAGTTACAAAACAACTGCTTCGAGGTATGCACATTCTTCTCCAACAACTATAACTCTTCTGTGGTATGTTGACCTGTAATCCTACATATGTTACACCATATGTTTGATCTTGGGTTCAATGGATTAGGTGCTCCAGTGTTGATGTATTCTTTGAATCCAGGGCATTGATCCTTATAATGGCCTTCTGCCTTACATTTTATACACCATAATTTGGATTAAATTTATGACCTAATTTCCTTACCCTTCTTTAGATACTACAGCTCCAAATGCATTGCTGCTAATTGAATTTGAATATTATTTAATCCGACATGTGTATCTATGACTGGCGAAGCTTCCAACATCATCGCAACTTATAGAGCTTTGGCTTGTGTTGATATCTTCTGTTGTGTCAAAGGAAGCTTGATATGTGGAAATAACGCAGCTATAAACCACTCCTTATGCTGGTCTTTGGGATTTTGGAAGTTCACATGTCCCATTAACATCTTGAAATTTTGATCTAATTCCCAAACAGAATTAGTTACCACCTGCTTAATCTCCTTCAGCTCAGTGATACACTGCGACTACGATTTTGGCTTCTTAAATTCAGCAGTCAGTGATTTATTGGTCTCATCCAATGTGGCAGCCTAATGCATCATAGAATAATTCATATACCATGTCAACACCCTTTTCTACAATGGTGTGACAAACCACGACTTATTTATATCATTTTTAGTGACCTGTTACGTTTTCCATACTACTTCAACGAGAAACCAAAATTGCTTAGGATCCTTTGATCCCTAACCTTTGAAAATAGGCATCCTAACCTCATTAGCCATGTCCCTTGGGGGAGAGGGAGGTGGAGGGAAAGTATGGGGAGGTGGATCGGGGCTGAGGGGTGTAGTGGGATGGGGAATCTCAGAGGCGCCCTGATGATCTCCAAATTCTAATTGTGACACACCACTAGGGGTTTCAGGGTTACTTCTCTCTTCTTCGATTTCAGGTCCACTAAAAAACGGGCTATAATAAGTCTCAATGAAGTCCTTGTGATCTACTCGGTATCTCTTTCCACTTTGCATGGACCGAGACTTACTTCTTCCAAACATCAATCTGATTGTATGTGCAATACACCCTTTTCACATAAAAGCATCTTAATCCACAACTTTAAATAATTCAAGTACTTACCTCATGGACCCTTGAAAAATATTTGATCAGCTTCGTTGTAGGATACATACGTGTCTATGGTGCACTCAATTATAAATCCTCCCAAAATATTTTCAATCCAAAAATCAACAGCTCTTGAGATCTTTTTATCGGTCTCCTTGAGTCGCTGCGACAATTTAGGGCTCCACGGAGCAGGCTCGACATTCTTAAAACATGTCTTATTCTCAATAAACCTTGAAAACCATTCATGATGTTCATTCACAAAAGATGAGAAGAAAATATTGTGCTTCTTTTTAAAAAGATATATCTACAACCTACTAGAGTTAGTTTATCAGTGATCAAAAATATCTCTTTTGAGAGTTTTTCATCAGGTTATTAGTCAAAATTTGTTTCTTTTTCAGTTAGTTCTCAGCAATAATTTTGGTCACTAAAGAAGGTTAAACCATGTGTGTTGCTCTTTCATTTCATTTATCATCACTACTTTCAAGGTCACCATTTCCACCATCATCACTAAGAGGCCTATAGTTAGCTTACTCCATATCATATAGGTCAAGTTTAGGATCAAAACTGCCCATGGAAAAATCTTCATATTTTCACTAAAAATAAGGCAGTGAATCCTTCATTTCATTCATAAAAATATGATGAAGGAGAAAGAAAGTTTATGTAGTCCAAATAAAAACCATATTTGTTGTTTCATATAGTTCAAGTCTCAAAAATCTCATATCTGTCTCACTGTTTTATTTACAATAAAAAGAGTCATCTTGACTATCAGAGCTTCAAAGGAAATCAATCTACCTTCTCAACTCATTTAAAAGAGGAATGTGCTAGTGTCAAAGTGTAAAAAGGCGGGGGGAGGGAGTGGGGTGAGTAAATTTAATTTCCACATTTACCCTTTTCATGCATATGAAAAGCCTTCATTCATTTCATTTACCCTTCATACCCTTCAATTTTTCCAAAATCCAAATTTCACCGCTCATTTCCGTTTCAAAACCATTTTTAACCATTCAAATTCATTTTTTTGTTAAAAGGTAGCTCCGCTTACTCCACAAAAAAACTTTTTATATATCATATATTATATATGATATTACTTACCACAATTAACTGTATTGTGGACCCCTTAGCTTTTCGCAATCTGCATATTGCAAAATTTTTTTCCATATTCACTTGCTGCTTCATAAAGTTCCCGATGCGATATTGGTAGGGCCCATCCCCTGCCACGTCAGCATCGCTATAACATATCGCAAATATTATGGCCCTCCATTCATGTTACCTACCCCATTTCCTTGATCCCCGATATGCGAAAAGTTATATGCTCCGAATGCAATAACCCTTTGACTCTCGACTGCGATAAGTCTGACTTTCCAATTTGTGATAAAAAATCTCGTCCCTGATTTGTGATGAAGCCTTGAAATCCTGATTTGCGATATGAGATATTAAAATGGGACCTTTTTACTACCACGTCATCTCACCCCATTGCAATTCACAATTCACCAATTCCTCCATCCTGTGTCATATGTTTAAATGCTCCGATCCTCGATCTACGATTATGATATATAGAGGGTTCTTCCTCCCACTCATTGTTTATTTAATAATTCCTTCCATTGGCTCACATCAAATGTGTCTCCTTATAATTTCCCTTCACATGCCCATTTATTCCTTTAAACCTATCTATATGGATTTAATTTAATCTAATTCTCTTTCTGCGGTCATTTAAAATCCATTCATAAAATGAAAAGAAACCCTATTAAGTCAAAGAAGAAGCCAAAGAATGGAACAATGCCAGAGTTTTCTTCGAAAAAAACTTCCACAGACCTGCGCCACCATTAGTCCTCAACACTAGTACGCTTCCAAAATCATAGGTAGGATTCAAGGACCAGTCACAGGATTTACAGAAATTGTGGCAGGAGTTACTCAAAAGTTTGATTTCTATCGGCAAACCCTGTACATCGTGACCTATAGTTCAGGATACAAATTTTAATATCAAACATTGATGTTGGGTTCGATAAGCATTAGTTGAGAAATATTTTAAGATTTCTTGTTAATGTAATAAATAGAAACATATTTCTCCTATTCCCTCTCAATGTAATAATATCCTTGTCTTTGGAGATATTTGAAGGTTTAGCCTTGTTGGCAGACCCATTGTAAAAACTATAAATAGACAGACTATAGGTGAAGGATAGGTTGGATAATCGAGTTTTTGAGACCGTGTGTATTACTGTGGACCTAATATTAATGAAATCAAAGGATTGTAGCAAATTTTGTGAGATTCATGTGGTATTTCTTTTGATCAATGTACTTTCTCTCTATTATTTCACTTTCATTTCACTTTCTGTGTAAAAATATTATCAGTTTATAAACATAAATCAATCATATGTTATGTTTATTAAGGTTTCTATAATATATCTTTTCTTTTAATGAATGAATTCAATAAAATTCTCATTCGGACCCCTCTCTTTTCTACCACTATACACAAATGACATATTATTTGTGCTCAAATAGTTTGCCTATCTTTCCTTATTTTGTTTTCTGCAATTTTTTCTTTGAAATCAGTTTTAGTTTCACTGAATATAATTTTTATCCAACAAAAAAATTATTAAAAAAATTATAAGACAAATTAATTCATATCTAACCTAAAATATGGTACTCAGCCTAAAATTGAATATTTAAAAAGTGACACAGAGAGAGCCCTCTCTGGTTAGGTAGGGTTAGCTGCCTAGCTAAAAGTTGGTTTGTGGTTACCTTTCTTCACTCCTAATTTCAGCCTAGGAAGTTGGGGAGAGTGATAACACAACCAAGCTTCATTTGACAATGGGATTTCTGTTTTCATGAACTGCGAACTCTTAGTTTTCATATCTACCCAAACTTGTATTTCGTTTCTTGTCGGATGCCACATCCACATATCCCTCAATCAGATCCCAACCCCAGAAGCATAACCATATTTTGGCTTGAAGGGGTCAAGACCCAGGTTCATAGTAGCCGCGATACCAACAAATCCTTCTATTACTGTCCCTTTTCGGCAACGACCTGCAGCGCAGATTGTAGTCTCACTTGAGGCAATATTGGGGGATGTCAGAACCAGGTTTCTACATCCAGAGGGACAATATGATGTGGATCTAGCGTTAACATTCTCTCTTATGCTCTCTTGAGCTTCGCAGATGCAATTATCTACTTCCACAGTCTATGCCTTATTCATTACTTAATACTATTTCACATTGCGCCTTTATCAATCTTATGCAATATTCAACCCAATTAACACATACAAACAACATAAAGACTTCACGATGCATAAAATAACTTAAAATAAAGATAATAAGAAAAATACATAGATACACACATATATGCTTCAAACTTCCTTTTCTTTATTAATGATATATCTTCTTCAGTACAATACTACTTTGACCCATGCACACAGCTGCGGGTGGTCTGTGCACACAACTGCAGACTCTTCAAGGCCTCCATGCAAACAATTGCGGAGCCTTCCCTAAGACCCAAAATATACTAAAACATAGATATTCAACAGTTTGTTCTCATATAATGATGGATCTATATCTTTGACTCAATATGACATTGTTATATATAGCCTTTACATCTTCCAAAAACCTTGGTCCATATACCATGGGTGGACTCAAAACTAACAAAATAACCCAATCCATTTACAAAAAGAGGGGCTTTGACCGACCCCAAAGCCCCTAAAACTCCATGTGGTTGATTTCTCTTTGCTGGACTGCACACTCTGCTCCTTGAGTTGTGAGTCTTTCACTCAAAATTGGACCAAGTTGGTCTAGCCCAACACACATCCATAGAGATTTTATTAATATAAGTAAAGGGGGTTGTAAGAAAAAAATGCTAGAGGCCATGAATATTTTTCTCATATGATAGGATATTTAGTTCACTATTTAAGTCCTTTAGGAAAATATTGACTTTTTTTTTGTTAAAAAGAAAGTGCCTTTAGTTACCATAATTTTACTCAATGGAGTTCTTGTGGATGAAAAATTTTATGGTTAGGGATAAAGGTCTATGACTGGAGTTAGATTCATGGATATTTAAAAGGTCAAAATTATTATTTGGTTGTATATGGAGATATCTAAAATCACTTAATCTACAACACTACTTCCCAATCCATGGATACAAATCATTTGGTAATAATTTTGTCATTTCATTATTCCATTGCAAATTATTATATCTTGAGAGCCACATAGCTTGATTAGTTGAGTACCAAATAATTTTTGGTAAGGACTTCAGAGTTTCTTTTGTACCTATTAGTGGAAGAAAGGTCTTCATTTAGCCAGAGAGGAATAGGGTCAAAATCATTATGTATAAGAATAGTTTGATTGGTTGTAGTTCTAACATTAAAGCCTCCTAGCAAGAGGATACTACCTTCATCTCTTAGGGTATATATATCTTGTTCTTTTTTTTTGTATGGACAATTCTTATCTAGATTATTTTTTTATTATTATAAAAAGTATAATTGTGCAAAGTAATGGATTTCTAATTACATATTCTTAGCATTAATATCATAAATGTCCATCTATATGCTGATTAATAGGTATTTTTTTTATGAAACCGAATGTGAGGATAAATGCTTGTTTTATGTACCAAATTATGCCTCCAATCCCTTTGCAGGAGGATTTTTTATTCCATGCTAACCGCAATACAAATACCTCAACATGAGGGACTTTAGATTCTTCGTGCTGCCAACTTTAAAATTTAAATATAATATCGATTTCACTAAGTATCCAACTTAATATAGGACCATTTATCCATGAAAAACCATTATATTTCCATGTGAGGATTCAGAGCATACCAGATTCATATTTATTATTATCTTTTCTTAGCTTTTCAATTTCTAGGTATTGTCCATTTTCCTTCCTAAATTATTTTACCTTTAAAAATTTCTTAGTTATTTTTTATTTTCCTTTTGGAAATAGATCTTTGTTCATAAATATTAATGACCCTTTTAACTTAGGATTTTTGTTGAGTATGTGGTGTAGCGGCTACAAAATCCCCCCAAATTTTCGATATCTTAAAATTTGCAGCCTCCATATTGAACTTTTAAAGGAATAAGTTTCTCAAATTTTCTATCTTTTTACTAAGAAAAATCTTGCATAAGAGATTAATCACATCTTACCTCAAAATTATGTGACTGGTCACAATCACACTTTTCACTCACATTTCACTCAACACAAAATTTCCACCTAGTCATAATTGCATTCTACAAGACTTACTCGTGCTAAAGAAACCTCTTGCATATATATATATATATATATATATATATATATATATATATATATATATATATATATATACATATACATATACATATACACATACATACACATACACATACACATACACATACACATATACATATACATATACATATATATATACATATACATATACATATATATATATATATATATACATATATATATATATATATATATATATATATATAGATATATATATATATATATATATATATATATATATATATAGATATATATATATATATATGTATACATATATATGTATATGTATACATATATATGTATATATATATAGATATATATATGTATACATATATATGTGTATACATATATATATGTGTATACATATATATATGTGTATACACATATATATGTATATATATATATATATGTATATATATATATATATATATATATATATATATATATATATATATGTATGTATATCTATATATATGTATATATATACATATAAATGTGTATACATATATATAGATATATATATACATATATATATATATATATATATATATATACATATATGTGGTTGCCCACCCTATTTCATTTTCACTGTGCCATTTTATCCAAGGCCTTTGAATGAATTGTTATCACTCCACCAGATTCCCAAGGCTAAAGAAGGAATCCTGACAGAGGTAACCATAGACCAAGCTTTTGACTTGGTAGCTAGCCCTACCAAGTTGGAGAGGGCTCTCTCGAAAAAGAAAGTCACTTCCAAGAGCGATGGAGAAATTCGGTTTTTTAGGCTAGATATTGAGTGTAGGGGGTTGTTTGAATTTGGTTTTTGGTTGGGGAATCACTAGATGAAGAAATTAGGTCAAGGAATGCTAGGCCAAGGAAAATGAGATAGGGTTGCAGGGATAAATGGGGAAATGTAGGCACAAGGCTTATCACTTGAAGAGGATTGTGATGGAATGGTGTTGAAAGTGAAAGTAAGCTAGGAAGAGCATGGGAGATGTATTCTTCTTAGACAGATGAAGATGGAAAAACTATGATCAATTACCCAAAACTAAGCATGTGAAAACATGTATTTTGATTATCTAACTTGTAAGAGATCATAACATAGAAATGAAGTGAACATGAATACAACACATTCTAACATATGATACTGAAGAAAAGACAATGATAGATATCAGTACACAAGTATCCCATAAAATAGGTGCAACACCTCTTTATTAGCTGGCCAAACTGAGTACAAAATTTTCCTTGATCAACTAGAAAACATACAAACTGATTCCAACCCTTCACTAGTGTGAAGAAGGAAGCTAAATAGACATAAAAAAAAGCTTCACTCATCCTCATGGGTCGAATTCATGAGGTGAGGAAGAGATCCACAAATTTATGAACTGAAAAATGAAGTGTAGTATGGTCCAAGTGACTCACTCCTCATTACATTCAACTGATTTATTATGACTCATTAATGAATTTTACACGATGAATCTACCCTAGGTAAGTAATATAAAACATAATTACATTTTACCATCATTAATTACATGAATAGAAACATGATTTTTTGAGGCAAAGTGAAAATTTTAGAGAAAATTTGAAAAAATTAGCAAATTATATAGTTGCGCCCTCCATTGTGCATTTGCGCCCTCCACTGGTCATTTGCGACCTATGTGTTCGGGGCCACTTTTGGAGGCTTTCCCAGTGTCCAAATCAGACCCAATATGTCTTGTTGGAAACTTGGCTATCCTCTTTCTGAATATGCCTCAAGTTCTGAAAATGAAGTTCATTTCCCCCCTAAAAAAGTCATTCTCCCAAGACTTGTATTTGTGCAGCACCTAGATCAAAAAAGGGGTAGAAAGGTGATTTTTTGATGTTTTTTTGAGCTTTACACCCATCAAAATTGAAAAACAAGGCTGGAAACATGGTTTTATGAGATGTATGGGTCATTAGGAATCCAATGGTATCTTCCTTCTCCTCAAAACGTGTGCCAATTACTTGCGTAGCGCCTAGGGCACTATGTAAATACCCAATTCTTTGATAAATAATTGTCTCAAAAAACACAGAGATATACAAATTTTGACAAAAAGTTAGAAAATTCCTCAAAATTGTTTGGAATGGATGATGATGATGTGTCTAATATTGGAGGAAATCCTCAGAAATAATTTCCAGCTTTTTCTTCTCCTCCATGGTCAGCTCTTCAATTTTGGCATTGGCTCTTTTGAGCTTGGCCAATGAAATTTTCTCTTTTGGGCATGGAGTTTGACCTTCCTCCTCAACAATTCATTATATTTATTTTCCTTTTCTAGCAGCTTCTCCAAGTGTTGATTGGCTCTATCAAGCCATGGTTCCTTGTTATCATTGATCTCTATAGTAAGATGCTCATTTAGGGTTAGCTGATCAGCTAGCTCAACTTCCCTTTATCTCTCTAGAGCTAGAACTCTTTTCAGCCCTCTAGTTCTAGGTCTTTGTCTTGGTACCTATTCTTATTCATCATCAAGCAAGCTATACTTCTCCACTGTTTCATCTATCATGGCTTTGGCCTTTTGAGCCTCACTTTAAGTAGTGAATTACTTAACCTCCTCAATGAAGTGTATAAAATATCTAGCCCTGTCAATATTAGTCTGAAGCTCCTTAATCTTGACATCCTTACCTTTGATAGCATCATTTGTGATTTTGTCATTATCATCCTCATCTAGGTCAACTAGATGAAATTCTTGCTCAGTGTCATGATTTTCCTCCTCATCATGAATGACTGGCTTGGTCTTCAACTGCTCATTTTATTTCTCAAGGAAGTGTATATAATATCTAGCCCTGTCAATATTAGTCTAAAGCTCCTTAATCTTGACATCCTTACCTTTGATAGCATCATTTGTGATTTTGTCATTATCATCCTCATCTAGGTCAACCAGCTGAAATTCTTGCTCAGTTTCATGATTGTTCTCCTCATCATGAATGACTGGCTTAATGACCTTCTCTTTACCTTTATCCACCTATTGTGTTGATGTAGAAATCATGGCCCCTTTCACTCCAAGTGAAACAAACACATGCCTATAGCCTCTCTGGTAGGTTTTTGGAAATGGATCAACCTCAACCATACTAGACCACTTAGGCTCAATGACATCTATCCTGTTAGGTGACCCAAAATCATGATGAGATGGATATGAAGGATCATGATGAGATGGGGATGAAGGCGGTGAAGGGGACTGATCTGATGATGATGAGTGAGTCATGGGATGAGATGATGAAGGTAAATTTTGTCCATGTTGAATGGATGGCTCAATGAAGGTGCTCCATGAAATATTCAGTTGATTGAGATGGTGGAGGACTATGATTTTTATGAGGGAATTATGGAATAGGCTTCTCATTTGCTTTTCATATCCCTTCTTCTGGGAAATGTATGCCATCTTCTATATACTCTGAAAAATATAACAAGGCATGTTAATCATCCTTACCCTAGTGAAATGCATCAAGAGCTGGATGTGATAGGAATAGAGCCTTGAAAATCTCCCTTCACATGAAAAATATTTCATGATCATTTTCATCATTGGTGCATATCTATCCAAGAGGTGTGAAAAAGGGAAGAACCTCTTTGTTTGATTTTGTTGTCTTGGTTTTAGGAAGAAGTCAAAATCCTTTTTCATCAACCTACCTTTCTTGAACCATTTCTCTCCAACATTTGGGATCCCTGTAGCATCTGAAATGACAGTAGTAGATAAGGTAAAAGTGAGCCCAACTAATTTAACTTGGTTGTCATGGAGGCCAGATATGAAAAGTATAGTTAGCATGGGGTGGTGTTTAACCCTCTGAATTTTCTCACTAAAATCATAACAGGAAACATGTTTGAAGCATGTGACAATCAATGGATAAGCTAAGAGTTCCTTAGTGTTAGTAGGCTCAATTATGAGCACTCTTCCTCCTTTATGTGGCCTCCTTATCTCTGTTTCCTCTCCTTCAATAAATGATGCATTTTCCTCTTCTGTTTCCATGGTGTTTTTGTTAAAACCCTAGGGATTAGGGAAGGAAAATGGGAAAGGAAAAATGAGGGGGATGTTTGGTAGGGATATGTGATATGGGGAGGGGATAGGGAGTAATTTTTAGGTATATGAGGAATGTGGAAGGGAAAAGGAATGAAAGAGTGATGGGAATTGGGATTTAGGAGCCTAGGTCAAAATAGCACCTAGGGCTTAGGGTTTTAGAAATTAGTAGCTTAGGGATATGGATTATCATAACAGGGATTAGGGAATGAATTTTAATGATGAAGGGATGGTATAGAGTGTAAGGGAAATAGGATTTTGGGAATTATGAGTGCAAGGGAGAAAGTATAAGGTTTCACATTCAAGAAGACACCAAATTAAAATTTCAACTTGCAAAAATTCAACACATAAACTTAAAAAGATGATGTTTCATGGCATGTGACTCTTACTGGTTTGTTGGAGGTCAATATTTGAGTGGAGGAGCTTTGAAGGCAATTTCTGATCACTTGGATGCTTTGCAGAGCTTGTTAGTCATTTGCGCCCTTGACAAGCGATTTGCGCCCTCCTCTACGTGTTTCCACCATAAACAACACATGTGTGACATCAACAACATATTTTCACCCTCTTCAGCACATTTGCACCCTCTTGAACACATTTGCGCCCTCCTGAACGTATTTTCACCCTCACTTCAAGATTTGTGCTCTCGATACTAATCCTTTGCCAATTTCACTCAGGATTACAAAATTTTGGTCTCTTGGTGTGCTGACTTGATATTTGGAGGAGGCAAATGAATTTGATTTGATGTCTAGTATTCATAAATAGCTAATTGAATTTGAATTTGAATTTAAATACCCACTTTTCTAATGTCTTTTTTCACTTTTTGAAAACTTTTGCTAATTATCCTTTCATATGATTTTTCTTTCTTGCAGGATGATGTTGCTGGAGTTTGACACTTTTCTCTTTTAGTTTGGCATGTGTGTTTTGAGTTGGCAACTAGCGACCAAACTTGTTTCATATAGGAAGCATAAAATTACATAAAAAATTAAAAATAAATTACTTCTCTATTTTCATATCAAAATTACATTTTGATATGAAAATCATTAAAATCAAAATTACAAATTTAAAAATATCATATTTACATGCTGATAATTTTCTACAGATGAAAATGAAATGTTTATTGAGTCACTCTCACACCTTTTTCTGGCCTTATTTGAGATGAAATGGTGCATTTTTGGACCTTGAACATTGAAACCTAATGACCTAATGGGACTTTGAATGACATGACTTCCATGGTTGACTTTGACTGATATAAGACATATTGAAATGATCTTTTCAAAAGTGTTTTTATGCCCAACCAAACATGAAGGTGGGCCAACAAATATGAAATATTGAGGGAGAGTGATATTTTATGACTAGGACTACCATCAATGAAACAATTTTTAGCATGACCTAATGAAATGAAATAAAAATTTTAGAGTGGGACACATAAAATGAGAATGAAAAGAGTGATTTTTATTACTGATGGCAAAATTCATATTCTGACACTAACATTGGCCTTATTGGGGATGTCAGCTCTGAAAGAGGTGTCAAGAACCACAGATCTATGAATTTTGCAGATCAATACCTCTCTCATTGGGCCAATACAGTATAAAAACTCAAACTGAAATGCAGGACTAAATAATAACAACTCAATGACACAAAATAAATTTTAAACTGACTGAAATTGATTGAAAAATGACTCAATACTGACTAAAAAAAAAAAAAAAAAAACTTACTAAACTTTTTGATGGCAGCATATCATCAAGACTTGAGGAATTCAAATCTTGATGAAAACCACCTGCCTGCTGAAGACATATGTACAATCATGTGAAGTGATCCTTCCAGTGTAACCAATCCAACATATGGCTACTTACTGAAATTTTTCTCTCATTTTCCTCAAGCAGGAAGAAAAAACAAAAACTAGGCCACTCCAAGTGTCTACTAAACATGTGTTTCTGGTCTGTGAAAACAAGAAAATACATCTTGCCTGCTAACTATAGAAAATCAGTAAAAGGATCTTCAAAAATATGAAATGTTACCTTGTCTTGAGATTCAACAAAAACACAAGCACACTCTTCATTCTGATATGAAAGAAAACTTGGTTGTTGATTCATAAGAAGGCATAGGGAAGTATGCTTTTTTGCTATCTGAGTGTTGACTGCAAATTATTGAAGCACAAGAAACTATGACTCTATCTCTGGCATACTATCTCTCTTAGGCTCATACTCCTTAAATTCATATTCTAAATCATCTTAGGCTCATACTCCTTAAATTCATATTCTAAATCATCTTTGAATAGAAAATATTCTTCAAGGTTGTTAAACATGACAACCCTATCATCTTCATGAAAGAAAATAGTCCCTGTTAGTTGATCTCTTTGCAGGAAATCATCATCACAAATTTCTTACTCTCAACAAATTCCTGTATAGTTTCATCAATCTCATGGCTGTCATCATTTAAACTCATATTTTCATTTTCAATGATGGAAGAAGTTTCACTAACACATTCTTGACTATGTGATCATTGCAAACCTGCATTAGCTTGAGCTGTAATATGAATTTTTAGGAGCTGATCTATCTCGTCTTTAGAAAAAGGAGAAAACTAAGTTTTAAATCAATTTACATTGATTTGGTGATTTTCATTTTCTGGATCGAGAATTGACTCTTCTCTTTCTTGGTCCCAGTTTGTCTCATCTAAGGAGGGAGCTAATGATTCTTGTTGGTGATGAAAATATTTCTCATACAGAGGCTCAAGGATCTCTTCATATAAGGAGGAAACCGTTCATTCTTGTTGGGAGGAAAAATCATATAGGGCTTCTATGATCTCATCATCTAGACACTCTCCATCCTCATACATATTTTCAAGAAACTTAATGAAATTATCGGATATCTCACAACAACTATCAATCATTGGCAAGGAAGAATTAGAGATTTGATAATTTTGAAATAAAACTGAATGAAAGTCCTTCAGAGAATATAAACTAGCAGATGGTAGACTCTCATATAATGATATCTCTTTTTCCTCCAAGGTGTCCATAAACATCTTCATCAGACAATATTCAGGGAACTCAATCTTTAGTCTATGAATATGCAAATGAAATTTTACCAAATGAAAACTAGCATCTTCACTGTCCCAACCCTTAAACTTTGACAATCCTGATTGCCAATCTATACGAGGAATACGGTCTGGAAAACCAGGATAATGAGATCGATTCGTAGGAGCATACCTTTGAGCAATAAAATCCATTTTGACAACAATGAGTTCACCAAGAATATCTTCAAACTACTGGTTCTTGAAAAGTGGAGTTGCCATGAAAATTATGAATCTTGGGGGATTTTTCGTCACTGGAGTCACCAGGTGAATGATGCACAACCTTCTTGTGCTTGATCGTTGTTCACCACAAACAATCATATCTGATATTTTTCGTTCTCTCCCAGGGAAGATTTGTCATTTCGATCTCCGACAACAATGCCAGAATGTTATCACTTTTCCAGATTCCCAAGCCTGAAGAAGGAATCCCAATAGATGTAACCACAAACCAAGGTTTTGACTCGGTAGCTAGCCCTACCAAGTCGTAGAGGGCTCTCTCAAAAAAAAAAGTCACAGCTAAGAGGGCTAGAGAAATTGGAGTTTTTAGTCTAGATATTGAGTGCAGGGTTTTTTTTGAATTTGATTTTTGGTTGGGGAATCACTGGATTAATAAATTAGGTCAAGAAAAGCTAGGTCAAGGAAAATGAGATAGGGTTCAAGGGATCAATGGGGCAAGGTAGGCACAAGGCTTATACTTGAAAATGATTGTGATGGAATGGTGTTGAAACTGAAAGAAAGCTATGAAGAGCATGGGAGATGTATTATTCTTAGACAGATGAAGATGGACAAACTATGATCAATTACCACAAACAGAGCATGTGCAAACATGTATTCTGATTATCTAACTTGTAAGAGATCATAACATAGAAATGAAGTGAGCATGAATATAATACATTCTAACATATGATACTGAAGAAAAGACAATTATAGACATAAATGCCACAAGTATCCCATAAAATAGCTGCAACTCCTCTTTATTAGCTGTCCAAAATGAGTACAAAAGTTTCCTTGATCAACTAGCAAACATACAAACTGATTCCAACCCTTCACTAGTGTGAAGAAAGGGGCTAATTAGACATAAAAACAAGCTTCACTCATCTTTAGGGGTTGAATCCATGAGGTGAGGAAAAGATCCACTAATTGATGAACTGAAAACTGAAGTATAGGATGGTCCAAGTGACTCACTCCTCATTACATTCAACTAATTCATTATGACTCATTAATGAATTTTACCCGATGAATCTACCCTAGGTAAGTAATATCAAACATAATTACATTTTACCATGATTAATTACATGAGTAGAAACATGATTTCTTGAGGCAAAGTGAAAATTTTAGAGAAATTTTGAAAAAATCAGCAAATTGGACATTTGCATCCTCCACTGTGCATTTGTGCCCTCAACTGGTCATTTGTTCCCTCTGTGTTCAGGGCCACTTTTGGAGGCCTTCCTGGTGTCTAAATCAGGCCCAAGATGGCTTGTTAGAAAGCCCTACCTATACTCTTTCTGAATATGCCATAAATTCTGAAAATGGAGGTCATTTCCCCCCTCAAAACGTCATTCTCCAAAGACTGGTATTTGCGCAGCAAGTAGGTCAAAAAAGGGGCAGAAAGGTGATTTTTTGATGGTTTTTTGAGCTTTTCACCCATAAAAATTGCAAACCAAGGTTGGAAACATGGTTTTATAAGATGTATGGGTCAATAGGAATCTAATGGTGCCTTCATTCTCCTAAATAAGTTTTCCAATTATTTGCATAGCGCCTAGGGCGTTGCGCAAATTCCCAATTTTTTGCTAATTAATTGTCTAAAAAAACACATAGATTTCTAGATTTTGAAAAAAATTTATAAGATGCCTCAAAATTGTTTGGAATGGATGATTATGATGTGTCTAAGTTTGGAGGGAAGCCTCAACAAGAATGTCCAACTTTTTCTTCTCTTCCATTGTCAACTCTTCAATTTTGGCATTTGCTCTTTTGAGCTTGGCCAATGCAATTTTCTCTTTTTGGGCATGGAGTTTGACCTTCCTCCTCAACAAGTCATTATCTTTATTTTCCTTTTCTAGCAGCTTCTCCAAGTGTTTATTAGCTCTATCAAGCCATGGTTCCATGTTCTCATTTATCTCTATATAAAGCTACTCATTTAGGGTTAGCTAATCAGCTAGCTCAGCGTCCCTTTATCTCTCTAGAGCTAGAGCTCTTTTCAGCCCTATAGTTCTAGGTATCTGTCTTGGTACCCATTATTCTTCATCATCAAGTAAGCCATACTTATCCACTTTTTCATCTAGCATGGCTTTGGCCTTTTGAGCCTCCCTTTAAGCAGTGAAGTACTTAACCTCCTCAATGACCTGTTTGGTATTCAACTGCTCATTTTCTTGCTCAAGGAAGTGTATAAGATATCTAGCCCTGCCAAGATTAGTCTGAAGTTCCTTAATATTGACATCCTTACCTTTGATAGAAACATTTTTTATTTTGTCATTAACATCCTCATCTAGGTCAACCAACTAAAATTCTTGCTCAGTTTCATGATTGTCCTCGTCATCATGAATGACTGGCTCAATGACCTTCTCTTTACCTTTATCCACCTGCTGTGTTGATGTAGAAAGCATGGCCCCTTTCACTCAAAGTGAGGCAAACACATGCCTATAGCCTCTCTGGTAGGTTTTTGGCAATGAATCAACCTCAACCATACTAGCCCACTTAGGCTCAATGTCATCTATCCTGCTAGGTGACCCAAAATCATGATGAGATGGAGATGAAGGATCATGATGAGATGGAGATTAAGGAGATGAAGGGGACTGTTATGATGATGATGAGTGAGTCATGGGTTGAGATGATTAAGGGACATTTTGTGCATGCTAAATGGATGGATCAATCAAAATATCATTGGCTATGAAGGTGCTCCATTCAATATTCAGTTGATTGAGATGGTGGAGGACTACATGATTTTTATGAGGGAATGATGGAATAGGCTTCTCATTTGATGTTCATATCCCTTGTTTTTGGCAATGTATGCCATATTATCTATACTCTGGAAAATATAATAGGGCATGTTAAGCATCCTTACCCTAGTGAAATGCATCAAGAGTCGGATGTGATAGGAATAGAGGCTTGAAAATATGCCTTCACATGAAAAATATTTCTTGATAATTTTCATCATTGGTGCATATCTGTCCAAGAGGTGTGAAAAAGGGAAGAAAATATTTGTTTGATTTTGGTGTCTTGGTTTTAGGAAGAAGTCAAAATCATGTTTCTTCAACCTACCTTTCTTGAACCATTTCTCCCCAACATTTGGGATCCCTATAGCATCTGAAATGACAACAATAGAAAGGGTAAAAGTGACCCCAACTAATTTAACTTGGTTGTCATGGAGTCTAGATATGAAAAGTATAGTTAGCATGGGGTGGTGTTTAACCCTCTGAATTTTATCAAAAAATCATAACAACCAACATGTTTGAAGCATGTGATAGTCAATGGAGAAGTTAAGAGTTACTTAGTGTTAGCAAGCTCAAGTCTGAGCACTCTTCCTCCTTTATGTGGCCTACTTATCTCTGTTTCCTCTCCTTCATTGAATGATGTGTTTTACTCTTTTGTTGCCATGGTGTTTTTGTTAAAACCCTAGGGATTAGGGAAGGGAAATGGGAAAGAGAGATGGGAGAGGAAAAATGAGGGAGATGTTTGATAGGGATATGTGATATGGGGAGGGGATAGGGAGTAATGTTTAGGGATATGAGGAATGGGGAAGGGAAAAGGAATGAAAGAGTGATAGGAATTGGGATTTAGATGCTTATTTCAAAATAACACCTAGGGCTTAGGGTTTTAGGAACTAGTAGCTTAGAGATAGGGATTATGATAACATGGATTAGGGATTGAATTTTAACAATGTAGGGATGGTATTGAGTGCAAGGGAAATGGGATTTTGGGAATTATGAGTGCAAGGGAGAAAAAATAGGGTTTCACATTCAAGAAGACACCAAATTACAACTTCAACTTGAAAAAATTCAGCACATAAAATTAACAAGATGATTTTTCATGGCATGTGCCTCTTATTGGTTTGCGGGAGGTCAATGGCTAAGTGGAGGAGCTTTGAAGGAAATTTTTGATCACTTGGATGCTTTGCAGAGCTTGCTGGTCATTTGTGCCCTTGACGAGCTATTTGTGCCCTCCTCTACGTATTTGTGCCACCAGAAACAAATTTGTGCCATCAACAACATATTTTCGCCCTCCTAAACACATTTGTGCCCTCCTAAATGTATTTGCGCCCTCACTTCAATATTTGCGCCCTCGATTCTTCTCCTTTGCCAATTTCACTAAGAATTTCAAAATTTGGGTCTGTTGGAGTGCTGACTTGATATTTGGAGGAAGAAAATGAATTTGATTTGATGTCTGTTAGTCATAAATAGCTAAGTGAATTTGAATTTAAATTTAAAAATCCACTTTTCTAGTGTCCTTTTTCACGTTTTGAAAACTTTTGCTAATTATCCTTTCATCTGATTTTTCTTTCTTGCGGGATGGTGTTGCTGGAGTTTGAAACTTTTCTCTTTCAGTTTGGCATGTGTGTTTTGAGTTGGCAGCTATGGACCAAACTTATTACATATAGGAAGCATAAAATTACATAAAAAATTAAAAATAAATTACATCTCTATTTTCATATCAAAATTACATTTCGATATGAAAATCATTAAAATCAAAATTACAAATTTAAAATATCATATTTACATGCTGATAATTTTTTGCAGATGAAAATGAAATGTTTATTGAGTCACTCTCACACCTTTTTCTGACCTTATTTGAGATGAAATGGTGCATTTTTGGACCTTAAACATTGAAACCTAATGAGCCAATGGGACCTTGAATTACCTGACTTCCATGATTGAATTTCACTGACATAAGAAATCGTGAAATGACCTTTTCATAAGTGTTTTTATGCTCAACTAGACATGAAGGTGGGTCAACAAATGTGAAATCTTGAGGGAGAGTGAGATTTTATGACTAGGACTACCATCAGTGAAACAATTTTTAGCATGACCTAATGGAATGAAATAAATTTTTTAGAGTGGGACACCTAAAATGAGAATGAAAAGAGTGATTTTGATCACTGATGGCATAATGCATATTCTGACACTAACATGTTCAATGAAAATTTCTTTTGCAAAATGCCCTCTATCGCTACAACTTGCGACTGTGACTAAGTGTTGGGCCTGACACTAACATGTACACTGAAAATTTCTTTTGCAAAACGCCCTCTATCGCTACAACCTGCGACTGTGACTGAGTGTTGGGCTGAGATAGGAAACACATATTTTCTTTCGTTTTTGATCTTTTGTCTCTGGTGTGTTTCTTTTCATATTCCATGGTGATTTGCATTTTTTATAGTTATTAGTAATGTATAAATGCATATATGCATTCATTTGAACTCTCACCCCCTTATACTATATGAGACTGACCTTGTACAACACTTAGCCATTTTCTACTTCACATAATCACATCTAGCCATTTTTCTAATTCACATAATCACATCTGCGTAATTTAGTGAAATAGAGTTTTACCCCTCATCTACTACTATTTTCCCTGCCACCGATAACTAGTCTTCTCACCTCTTATCCTTACAACTCGCGACTAGATTAACCTTAATTCAAATCTTCTTTTATTTCTCCTATCACTGAAATTTGTGATTGCAATTAACCTTAACGTTTTGTTTCCTTTAATCACGTTTTAACCTTTTAAGTCACATTCGTGCAATCTATCTGATTAAGTTATTTCACTTGTGCTTCTGATTCCTAGATGTGGCTAAAACTGATTATTCTATAATGGCATTCATGCAATGTATTCTTTGACCCCTTTTTTACCTTTTGCTGCTATAAACCCTGATTGTGATTAATGTGGTTGGCTTTAGCCTATGCATCGCGACGATGACTATAGAGTGGCTTATTCTCCCCTTAATCACACTCTTCCATCGCAAACAATGACTAAAGGCCAATATGCTATGTTTTTATAGATTGTGCTACTCATCAGAATAACAAATAAATTTATGTTTTTCAGCTAACAATGGACGTTGCAATGAATTTTTTTGAAATTTTAGGCACAATGGATTTCCAATGTATCAGTATATCATCATTCATGGGAGATATGGCACTAGTAAAAATGAAAATAACTATGTTAAATGTGATAGAAAATAGTACTTAATAGGTGGTTGACAGTCCAAGAAATAAAGTTCATACATTCAAAGACACTGTCAGTTACATAGACAAAGCAATACTTATGTCATGGACAAAAGTATATAAGGCATTATCAATAAAAAAAGATTCTAGAAGATGAATAAGACTAGTATGTATACATTAATATTAAAATGTCTCGATTTCATAAGCTGGTTTCTCATACACCTATCTTCCCATGTTCTAAGACTGTGGAATGGATTTTACAACAAATGGATGATGAAAATTTGATAGTAAGGAAAACCCAAGGTGCACCATTGGCCTCAACTAGCCAAGAGATATTATTGTATATTACAAAATTCTTCCACCTCAAGAGTACCTCAACCTAAGATGGTATTGTGATTTCAATATTCCTACTAAGGAAATTCTCAAATGATGGTTGAAAGAACCCAAAAAGTTCAAGCAGAAGGATGGTGGAACATACAAAACCAAATCAATGAGAAAAGTGTACTAGTTGCTAATGGAAATGTGTTATTGAGTTTACAGAAGGGAATATGTTGAATTATTTAAAGAAACATGGGTCCCCATGATACATACTTTTGTCTCAAAAGGAACCACATTTAATTAGGTTTATGTAGTTTCATACTCACTTAATACTAGTGTTAGGAGAGTTAATAACCCAACAAAAGGAGATAAACCTAATTCTATATGACCTCTTACTTACTAGATAGAAATTGTGCCAAATTGGAATTTATAGAGTTAGGATGGAAATGGAATTTTTCTAATGATATACCACCTATGCATATTTATTTAAAATTACTTTGGGAGACAGGTTATAGATGAGCATATGCCAGAATCACAAATTAGTTCATCTTAGTTCTATTCAAAATTTGTTTGAGAGTGAGCCACCTTTCATGTATGAAAGGGAAAGTTATCATTTCTTGAGGTTGTTGATTGTTTTACTTGAGTATATGACACTTATATAAGGGTGTTGTGTGCCTACAAAATCCCTTACTAATTGCCATTTTTTTTTACCGATAAAGTGTTGTTGCAAGAGGTAGTATACCAACTTTCTAATAGAATTACAAGTACATCATTGAAGGTAAAGAAGGATCCTTGAACCAATTTCCATTGTGTATAGGAGTGCCTTGCCTTAATAATTTCAAGGAAGAAAAAGTTGAGGTACAAGAAATATAACATATTAAGTTTGGTGAATTTAGTTATCATTGATATGATTCTAGAGGTGTTGTTACCCAACATTACACTAGAATAAAGTATGGTTGGGTATATGCACTAGTTGTGTGGACAAAAGACGAAAAGATAAGAATTTCTTTAACGCTACCAAGGCAGTTGAAGAAACTAAAGAAGTTGGTCCTTCCAAGACCATAAAAAATCCTAAGCATTTGAAAGAAGAATCTTAAGAAATAATGAACTCAAAAGAACAAAGGGATAAACTTAAAAGAAAACAAGAATAGTACGAGAGAAGAGAAAAGATAAAGAAACTAAATTAACAGGGAATAAATCTGAAATGCAAGATGAAAATGAATCAAAGAAGAAAGTAGAGGAAGACTCAAAGAGACAACAAGAAGACCAGGCAAAGAAAAAAGTGGAAAAGAAAAGGAAAAAGAAGGAAGAACACGAGAAATAAAAGAAAGAGGAAAGAATCATCCGAGAAGAGAAAATAAGAAGAAAAAAGAAACAAGGAGGAAGAGAAGAAAATGAAACAAGAAGAAGAAGCCAAAAGAAAACAAACTTAATAAGTTGAGAGAGAGTAGAAAGAAGAAGAAGCATTAGAAAAACAATTAGAATAAGAATTAGTTTCCAAGAAATTAGCTGATAAAGCATAGTAAGAGACCAAGTTGAAACAGAAGGAAGAGAAAACAATATTTCCTCCCTTAAATATTAAACCTCCCACACCCATCACCGAGGGAATTTCCAACCAATGATATGGGAGTCACTTTCGAAGAAGAAGACATGATTCTTTATCTTTAGAAGATTACATTTAATCAATTATAGTTCAAAATATCCCTATAAAGGTGAAAGTATCTACCTAGGAATCTGGATAAGCATGTGTCAATCACCTTGGAAAGAGAAATTGTTATGGACACAAGAATCATTTCTACAATAATATATTCTGTTGGCACTGCATTCGTAGATACAATTGAGAAGAATGTTGATCGATTTCCAAATGAAGTTGAGAAATTGAAAGGAAAATTGGCCATTGTAAAGAAACAAAATGATTAGATTTGTGCAGAGAATCAAGCCCTAGTAGCTATGAACTCCCTAAAGGAATATTTTCAATTTGTGATCCTTGAGGAGCTTAATTTGTTGGAAGAAGTTATAAGGTGTGTTTATGATGATATCATGCTTTTTCACAAAGCAATATTCCCATTGCAGGAAATGCAAAGAGACCTAGAAGGTAGAGGAGTATTGATTAAGTTTCCACTTTTAGTTGTAGATCACATATTGGAATGGTGCATGAAGTATCCTAATACACCAACAGAACTCCTCGGGAAAGATAGATTGACTACTGAACTAGACAGGGTGGAAATGAGTGTGTTTGTGGAATCACATGTGAAGTTTTGAAAAAACCTGGCTACCATGATATCTACTTATCAAAGGATTTACAGTGGATTTGAATCCGTCATCAAAGTGTAAAAAATGCATTCTATTGGTGCACCAAGAGAAACACGGCCAAAAGAGGAAGTCAAGTGAGAGATACAAGATTTTATATATCCTATGAAGTAAGATTCTATGCGAGATAGTTTAGAATTTACAAAAGGATACAATCATACAATATGTTGTAGAGCCAACAAAGCTACATATTGAGCTTTCAATTCTTTTGATTCAACTACAAATAGAATCAAAGATATTTCTCCCAGATGCTTTGGAATTTCAAGTGAGATTCGACAATGAATTGGCACACATTATCACATTGGTTGTTGCTAAATATAAGGCTTGACATGCATATTTGGCTCGAGAGTTACACAGTGAGGCACCCAATATGCACATTATGCATCTTTTTCCATGAATACAATTTGTTTTCTTTATTTCCATTGTAAATTTGTAAATAAAAGTATTTTGAAATTAGAAGTATAATGTAGAAATGAAAAGTCAAAGTGGAAGTTGAAAATTCACAAGGGTAGTTTAAGAGTCATGAGGGGAGATGAAGAGTCATCTCACTTTTTGTATAAATATACCCTCATAGCTAGAGCAAATGGACTTTTTAGTTTTGGACTTCATATTGAGCACCTTTTTTGGAGTTTTTATACATTATTTTAAGAAACCAAGTGATATCTTAACACATCCACTAGTGTATTTCATGAATGCTTCTTGTAATGGTGAACTTGACATTTCTGCATAATATTGAGAATCCCATTTAGTCAAGGTGACAATATCATGCATGTATTGTTGAACATTGTGAGACCCATCTCTTGGTGATTCAATGGTACATGTTTCCATTTACATGTTCTAGATTTAATGAATTATTTTTTGATTATAACACAAATATTATTTGAAGTTGTGTGCTATGTATGCTTTTATCACAGTTGTTGGTTTTGAAATAATTTTTAATCAATAAATGAATCATTATTTACCCATGTGTATTAATTGAAGTATGCCAACATCCTTCTTTTGAAGATTCATATTATTTAATTTGGTTGCGGCAATGTCTATAGTATATTACTTGCATATTTTTTCATAAATCTATTTAACTTGTGATTGTTTTAATATTCCCAATTAGCCATGAGCTAGTTGGAATAGTAAATTTTGTTTTGTTGTTTTGTTTTATGAATAAGATGAAAATGGAGGTCCATAAGTATCCTTAATAATGAATAAATCAATGCCAATGTAAAAGGAAAACATCTTGGAAGCTTAATTAAGCACCCTTAGGTGTGAAAAGGGGCTAGAACATCTTGACTGGGTCAACTTTGACCAAATCAACAACGGTGTTAGGGAGGAGTGACAATCAATGAGGGATAGTGAAGTTATAGATGGAGACACCTTGCATGGAATTAGGGTCATAAATGAATAGGACTTAGGGTTTGGAATCTCATATCTTATAAAAGGAAGAGGATGGCAGCCATATTCATTATGTATTGGTTATTATATTTATGAATATATGGTCTATTTAGACATATAGCTTTCTTTAGCTGTTTAGCTAAGGTTGTTGTGTCGTTTAGCACTGGGTGTTCCTGATCGGGAATCCCACCTCTTCCATTGAGAATATATTGGAGGAGTTTTGTACTTCACTTCCACTATCAGGCATTTGGCCAAAGCTTCATATTACATCTACAACACAGGTCCTATTAAGGGTTGAGTTGTTTTGAAGGTTGCAGCAGTGGAGACCAACTTTGGGTCACTTCAATACTTATTTTCAGTGGAGAAGGGTTCCTTTCCATTGGGAGGACAGTAAGGAAGGACCTTGTGCATATTTTCAGATCTTGGCATCAGGCCACTTATTTATTTTCCCCTACAGTGCAGTTTCTTTCCAGATTTGCATTATTTTAAGGAAGGAGTTGCAGGGTGGTTTTGGCACACCATTTAGAGAGGAGGTTTTCTAGAGAAGGGATCAACCCTTGATCTAGAGATTCTATTGGAGGAGGCTACATTATTTGTCATATCAGATCATCCACACTTTCCAGATCTATATTTTGCAGTGAATCTTCAGCCCAAGGCTTTGATTCAGATCTTGTACATGGTGTTTGCTGAAAACCCTTGAGGGGTTCTTCATTGGAGGTTGTATAGTGCCTAGATTTGTATTGGACCTATATTTTGTGGCATATATCAGCCCATGTTATGTTGTATCTTCATTTTCTGTAGCAGTTCCTTTTAAACAACATTGTAGCAGTCTTTCGACATTTTAATATATAGTAGAAGCACCTTATTTGAGGGTTTTGTCCATTGGAGGCTTTTCTATCTTATTGTGCATCTTATGGCCCATTTATTATGCATATTTTGGTGTTGTTATAATGATTAGAAGGTATCCATATTGGTATCCTATTTTTATCTAATGTTTACACTGCTATTTCCATGGCTTTGCACTATATTCCTACTTTTCCCATTTGGGAATATTACAATTGTTAAGAGTTATATTAGTTTTCTCACTTGTTTCTCCTTTCTTGCAAAGAAAATATCAAAACAAATATGGTGGTAGTCAGACCCACATACAATATGAGACTCCTATTCCAAACAATATAAGGTCTAATTGGGAATTCACACCAAGGAGATCCCCTTACCATTGGCAGAACATTTTGGCCCATCAATAGTATGTTATATTTATGACCATTAAAGATTACCTTAATATGAATTAACCTAATTTTATGTTCAATAATTCTACTCAACCTCTTTACTTATGTAATGTATGTTGTCTCAATTGTGATTTTTTATTTTATTCTTCCTCTATATAATATAAAGAGAGAAATAATTAATAATTATAAATTAATTTACAATTTGAAAATTAAATAAAAAGAAAAACGTCTTTAATAATATGTATAATTTTCATAATTTTACAAATGCAATTTTTTTTTTATTAAATTTATTATAAATATTTTAAAATTATATATATATATATATATGTGTGTGTGTGTGTGTGTGTGTGTGTGTGTATATATTGTTAGTTGAGGTTATACTAGGTAGTTGGACAAAATTGTTGTTATATCCCCCACCTGGGTTCAGGTTCAATTCCTTTTGAGTAACATGATAATGAGAAATATTATTATAATGGCTATATTCCTATGAATATTATTGTATTGACCCTTACCCTTGCTCTTGAGGTGAGAGAGAAGATGATCTCCCTTTATCATCAATTTGTTAGAATTTTATTGGAAATCCAAAAAATTGAAATTTATTTTAATTTACAATAATCATTAATATTGATATGTTATTCATTTTGTATAAAATATGTCTAATAAAATCTAGGTAAAACAAGTTTTAATGAAAACTAGTTATAGAATTATGAAACTGCTTATACTTAAGATGAAATCGGTGGTATTTACTTTCAGGTTTGAAACCCTTGCAACCTATATTTTTTGGGCTTCCTCCCCTAGTAGGGACACCGACCCTTTTCTCAACTATGTGTCCCCTAAAGGCGGTTCTCCTCATAGGTGCAAAAATTATCGTTCCTCCTTTCTTCCTTCTATGCCATTTCTTCTGTCGGCTTGGATTAGAGATGATGATTCCTGGCTATTCAAGGGGAGCTTGGGGGAAGCCTATAAAATTTCTATAACAAAGAATAATCGAAAAGATTCAGACGATGTTCCTACAGGGGAACAACCTATAAACCTCAAACCATTCTGTATCTCAGTCAAAGTGTTGTTTGGACACTCTCAGCTTTTTTGGGTGCAATCGACAGATCTAATAAGGGAACTCAAACACTCATTGGAGCTCAAATCAGGGTTTCTCGAAGGGGTTGATCGCCTCCATTTTAAAGGTAAGAAATTATAATATCCTCTTCCCATTTCTAATTATAATATTTGCAAGGATGTAACTGTACTCTTGACTCTTTTCCTGCAAGAGGGTGCCTTAGGGAAACCCACCTCCTCCTAGTATTTCTCATACAAAGATTTCATACGCAAGCTCCCTAGGGTGTTGTTCCTCCTTTGAATCACCCTCAACCTTCAGGAAAAGTGGCCCCTTCCCATACTATTCCTAGTTCGTTTATAGTGGAAAAATTTGAGGATATTCCCTCTGTTGACATTTACCATCTAGATCTGGAAGATATTCATGAGCTAATGATAGAGAACAACCTGATATGTTGCTTCAATGTGTTGTGGAATCACACAACAAATATTTATCAATGGAACCACCCTAATTGGATCAAATCTTGCAGGGTTATCTTTTGTTCTAAGGGATTCTTCATAGTTGTGTTTTCCAGCCAAGAAGATTATTAGAATGCTTTGTCTAAGGGAACATGGTTATGGGTAAAAACACGGTTTTTCATAGCCCCTTGGTTCCCAGACTTTGAGCCATCTATGATAGAAATAAAAATGCTCCCCATTTGGGTCCAACTTCCAGACTTGTTGGCTCATGTATGGCAGGATTCTATGTTTACGACCATCAAAAACACCCTGGGTTGCTTCCTAGCCACAGATACTACTCAAAGACAAAGTGGTGTTTATACTTATAGTAGGATCTAAGAAAAAATCAACATTAGTAAAGTATTACCTAACAAAATAAACCTGGAATTAGGTGATTTCCATTGGATGCAACTCCTGAAATATGAGAACATGACATATTGTTGTCGCCTTTGTCATCAAATAGGACACCTACAAAATTACTGCGATTAAAGGCTAGTAAAACGGAAGACTAAATCTTAGGCTTGGAAGCCATGCAACCTGCCCCCTCTGGAGGAAGATGACTCCTCTTCTTCATAATAGGAGTACCATGAATCGAATGATGGCATGCTCTCCTCAAGCAAGAATCAGACCTTACATCTTCAAATTCCTAACGAGGAGAATAAAATTTTAGTAGTTCGAAAAGAAATAGAAAGTAATATTGTTTTGTTGGGAGCAGTAAAATGAGTCCACAAATCAGTTTCCTTAGGATCTAATAAGTATTCAATAACATCTTGTTAGGAAATTATTCAACATGCCTTGGTTACTCCTTTGTCGAATGGATGGGTGAAAGTGACCAAAAAGAAAGGGAAAAAAAGTAGATCTGAAAACCTGCCCCAAGATGGGTGATACTTTTGTTTATGTTACTCTCTTTAAATAGATCTCTCCTAACAATTTGGTTTTGGTTTCTCTATGGAACCCCCACCTTTAAAAAATAGGTAGGTGATAAAAAATATCTGTTTTGAGAGTTTTTCATCAGGTTATTAGTCAAAATTTGTTTCTTTTTCAGTTAGTTCTCAGCAATAATTTTGGTCACTAAAGAAGCTTAAACCATGTGTGTTGCTCTTTCATTTCATTTATCATCACCAGTTTCAAGGTCACCATTTCCACCATCATCACTAAGAGGTCTATAGTTAGCTCACTCCATATCATATAGGTCAAGTTTAGGATCAAAACTACCCATGGAAAAATTTTCATATTTTCACTAAAAATAAGGCAGTGAATCCTCCATTTCATTCATAAAAATATGATGAAGGAGAAAGCAAGTTTATGTAGTCCAAATAAAAACCATATTTGCTGTTTCATATAGTTCAAGCCTCAAAAATCTCATATCTGTCTCATTGTTTTATTTACAATAAAAAGAGTCATCTTGACTGTCAAAGCTTCAAAGGAAATCAATCTACCTTCTCAACTCATTTAAAAGAGGAATGTGCTAGTGCCAAAGTGTAAAAAGGCGGGGGGTGGGGGAGTGGGGTGAGTAAATTTAATTTCCACATTTACCCTTTTCATGCATATGAAAAGCCTTCATTCATTTCATTTACCCTTCATACCCTTCACTTTTTCCAAAATCCAAATTTCACTGCTCATTTTCGTTTCAAAACCCTTTTTAACCATTCAAATTCATTTTTTTATAAAAAAGTAGCTCCAATCACTCCATAACAAACATTTTTATATATCATATATCATATATGATATTAATTACCACAATTAACTGTATTGTGGACCCCTTAGCTTTTCGCAATCTGCATATCGCAAAAAACTTTTCCATATTCACTTGCTGCTTCATAAAGTTCCTGATGTGATATTGGTAGGGCCCATCCCCTGCCACGTCATCATCGATATAACATATCACAAATATTATGGTCCTCCATTCATGTTACCTACCTCATTTCCTTGATCCCCGATATGCGAAAAGTTATATGCTCCGAATGCAATAACCCTTTGACTCTCGACTGCGATAACTTTCCAATTTTTGATAAAAACTCTCATCCCTGATTTTCGATGAAGCCTTGAAATCCCGTTTTGCGATATGCGATATTAAAATGGGACCTTTTTACTGCCATGTCATCTCACCCCATTACAATTCGCAATTCACCAATTCATCCATCTTGTGTCTTATGTTTAAATGCTCCGATCCTTGATCTGCGATTATGATAAATAAAGGGTTCTCCCTCCCACTCATTGTTTATTTAATAATTCCTTCCATTGGCTCACATCAAATTTGTCTCCTTATAATTTCCCTTCACGTGCCCATTTATTCATTTAAACCTATCTATATGGATTTAATTTACTCTAATTCTCTTTCTGCGGTCATTTAAAATCCATTCATAAAATGAAAAGAAACCCTATTAAGTCAAAGAAGAAGCCAAAGAATGGAACAATGCCAGAGTTTTCTTCGAAAAAAACTTCCACAAACCTGCGCCACCATTAGTCCTCAGCACCAGTACGCTTCCAAAATCATAGGTAGGATTCAACGACCAGTCACAGGATTTAAAGAAATTTTGGCAGCAGTTACTCAAAAGTTTGATTTCTATCGGCAAACCCTGTACATCGTGACCTATAGTTCAGGATAAAAATTTCCATATCAAACATTGATGTTGGGTTCGATAAGCATCAGTTGCGCGATCTTTTAAGATTTCTTGTTAACGTAATAAATAGAAACATATTTCTCCTATTCCCTCTCAATGTAATAATATCCTTGTCTTTGGAGATATTTGAAGGTTTAGCCTTGTTGGTAGACCCATTGTAAAAACTATAAATAGACAAATTATAGATGAAGGATAGGTTGGATAATCGAGTTTTTGAGACCGTGTGTATTACTGTGGACCTAATATTAATGAAATCAAAGGATTGCAACAATTGTTTTGAGATTCGTGTGGTATTTCTTTTGATCACTGTACTTTCTTCTATTATTTCACTTCCATTTCACTTTCTGTGTAAAAATATTATCATTTTATAAACATAAATCAGTCATATGTTATGTTTATTAAGGTTTCTACAATATGTCTTTTCTTTTAATGAATGAATTCAATAAAATTCTCATTCAGACCCCTCTCTTTTCTACCACTATACACAAATGACAAATTATTTGTGCTCAAATAGTTTGCCTATCTTTCCTTACATTGTTTTCTGCAATTTTGTATTAGAAATCAGTTTTAGTTTCACTGAATATAATTTTTATCCAACAAAAAAATTATTAAACAAATTCTAAGAAAAATTAATTCATATCTAGCCTAAAATATGGTACTCAGCCTAAAATTGAATATTTAAAAAGTGACACAGAGAGAGCCCTCTCTGGTTAGGTAGGGTTAGCTACCTAGCTAAAATTTGGTTTTTGGTTACCTTTCTTCACTCCTAATTTCAGCCTAGGAAGTTGGGGAGAGTGATAACACAACCAAGCTTCATTTGACAATGGGATTTCTGTTTTCATGAACTACGAACTCTCAGTTTTCATATCTACCCAAACTTGTATTTCGTTTCTTGTCGGATGCCACATCCACATATCCCTCAATCAGATCCAAGTCCCAGAAGCATAACCATATTTTGGCTTGAAGGGGTCAAGACCCAGGTTCAGAGTAGCCGCACTACTAACAAATCCTTCTATTACTGTCCCTTTTCGGCAACGACCTGCAGCGCAGATTGTAGTCTCACCCGAGGCAATATTGGGGGATGTCAGAACAAGGTTTCTACATCCAGAGGGACAATATGATGTGGATCTAGAATTAAAATTCTCTCTTATGCTCTCTTGAGCTTCACAGATGCAATTATCTACTTCCACAGTCTATGCCTTATTCATTACTTAATACTATTTCACATTGCGCCTTTATCAATATTATGCAATATTCAACCCAATTAACACATATAAACAACATAAAATACTTCACAATGCATAAAACAACTTAAAATATAGATAATAAGAAAAATACATAGATACACACATATATGCTTCAAACTTCCTTTTCTTTATTAATGATCTATCTTCTTCAGTACAATACTACTCTGACCCATGCACACAATTGCGGGTGGTCTGCATACACAACTGCAGACTCTTCAAGGCCTCTGCGCAAACAATTGCGGAGCCTTCCCTAAGACCCAAAATAGACTAAAACACAGATATTCAACAGTTTATTCTCATATAATGATGGATCTATATCTTCGACTCAATATGACATTGTTATATATAGCCTTTACATCTTACAAAAACCCTCGTCCATATACCATGGGTGGACTCAAAACTAACAAAATAACCCAATCCATTTACAAAAAGAGGGGCTTTGACCGACCCCAAAGCCCCTAAAACTCCATGCAGTTGATTTCTCTTTGCTGGACTGCACACTCTGTTCCTTGAGTTGTGAGTCTTTCACTCAAAATTGGACCAAGTTGGTCTCGCCCAACACACATCCATAGAGATTTTATTAATATAAGTAAAGGGGGTTGTAAGAAAAAAATGCTAGAGGCCATGAATATTTTTCTCATATGATAGGATATTTAGTTCACTATTTAAGTCCTTTAGGAAAATATTGACTTTTTTTTTTGTTAAAAAGAAAGTGCCTTTAGTTACCAGAATTTTACTCAATGGAGTTCTTGTGGATGAAAAAGTTTATGGTTAGGGATAAAGGTCTATGACTGGAGTTAGATTCATGGATATTTAAAAAATCAAAATTATTATTTGGTTGTATATGGGGATATCTAAAATCACTTAATCTACAACACTACTTCCCAATCCATGGATACAAATCATTTGGTAAGAATTTGGTCATTTCATTATTCCATTGCAAATTATTATATCTTGAGAGCCACATAGCCTGATTAGTTGAGTACCAAATAATTTTTGGTAAGGACTTCAGAGTTTCTTTTGTACCTATTAGTGGAAGAAAGGTCTTCATTTAGCCAGAGAGGAATAGGGTCAAAATCATTATCTATAAGAATAGTTTGATTAGTTGTAGTTCTAACATTAAAGCCTCCTAGCAAGAGGATACTACCTTCATCTCTTAGGGTATATATATATCTTGTTCTATTTTTTTGTATGGAAAATTCTTATCTAGATTATTTTTTTATTATTATAAAAAGTATAATTGTGCAAAGTAATGGATTGCTAATTACATATTCTTAGCATTAATATCATAAATGTCCATCTATATGCTGATTAATAGGTATTTTTTTATGAAACCGAATGTGAGGATAAATGCTTGTTTTATGTACCAAATTATGCCTCCAATTCCTTTGCAGGAGGATTTTTTATTCCATGCTAACCGCAATACAAATACCTCAACATGAGGGACTTTAGATTCTTCGTGTTGCCAACTTTAAAATTTAAATGTAATATCGATTTCACTAAATATCCAACTTAATATAGGCCCATTTCTCCATGAAAAATCAGTATATTTCCATGTGAGGATTCAAAGCATACCAGATTCATATTTATTATTATCTTTTCGTAGCTTTTCAATTCCTAGGTATTGTCCATTTTCCTTCCTAAATTATTTTACCTTTAAAAATTTCTTAGTTATTTTTTATTTTTCCTTTTGGAAATAGATCTTTGTTCATAAATATTAATGACCTTTTTAACTTAGGATTTTTGTTGAGTATGTGTTGTAGCGGCTACAAAATCCCCCCAAATTTTCGATATCTTAAAATTTGCAGCCTCCATATTGAACTTTTAAAGGAATAAGTTTCTCAATTTTTCTATCTTTTTACTAAGAAAAATCTTGCATAAGAGATTAATCACATCTTACCTCAAAATTATGTGACTGGTCACAATCACACTTTTCACTCACATTTCACTCAACAAAAAATTTCCACCTAGTTATAATGGCATTCTACAAGACTTACTCGCGCTAAAGAATATATATATATATATATATATATATATATATATATATATATATATATATATATATATATATATATATATATATATATATATATATGGACGCCCACCCTATTTCATTTTCACTGTGCCATTTTATCTAAGGCCTTTGAATGAATTGTTATCACTCCACCAGATTCCCAATGCTAAAGAAGGAATCCTGACAGAGGTAACCACATACCAAGCTTTTGACTTGGTAGCTAGCCCTACCAAGTCGGAGAGGGCTCTCTACAAAAAGAAAGTCACAGCCAAGAGGGATGGAGAAATTGGGTTTTTTAGGCTAGATATTGAGTGTAGGGGGTTGTTTGAATTTGGTTTTTGGTTGGGGAATCACTAGATGAAGAAATTAGGTCAAGGAAAGCTGGGCCAAGGAAAATGAGATAGGGTTGCAAGGATAAATGGGGAAATGTAGGCACAAGACTTATCACTTGAAGAGGATTGTGATGGAATGGTGTTGAAAGTGAAAGAAAGCTAGGAAGAGCATGGGAGATGTATTCTTCTTAGACAGATGAAGATGGAAAAACTATGATCAATTACCCAAAACTAAGCATCTGAAAACATGTATTCTGATTATCTAACTTGTAAGAGATCATAACATAGAAATGAAGTGAACATGAATACAATACATTCTAACATATGATACTGAAGAAAAGACAATGATAGAGATCAGTACACAAGTATCCCATAAAATAGGTGCAACACCTCTTTATTAGTTGGCCAAACTGAGTACAAAATTTTCCTTGATCAACTAGAAAACATACAAACTGATTCCAACCCTTCACTAGTGTGAAGAAGGAAGCTAAATAGACATAAAAAAAAGCTTCACTCATCCTCATGGGTCGAATTCATGAGGTGAGGAAGAGATACACTAATTTCTGAACTGAAAAATGAAGTGTAGGATGGTCCAAGTGACTCACTCCTCATTACATTCAACTGATTTATTATGACTCATTAATGAATTTTACACGATGAATCTACCCTAGGTAAGTAATATCAAACATAATTACATTTTACCATCATTAATTACATGAATAGAAACATGATTTTTTGAGGCAAAGTGAAAATTTTAGAGAAAATTAGAGAAAATTAGCAAATTAGATAGTTGTGCCCTCCATTGTGCATTTGCGCCCTCCACTGGTCATTTGCGACCTATGTGTTCAGGGCCACTTTTAGAGGCTTTCCCAGTGTCCAAATCAGACCCAATATGTCTTGTTGGAAAATTGGCTATCCTCTTTCTGAATATGCCTCAAGTTCTGAAAATGAAGGTCATTTCCCCCCTAAAAAAGTCATTCTCCCAAGACTTGTATTTGTGTAGCACCTAGGTCAAAAAAGGGGTAGAAATGTGATTTTTTGATGGTTTTTTAAGCTTTACACCCATCAAAACTGAAAAAAAAGGCTGGAAACATGGTTTTCTTAGATTTATGGGTCATTAGGAATCCAGTGGTGCCTTCCTTCTCCTCAAAACGTGTGCCAATTACTTGCGTAGCGCCTAGGGCGCTACGTAAATACCCAATTTTCTGCTAAATAATTGTCTCAAAAAACACAGAGATATACAAATTTTGACAAAAAGTTAGAAAATTCCTCAAAATTGTTTGGAATGGCTGATGATGATGTGTCTAATATTGGAGGAAATTCTCAGAAAGAATTTCCAACTTTTTCTTCTCCTCCATGGTCAACTCTTCAATTTTGGCATTGGCTCTTTTGAGCTTGGCCAATGAAATTTTCTCTTTTTGGGCATGGAGTTTGATCTTCCTCCTCAACAAGTCATTATATTTATTTTCCTTTTCTAGCAGCTTCTCCAAGTTTTGATTGGCTCTATCAAGCCATGGTTCCCTGTTATCATTGATCTCTATAGTAAGATGCTCATTTAGGGTTAGCTGATCAGCTAGCTCAAATTCCCTTTGTCTCTCTAGAGCTAGAACTCTTTTTAGCCCTCTAGTTCTAGGTCTCTGTCTTGGTACCTATTCTTATTCATCATCAAGTAAGCTATACTTCTCCACTGTTTCATCTATCATGGCTTTGGCCTTTTGAGCCTCACTTTAAGTAGTGAATTACTTAACCTCCTCAATGTCATGTTTGGTCTTCAACTGCTCATTTTATTGCTCAAGGAAGTGTATACAATATCTAGCCCTGTCAATATTAGTCTGAAGCTCCTTAATCTTGACATCCTTACCTTTGATAGCATCATTTGTGATTTTTTCATTATCATCCTCATCTAGGTCAACCAGCTGAAATTCTTGCTCAGTTTCATGATTGTCCTCCTCATCATGAATGACTGGCTTAATGACCTTCTCTTTACCTTTATCTAGATTTTGTGTTGATGTAGAAAGCATGGCCCCTTTCACTCCAAGTGAAGAAAACACATGCCTATAGCCTCTCTGGTAGGTTTTTGGAAATGGATCAACCTCAACCATACTATACCACTTAGGCTCAATGACATCTATCCTGTTAGGTGACCCAAAATCATGATGAGATGGATATGAAGGATCATGATGAGATGGGGGTGAAGGTAGTGAAGGGGACTGATCTGATGATGATGAGTGAGTCATGGGATGTGATGATGAAGGGACATTTTGTGCATGCTAAATGGATGACTCAATGAAGGTGCTCCATGAAATATTCGGTTGATTGAGATGGTGGAGGACTATGATTTTTATGAGGGAATTATGGAATAGGCTTCTCATTTGCTGTTCATATCCCTTCTTCTGGGAAATGTATGCCATCTTCTATATACTCCGAAAAATATAACAGGGCATGTTAATCATCCTTACCCTAGTGAAATGCATCAAGAGCTAGATGTGATAGGAATAGAGCCTTGAAAATCTCCCTTCACATGAAAAATATTTCATGAAAATTTTCATCATTGATGCATATCTATCCAAGAGGTGTGAAAAAGGGAAGAACCTCTTTGTTTGATTTTTTTTATCTTGGTTTTAGGAAGAAGTCAAAATCCTTTTTCATCAACCTACCTTACTTGAACCATTTCTCTCCAACATTTGGGATCCCTGTAGCATATGAAATGACAGTAGTAGATAAGGTAAAAGTGACCCTAGCTAATTTAACTTGGTTGTCATGGAGTCCAGATATGAAAATTATAGTTAGCATGGGGTGGTGTTTAACCCTCTGAATTTTCTCACTAAAATCATAACATGAAACATGTTTGAAGCATGTGACAATCAATGGATAAGCTAAGAGTTCCTTAGTGTTAGTAGGCTCAATTCTGAGCACTCTTCCTCCTTTATGTGGCCTCCTTATCTCTGTTTCCTCTCCTTCACTAAATGATGTGTTTTCCTCTTCTGTTGCCATGGTGTTTTTGTTAAAACCCTAGGGATTAGGGAAGGGAAATGGGAAAGAGAGATAGGAAAGGAAAAATTAGGGGAATGTTTGATAGGGATATGTGATATGGGGAGGGGATAGGGAGTAATGTTTAGGGATATGAGGAATGTGGAAGAAAAAAGGAATGAAAGAGTGATGGGAATTGGGATTTAAAAGCCTAGGTCAAAATAGCACCTAGGGCTTAGGGTTTTAGAAATTAGTAGCTTAGGGATAGGGATTATCATAACAGGGATTAGGGAATGAATTTTAATGATGAAGGGATGGTATAGAGTGTAAGGGAAATGGGATTTTGGGAATTATAAGTGCAAGGGAGAAAAAATAAGGTTTCACATTCAAGAAGACGCCAAATTAAAACTTCAACTTGCAAAAATTCAACACATAAACTTAAGAAGATGATGTTTCATGGCATGTGCCTCTTACTGGTTTGTTGGAGGTCAATGGTTGAGTGGAGGAGCTTTGAAGGCAATTTGTGATCACTTGGATGCTTTGCAGAGCTTGTTAGTCATTTGTGCTCTTGAAAATCGATTTGCGCCCTCCTCTACGTATTTGCACCATAAACAACACATGTGTGACATCAACAACATATTTGCACCCTCTTCAACACATTTGTGCCCTCCTGAACACATTTGCGCCCTCCTGAACATATTTTCACCCTCACTTCAAGATTTGTGCTCTCGATACTACTTCTTTGCCAATTTCACTCAGGATTTCAAAATTTTGGTCTCTTGGTGTGTTGAATTGATATTTGGAGGAGGAAAATGAATTTGATTTGATGTCTAGTAGTCATAAATAGCTAATTGAATTTGAATTTGAATTTAAAAACCCACTTTTCTAATGTCTTTTTTCACTTTTTGAAAACTTTTGCTAATTATCCTTTCATATGATTTTTCTTTCTTGCAGGATGATGTTGTTGGAGTTTGACACTTTTCTCTTTCATTTTTGCATGTGTGTTTTGAGTTGGAAAATAGCGATCAAACTTATTTCATATAGGAAGCATAAAATTACATAAAAAATTAAAAATAAATTACTTCTCTATTTTCATATCAAAATTACATTTTGATATGAAAATCATTAAAATCAAAATTACAAATTTAAAAATATCATATTTACATGCTGATAATTTTCTATAGATGAAAATGAAATGTTTATTGAGTCACTCTCACACCTTTTTCTGACCTTATTTGAGATGAAATGGTGCATTTTTTGACCTTGAACATTGAAACCTAATGACCTAATGGGACTTTGAATGACATGACTTCCATGATTGACTTTGACTGATATAAGACATATTGAAATGATCTTTTCAAAAGTGTTTTTATGCCCAGCCAAACATGAAGGTGAGCCAACAAATATGAAATATTGAGGGAGAGTGATATTTTATGACTAGGACTACCATCAATGAAACAATTTTTAGCATGACCTAATGGAATGAAATAAAATTTTTAGAGTGGGACACCTAAAATGAGAATGAAAAGAGTGATTTTTATTATTGATGGTAGAATGCATATTCTAACACTAACATTGGCCTTATTGGGATGTCAACTCTGAAAGAGGTGTCAAGAACCACAAATCTATGAATTTTGCAGATCAATACCTCTCTCATTGGGCCAATACAGTCAAAAAATTCAAACTGAAATGCAGGACTAAATACTAAATACTCAAAGACACAAACTAAATTTTAAACTGACTGAAATTGATTGAACAATGACTCAATATTGACTAAAAAAAAAAAAAAAAAAACTTACTAAACTTTTTGATGGTAGCATATCATCGAGACTTGAGGACTTAAAATCTTGATGGCAACCACCTGCCTGCTGAAGAAATATGTACAATCATGTGAAGTGATCCTTCCAGTGTAACCAATCCAACATATGGCTACTTACTGAAATTCTGCTCTCATTTTCCTCAAGCAGGCAGAAAAAACAAAAACTAGGCCACTCCAAGTGTCTACTAAACATGTGTTTTTGGTCTGTGAAAACAAGAAAATACATCTTGCCTTCTAACTATAGAAAATCAGTAAAAGGATCTTCAAAAATATGAAATGTTATCTTGTCTTGAGATTCAACAAAAACACAAGCACACTCTTCATTCTGATATGAAATAAAACTTGGTTGTTGATTCATAAGAAGGCATAGGGAAGTATGATTTTTTGCTATCTGAGTGTTGACTGCAAATTATTGAAGCACGGGAAACTATGACTCTATCTATGGCATACCATCTCTCTTAGGCTCATACTCCTTAAATTCATATTCTAAATCATCTTAGGCTCATACTCCTTAAATTCATATTCTAAATCATCTTTGAATAGAAAATATTCTTCAAGGTTGTTAAACATGACAACCCTATCATCTTCATGAAAGAAAATAGTCCCTGTTAGTTGATCTCTTTGCAGGAAATCATCATCACAAATTGCTTACTCTCAACAAATTCCTGTATAGTTTCATCAATCTCATGACTGTCATCATTTAAACTCATATTTTAATTTTCAATAATGGAAGAAGTTTCACTAACACATTCTTGACTATGTGATCACTGCAAACCTACATTAGCTTGAGCTATAATATGAATTTTCAGGAGCTGATCTATCTCATCTTTAGAAAAAGGAGAAAATTGAGTTTTAAGGCAATTTACATTGATTTGGTGATTTTCATTTTCTGGATCGGGAATTGGCTCTTCTCTTTCTTGGTCCCAGTTTGTCTCATCTAAGGAGGGAGCTACTGATTCTTTTTGGTGATGAAAATATTTCTCATATAGAGGCTCAAGGATCTCTTCATATAAGGAGGAAACCGTTGATTCTTGTTGGGAGGAAAAATCATATAGGGCTTCTATGATCTCATCATCTAGACACTCTCCATCCTCATACAAATTTTCAAGAAACTTAATGAAATTATCAGATATCTCACAAAAAATATCAATCATTGGCAAGGAAGAATTAGAGATTTGATAATTTTGAAAGAATACTGAATGAAAGTCCTTGAGAGAATATAAACTAGCAGATGGTAGACTCTCATATCATGATATCACTTTTTCCTCCAAGGTGTCCATAAACATCTTCATCAGACAATATTCAGGAAACTCAATCTTTAGTTTATGAATATGTAAATGAAATTTTACGAAATGCAAACTTGCATCTTCACCATCCCGACCCTTAAACTTTGAAAGTCTTGATTGCCAATCTATATGAGGAATACAGTCTGGAAAACTAGGATAATGAGATTGATTCGTAGGAGCATACCTTCGAGCAATCAAATCCATTTTGACAACAATGAGTTCACCAAGAATATCTTCAAACTACTAGTTCTTGAAAAGTGGAGTCGCCATGAAAATTATGAATCTTGGGGGATTTTTCGTCACTGGAGTCACCAGGTGAATGATGCACAACCTTCTTGTGCTTGATCATTGTTCACCACCAATAATCATATCTAATCTTTGTCGTTCTCTCCCATGGAATATTTGTCATTTCGATCCCCGACAACGATGCCATAATGTTATCACTCTTCCATATTCCCAAGGCTGAAGAAGGAATCCCAATAGATGTAACCACAGACCAAGCTTTTGACTTGGTAGCTAGCCCTACCAAGTCGTAGAGGGCTCTCTCAAAAAAAAAATTCACAGCTAAGAGGGCTAGAGAAATTGGAGTTTTTAGTCTAGATATTGAGTGCAGGGTTTTTTTTGAATTTTATTTTTTGGTTGGGGAATCACTGGATTAAGAAATTAGGTCAAGAAAAGCTAGGTCAAGGAAAATGAGATAGGGTTCAAGGGAATAATGGGGCAAGGTAGGCACAAGGCTTATCACTTGAAAATTATTGTGATGGAATGGTGTTGAAACTGAAAGAAATCTATGAAGAGAATGGGAGATGTATTATTCTTAGATAGATGAAGATGGGCAAACTATGATCAATTACCACAAATAGAGCATGTGCAAACATGTATTCTGATTATCTAACTTGTAAGAGATCATAACATAGAAATGAAGTGAGCATGAATATAATACATTCTAACATATGATACTGAAGAAAAGACAATTATAGACATAAATACCACAAGTATCCCATAAAATAACTGCAACTCCTCTTTATTAGCTGGCCAAAATGAGTACAAAAGTTTCCTTGATCAACTAGAAAACATACAAACTGATTCCAAACCTTCACTAGTGTGAAGAAAGGGGCTAATTAGACATAAAAACAAGCTTCAATCATCTTCAGGGGTTGAATCCATGAGGTGAGGAAGAGATCCACTAATTGATGAACTGAAAACTGAAGTATAGGATGGTCCAAGTGACTCACTCCTCATTACATTCAACTAATTCATTATGACTCATTAATGACTTTTACCCGATGAATCTACCCTAGGTAAGTAATCTCAAACATAATTACATTTTAACATCATTAATTACATGAGTAGAAACATGATTTCTTGAGGCAAAGTGAAAATTTCAGAGAAATTTTGAAAAAATCAGCAAATTGGACATTTGCATCCTCCATTGTGCATTTGTGCCCTCAACTGGTCATTTGTGCCCTCTGTGTTCAGGGCCACTTTTGGAGGCCTTCCTGGTGTCTAAATCAGGCCCAAGATGGCTTGTTGGAAAGCCCTGCCTATACTCTTTCTAAATATGCCATAATTTATGAAAATGGAGGTCATTTCCCCCCTTAAAACGTCATTCTCCAAAGACTGGTATTTGCGCAGCACGTAGGTCAAAAAAGGGGCAGAATGGTGATTTTTTGATGGTTTTTTGAGCTTTTCAGCCATAAAAACTGCAAACCAAGGCTGGAAACATGGTTTTCTAAGATCTATGGGTCATTAGGAATCTAATGGTGCCTTCATTCTCCTAAATAATTTTGCCAATTATTTGCATAGCGCCTAGGGCGTTGGGCAAATTCCCAATGTTTTGTTAAATAATTGTCTCAAAAAACACATAGATTTCCAGATTTTGACAAAAAGTTATAAAATGCCTCAAAATTGTTTGGAATGGACGATGATTATGTGTCTAAGCTTGGAGGGAAGCCTCAACAAGAATGTCCAAAGTTTTCTTCTCTTCCATTGTCAACTCTTCAATTTTGGCATTTTCTCTTTTGAGCTTGGCCAATGCAATTTTCTCTTTTTGGGCATGGAGTTTGACCTTCCTCCTCAACAAGTCATTATCTTTATTTTCCTTTTCTAGCAGCTTCTCCAAGTGTTTATTAGCTCTATCAAGCCATGGTTCCATGTTCTCATTTATCTCTATTTAAAGCTACTCATTTAGGGTTAGCTAATTAGCTAGCTCAGCTTCCCTTTATCTCTCTAGAGCTAGAGCTCTTTTCAGCCCTATAGTTCTAGGTCTCTATCCTGGTACCCATTCTTCTTCATCATCAAGCAATCCATACTTATCCACTTTTTCATCTAGCATTGTAGAAATTTGAATAATGGCTGAATTATTCACCGAGATTATCCTGATTACACACTTAGATTTAAGCTTCATGCATAATACATAACCTCTTCTACAATTGATCATCAATTTATGGAAATAGAAGCAGTTGCATGCACACATTAAAGCATAATCAAGCACACATATAACACAGTATGTAATGGGGAAAGCTTACAGCTGAAAACCCCCAATTATCTGTATATTATAATGATAGAAAACATGTAACAATACATAGCACAAAGCTCCTCACAGCTCTCAGCACTATCTCACATGCTACACACAAACTAGCTCAGATCTGAACAAGTCACAAGTTCAAATCTCTTCCACCTGTCTGCCTGCCTCTACTGCGCAATCCAAGATGAATAATGATGATATCTAAGTTTGAATCCCACTGGCTTGTATTGCACAATTCTAATTGGCAATCTCAATCAATGTGTGTGCAAATATCATGCACAGCTATAGTCACAACTCATAGTAGACTCACCCTTTCACCCACCTCTAACACTGGTCTCCACTGAACTGTCCATGCATTGTAGTTAACTGATGTATTCTTTAGTTGATTTATGAGTTAATAATTAGTGAATTAATTAATAATTAATTCACACCACTCATCACTAGTGTATTTATCAGTTAGACTAATACAACTAGTTCAACTAAGTTAAACCGAACACAACTCCACCAACTGTCTCATCAACTCCACCAAACTCTGCCACATGAGTTCTAACTGAAGTCAACCATGCAATAGCTAAACTAACCCTTAGGAAAAGCGTATTTCCTTCTGTCAGCTGCATGTGCCACATCCAAGCATCAAACTGAAGTGCTCCAAGAGGATAAGATAATGTTTATAGTCTAAATATTATTAAGGGTTAATAATATTTGACTGTTCTATTTTTAGCCCGGAAGTCTAAAAATAGAAACCGCCCAATGTCTAAAAATAGAGGTCCACCTATTTTTACCAACTCGACCAATCATCCATAAATAGCATCCTGCAACTCATAGACCATGATCCATATGTCTAAAATAGACATAGTCTAAAAATAGACTTTGCGACAAAAATCACTTGTGTGGCCCCCCACCTAGTTTAGGTGATCACTTTCCAACTAGGATCAGGAAAGATGTTTCAGGATGCCTCCTTCACTGTTTCTTGTTGCAATCTTCAACACTCCCTCTCAACAAGAAAGAACTGCCTTTGCATGCGACATGCAACTCCATGCATTCGCCCTGCAACCTTCACAAGTGCCATGCAACTCCATGCATCTGCTCTGCAACTCCTCTGAAACTGAATAGGCTCCAAACAACTCAATCAGTCTGATGCATCTATCATCAAAGTCTTCGACTTCTACTGGTACCAACTGCACATGTCATCAGGAACCACTGCGCTGTTGAACTCTTGCACCCATGCACTCTGCACTTTCTGTCAACTCTGATCCACGCTCCAGTATCCGACACTGTCACTTTGATCTACCTGCATCAATCCAACTGATCATGCTACTGCTGCTCTTGTGGGCACCTCGTAGCCAGGTTCAATTCATGAGATCCACACCATCTCATGAATCCTGCCCAAAAATCTCCTCTTGGGATTACTCATGCATGTCACCCCACCTCTCACCTGGTGGTATAGCTACATGCACTCCCTCTGCCCATCTGGCACGAAATTTCTTTACATGAGTGGTTTCTCCCACTCCATGATCCTCATCTTGTGGCTGCTCCACATCCCGAGGTTCACTATTACCTGCATGCAAAACTTGCTCCCTCTCAAGCATTAATTGCATGTCTTTCTTGCACTTCCCAACAGTAGGAAGCTCCGTAGACATCCCATCTACTTCAAGTCTGTAGAGATTCTTTGCTCGAATCCAAACCTTCTTGACTTGTCCTGTTGCCTTGTGCCGAAGGAAAACTTTTCCTTCACTGAAGACAACTTCATACCCTTTATCCTCTAACATTGCGACTGAGATCAAATTCTTCTTTAAACCCGGAACATGCACTACATATTGTAAAAGAATGAGTTTACCTGACTCCCTCTGAAGGTTATGGTACCAATGCCAGTCGCATTGTATCGTCCATTGTCACCCAACTCAACATGCAACTGGAGATCTTTCTCCACCAAGTCACTGAAAAGATTCACATCTCCCGTCATGTGAAAGGAAGTGCCACTATCAAAATACCACCCCGATCCCAATGCACTAGACACCATGCATGCGATCAATGAGAAGTCCAACTCAAATTGCGAGGCAAGAGCCTCACCAGCTGCAGCTCCAGCAGCCTGCTTGTTCTTCTTCTTCTGTGGACAATTCGTGGCGTAATGCCCATGCTCGTGACAGTGAAAACACTTCACTTTGGACATGTCACACTCTTTACCATCCGCACCAGATTGAGAAGCATTCTTCTTGCCCTTCCCCTTCCTTGCTTTGGCAGCCAAAGCGCAATCCTCTTCATCAGATGCCTTTGATGAAGATCCATCCTTGGTACTCCGCCTTATCTCCTCTTGCACAAGATCCGACCAAAGTCGCTCCCATCCTGGCAATTTTTCCCGACCATTGACAGAGTCCTGATAGGAGTGCCAACTCTTCGAAAGCCCAAGGAGAGCCAAGCTCACCAATTCCTCATCATCCACACTAACTCCTACACTCCCAAGCTCATCCCTGCAGTGGAAAAACTTTGTCAAGTATACCGGAATAGTGTCATTCTTCTCCATCTTTATTTTCCTGAGTTTATCCTTGAGCACCAACTTCCTTTGGTCACTCTTGCTTTGGAAAAAATCTGTCAAAGCTTTCCACATCAAGAATGGAGAAGCTTTACCATGCAGGCTGGATACTATGTGATCCTTCACGCCCTCCAACAGAATCCTTCAACACCTTGCTGTCTTCTTTTGCCAAGCTTCAACTAGAGTAGCATGAGTAGAAGTAGGCTTTGGAACTTCTTTCTCTATGAACTCCAACAACCCATTATCATCTAACACCGCCTCCATCCTGTATTTCCATGCAATATAATTCGAGCTACCCTCCAGGGCATACTCCAATCGCAATCCGTTGAAAGACATCTCAACTTTGACACCAAGAAAACACTGCTGCAAATTCGAATTCCACCAGCTCAAAACTCAACCGCTTCTGATCTGTGAGAACACAGTATTTCTAGCACAAAGATCAACTATAGGGGCATTTACTAGATATATCACCTTTCAAAGAAAGGATGGATCCAGAGGCTACCTGGCCTGCTTACAGACTCTGTCTACTGAAATAAATTGTAATCACTGTAATAGATCTGATGATCAATTTCACTCCGATACCATGTAGAAATTTGAATAATGGCTGAATTATTCACCGAGATTATCTTGATTACACACTATTTAAGCTTCATGCATAATACATAACCTCTTCTACAATTGATCATCAATTTGCGGAAATAGAAGCAGTCGCATGCGCACATTAAAACATAATCAAGCACACATATAACACAGTATGTAATGGGGAAAGCTTACAAATGAAAACCCCCAAATATCTGTATATTATAATGATAGAGAACATGTAACAATACATAGCACAAAGCTGCTCATAGCTCTAAGCACTATCTCACATGCTACACACAAACTAGCTCAGATCTGAACAAGTCACAAGTTCAAATCTCTTCCACCTGTCTGCCTGCCTCTACTGCGCAATCCAAGATGAATAATGATGAGATCCAAGTTCGAATCCCACTGGCTTGTACTGCGCAATTCTCATTGGCAATCTCAATCAATGTGTGTGCAAATCTCATGCACAGCCATAGTCACAACTGATAGTAGACTCACCCTTTCACCCACCTCTAACACTGGTCTCCACCGAACTGTCCATGCATTGCAGTTAACTGATGTGTTCTTTAGTTGATTTATGAGTTAATAATTAGTGAATTAATTAATAATTAATTCACACCACTCATCACTAGTGTATTTATCAGTTAGACTAAATACAACTAGTTCAACTAAGTTAAACCGAACACAACTCCACCAACTGTCTCATCAACTCCACCAAACTCTGCCACATGAGTTCTAACTGAAGTCAACCATGCAATAGCTCAACTAACCCCTAGGAAAATCATATTTCCTTCTGTCAGCTGCATGTGCCACATCCAAGCATCAAACTGAAGTGCTCCAAGAGGATAAGATAATGTTTATAGTCCAAATATTATTAAGGGCTAATAATATTCGACTGATCTATTTTTAGACTGGCAGTCTAAAAATAGACTTTGCCCAATGTCTAAAAATAGAGGTCCATATATTTTTACCAACTTGACCAATCATCCATAAATAGGATACTGCAACTCATAGAATATGCTCCATATGTCTAAAAATAGACTTTGCGACAAAAATCACCTGTGTGGCCCCCACCTAGTTTTGGTGATCACTTTCCAACTAGGATCAGGAATGATGTTTCAGGATGCCTCCTTCATTGTTTCTTGTTGCAATCTTCAACAAGCATGGCTTTGGCCTTTTGAGCCTCCCTTTAAGAAGTGAAGTATTTAACCTCCTCAATGACCTTTTTGGTCTTCAACTGCTCATTTTCTTGCTCAAGGAAGTGTATAAGATATCTAGCCCTGCCAAGATTAGTCTGAAGTTCCTTAATCTTGACATCCTTACCTTTGATAGAAATTTTTTTTATTTTTTCATTAACATCCTCATCTAGGTCAACCAACTAAAATTCTTGCTCAGTTTCATGATTTTCCTCGTCATCATGAATGACTGGCTCAATGACCTTCTCTTTACCTTTATCCACTTGCTGTGTTGATGTAGAAAGCATGGCCCCTTTCACTCCAAGTGAATAAAACACATGCCTATAGCCTCTCTGGTAGGTTTTTGGCAATGAATCAACCTCAACCATACTAGCCCACTTAGGCTCAATGTCATCTATCCTGCTAGGTGACCCAAAATCATGATGAGATGGAGATGAAGGATCATGATGAGATGGATATTAAGGAGGTGAAGGGGACTGTTATGATGATGATGAGTGAGTCATGGGTTGAGATGATTAAGGGACATTTTTTGCATGCTAAATGGATGGATCAATCAAAATATCATTGGCTATGAAGGTGCTCCGTTAAATATTTAGTTGATTGAGATGGTGGAGGACTACATGATTTTTATGAGGGAATGATGGAATAGGCTTCTCATTTGATGTTCATATCCCTTGTTTTGGGCAATGTATGCCATATTCTCTATACTTTGGAAAATATAATAGGGCATGTTAAGCATCCTTACCCTAGCGAAATGCATCAAGAGCCGGATGTGATAGGAATAGAGCCTTAAAAATATGCCTTCACATGAAAAATATTTCATGATAATTTTCATCATTGGTGCATATCTGTCCAAGAGGTGTGAAAAAGGGAAGAAACTCTTTTTTTGATTGTGGTGTCTTGGTTTTAGGAAGAAGTCAAAATCATGTTTCTTCAACCTACCTTTCTTGAACCATTTCTCCCCAACATTTGGGATCCCTATAGCATCTGAAATGACAACAATAGATAAGGTAAAAGTGACCCCAACTAATTTAACTTGGTTGTCATGGAGTCCAGATATGAAAAGTCTAGTTAGCATGGGGTGGTGTTTAACCCTCTGAATTTTCTCAAAAAATCATAACAACCAACATGTTTGAAGCATGTGACAGTCAATGGAGAAGTTAAGAGTTCATTAGTGTTAGCAAGCTCAAGTTTGAGCACTCTTCCTCCTTTATGTGGCCTACTTATCTTTGTTTCCTCTCCTTCACTCAATGATGTGTTTTACTCTTCTGTTTCCATGGTGTTTTTGTTAAAACCCTAGGGATTATGGAAGGGAAATGGGAAAGAGAGATGGGAGAGGAAAAATGAGGGAGATGTTTGATAGGGATATGTGATACGGGGAGGTGATAGGGAGTAAAGTTTAGGGATATGAGGAATGGGGAAGGGAAAAGGAATGAAAGAGTGATGGGAATTGGGATTTAGATTCTTATGTCAAAATAACACCTAGGGCTTAGGGTTTTAGGAATTAGTATCTTAGAGATAGGGATTATGATAACATGGATTAGGGATTGAATTTTAACAATGTAGGGATGGTATTGAGTGTAAGGGAAATGGGATTTTGGGAATTATGAGTGCAAGGGAGAAAAACTAGGGTTTCACATTCAAGAAGACACCAAATTACAACTTCAACTTGGAAAAATTCAACACATAAACTTAACAAGATGATTTTTCATGGCATGTGCCTCTTATTGGTTTGTTGGAGGTCAATGGATAAGTGGAGGAGCTTTGAAGGAAATTTGTGATCACTTGGATGCCTTGCAGAGCTTGTTGATCATTTGCGCCCTTGACAAGCTATTTGTGCCCTCCTCTACGTATTTGTTCCATCAGAAACAAATTTACGCCATCAAAAACATATTTTCGCCCTCCTAAACACATTTGTGCCCTCCTAAATGTATTTGTGCCCTCACTTCAAGATTTGCGTCCTTGATTATGCTCCTTTGCCAATTTCGCTAAGAATTTCAAAATTTGGGTCTGTTGGAGTGTTGACTTGATATTTGGAGTAAGCAAATGAATTTGATTTGATGTCTGTTAGTCATAAATAGCTAATTGAATTTGAATTTAAATTTAAAAATCCAATTTTCTAGTGTCCTTTTTCACGTTTTGAAAACTTTTGCTAATTATCCTTTCATCTAATTTTTCTTTCTTGCGGGATGGTCTTGCTGGAGTTTGACACTTTTCTCTTTCAGTTTGGCATGTGTGTTTTGAGTTGGCAGCTATGGACCAAACTTATTACATATAGGAAGCATAAAATTACATAAAAAATTAAAAATAAATTACATCTCTATTTTCATATCAAAATCACATTTCGATATGAAAATCATTAAAATCAAAATTACAAATTTAAAAATATCACATTTACATGCTGATAATTTTTTGCAGATGAAAATGAAATGTTTATTGATTCACTCTCACACCTTTTTCTGAGCTTATTTGAGATGAAATGGTGCATTTTTGGACCTTAAACATTGAAACCTAATGAGCCAATGGGACCTTGAATGACCTGACTTCCATAATTGAATTTGACTGAAATAAGACATAGTGAAACGAACTTTTCATAAGTGTTTTTATGCTCAGCTAGACATGAAGGTGGGTCAACAAATGTGAAATCTTGAGGGAGAGTGAAATTTTATGACTAGGACTACCATCAGTGAAACAATTTTTATCATGACCTAATGGAATGAAATAAAAATTTTAGAGTGGGACAACTAAAATGAGAATGAAAAGAGTGATTTCGATCATTGATGTCATAATTAATATTCTCACACTAACATGTTCAATGAAAAATTCTTTTGCAAAACTCCCTCTATCGCTACAACCTGCGACTGTGACTGAGTGTTGGGCTAAGATAGGCAACACATATTTTCTTTCATTTTTGATCTTTTGTCTCTGGTGTGTTTCTTTTCATATTCCATGGTGCTTTGCATTTTTTATAGTTATTAGTAATGTATAAATGCATATATGCATTCATTTGAACTATCCCCCCCTTATACTATCTAAGCCCGACCTTATCCAACACTTAGCCATTTTCTGAGTTTCAGATAATCACATCTAGCCATTTTTCTAATTCACATAATCACATCTGCGTAATTTAGTGAAATAAAGTTTTACCCTTCATCTACTACTATTTTCCCTGCCACCGATAACTAGTCTTCTCACCTCTTATCCTTACAACTTGTGACTAGATTAGCCTCAATTAAAATATTCTTTTATTACTCCTATCACTGAAATTTGTGATTGCGACTAACCTTAACGTTTTGTTTCCTTCAATCACGTTTTAACCTTTTAAGTCACATTCGTGCAATCTATCTGCTTAAGTTATTTCACTTGTGCTTCTGATTCCTAGATGTAGCTAAAACTGATTATTCTATAATGGCATTCATGCAATGTATTCTTTGACCCCTTTTTTACCTTTTGCTGCTATAAACCCTGATTGTGATTAATGTGGTTGGCTTTAGCCTATGCATCGTAACGGTGACTATAGAGTGGCTTGTTCTCCCCTTAATCACACTTTTCCATCGCAAACAATGACTAAAGGCCAATATTCTATGTTTTTATAGATTGTGCTACTCATCAAGATAACAAATAAATTTATGTTTTTTGGCTAACAATGGACGTTGCAATGAATTTTTTTGAAATTTTAGGCACAATGGATTTCCAATGTATTAGTATATCATCATTCATGGGAGATATGGCACTAGTAAAAAGGAAAATAAATATGTTAAATGTGATAGACAATAGTATTGAATAGGTGGTTGACAGTCCAAGAAATAAGTTCCTACATTCAAAAACACTGTCAGTTACATAGACAAAGAAATACTTATGTCATGGACAAAATTATATAAGGAATTATCAATAAAAAGAGATTGTAGAAGATGAATAAGACTAGTATGTATACATTAATATTAAAATGTCTCGATTTCATAAGCTGGTTTCTCATACACCTATCTTCCCATGTTCTAAGACCGTGGAATGGATTTTACAACAAATGGATGATGAAAATTTGATAGTAAGGAAAACCCAAGGTGCACCATTGGCCTCAACTAGCCAAGAGATATTATTGTATATTACAAAATTCCTCCACCTCAAGATTACCTCAACCTAAGATGGTATTGTGATTTCAATATTCCTACTAAGGAAATTCTCAAATGATGGTTGAAAGAACCCAAAAAGTTCAAGCAGAAGGATGGTGGAACATACAAAACCAAATCAATGAGAAAAGTGTACTAGTTGTTAATGGAAATGTGTTATTGAGTTTACAGAAGGGAATATGTTGAATTATTTAAATAAACATGGGTCCCCATGATACATACTTTTGTCTCAAAAGGAACCATATTTAATTAGGTTTATGTAGTTTCATACTCACTTAAGACTAGTGTTAGGAGAGTCAATAACCCAACAGAAGGAGATAAACCTAATTCTATACGACCTCTTACTTACTAGATAGAAATTGTGCCAAATTGGAATTTATAGAGTTAGGATGGCAATGGAATTTTTCTTATGATATACCACCTATGCATATTTATTTTAAACTACTTTGGGAGACATGTTATAGATCAGCATATGCCAGAATCCCAAATTTGTTCATCTTAGTTCTATTCAAAATTTGTTTGAGAGTGAGCCACCTTTCATGTATGAAAGGGAAAGTTATCATTTCTTGAGGTTGTTGATTGTTTTACTCGAGTCTCTGACACTTATATAAGGGTGTTGTGTGCCTACAAAATCCCTCACTAATTGCCATTTTTTTTACCGATAAAGTTGTGTTGCAAGAGGTAGTATACCAAATTTCTACTAGACTTACAAGTACATCATTGAAGGAAAAGAAGGCTCCTTGAACCAATTTTCCATTGTGTATAGGAGTGCCTTGCCTTAATAATTTCAAGGAAGCAAAAGTTGAGGTACAAGAAATATAACATCTTAAGTTTGGTGAATTTAGTTATCATTGATATGATTCTAGAGGTGTTGTTACCCAACATTACACTAGAATAAAGTATGGTTGGGTATATGCACTAGTTGTGTGGACAAAAGACGAAAAGATAAGAATTTCTTTAACGCTACCAAGGCAGTTGAAGAAACTAAAGAAGTTGGTCCTTCCAAGACCATAAACAATCCTAAGAATTTGAAAGAAGAATATTAAGAAATAATGAACTCAAAAGAACAAAGGGATAAACTTAAAAGAAAACAAGAATAGTACAAGAGAAAAGAAAATATAAAGAAACTAAATGAACAGGGAATAAATCCGAAATGCAAGATGAAAATGAATCAAAGAAGAAGGTAGAGGAAGACTCAAAGTGACAACAAGAAGACCAAGCAAAGAAAAAAGAGGAAAAGAAAAGGAAAAAGAAGGAAGAACACGAGAAATAAAAGAAAGAAGCAATTAGAAAGAGGAAAGAATCATCCAAGAAGAGAAAATAAGAAGAAAAAAGAAACAAGGAGGAAGAGAAGAAAATTAAACAAGAAGAAGAAGCCAAAAGAAAACAAACTTAATAAGTTGAGAGAGAGTAGAAAGAAGAAGAAGCATTAGAAAAACAATTATAATAAGAATTAGTTTCCAAGAAAGTAGCTGATAAAGCATAGTAAGAGACCAATTTGAAACAGAAGGAAGAGAAAACAATATTTCCTCCCTTGAATATTCAACCTCCCACACCCATCACCGAGGGAATTTACAACCAATGATATGGGAGTCACTTTCGAAGAAGAAGACATGATTCTTGATCTTTAGAAGATTACATCTAATCAATTCTAGTTCAAAATATCCCAATAAAGGTGAAAGTATCTACCTAGGAATCTGGATAAGCATGTGTCAATCACCTTGGAAAGATAAATTTTTATGGACACAAGAATCATTTCTACAGTAATATATTCTGTTGGCACTGCATTCGTAGATACAATTGAGAAGAATGTTGATCGATTTCCAAATGAAGTTGAGAAATTGAAAGGAAAATTGGCCATTGCAAAGAAACAAAATGATTAGATTTGTGCAGAGAATCAAGCCCTAGTAGCTATGAACTCCCTAAAGGAATATTTTAAATTTCTGATCCTTGAGGATCTTAATTTGTTGGAAGAAGTTATAAGGCATGTTTATGATGATATCATGTTTTTTCACAAAGTAATATTCCCATTGCAAGAAATGAAAAGAGACCTAGAAGCTAGAGGAGTATTGATTAAGTTTCCACTTTTAGTTGTAGATCACATACTAGAATGGTGCATGAAGTATCCTGATACACCAACAAAACTCCTCGGGAAAGATAGATTCACTGCTGAACTAGACAGGGTGGAAATGAGTGTGTTTGTGGAATCACATGTGAAGTTTTGAAAAAACCTGGCTACCACGATATCTACTTATCAAAGGATTTACAGTGGATTTGAATCCCTCATCAAAGTGTAAAAAATGCCTTCTATTGGTGCACCAAGAGAAACACGACCAAAAGAGGAAGTCAAGCGAGAGATACAAGATTTTATATATCCTATGAAGTAAGATTCTATGCGAGATAGTTTAGAATTTACAAAGGATACAATCATACAATATGTTGTAGAGCCAACAAAGCTACATATTGAGCTTTCAATTCTTTTGATTCAACTACAAATAGAATCAAAGATATTTCTCCCAGATGCTTTGGAATTTCAAGTGAGATTCGACAATGAATTGGCACACACTATCACATTGGTTGCTGCTAAATATAAGGCTTGACATGCATATTTGGCTCGAGAGTTACACAGTGAGGCACCTAATATGAACATTATGCATCTTTTTCCATGAATACAATTTGTTTTTTTATTTCCATTGTAAATTTGTAAATAAAAGTATTTTTAAATTAGAAGTATAATGTAGAAATGAAAAGTCAAAGTGGAAGTTGAAAATTCACAAGGGTAGTTTAAGAGTCATGAGGGGAGATGAAGAGTCATCTCACTTTTTGTATAAATATACCCTCATAGCTAGAGCAAATGGACCTTTTAGTTTTGGACTTCATATTGAGCACCTTGTTTGGAGTGTTTATACATTATTTTAAGAATCAAAGTGATATCTTAGCACATCCACTAGTGTATTTCAGGAATGCTTCTTGTAATGGCAAACTTGACATTTCTGCATAATATTGAGAATCCCATTTAGTCAAGGTGAAAATATCATGCATGTATTGTTGAACATTGTGAGACCCATATCTTGGTGATTCAATGGTACATGTTTCCATTTACATGTGTTATATTTAATGAATTATTTTTTGATTATAACACAAATATTATTTGAAGTTGTGTGCTATGTATGCTTTTATCACATTTGTTGGTTTTGAAATAATTTTTCATCAATAAATGAATAATTATTTACCCATGTGTATTAATTGAAGTATGCTAACATCCTTATTTTTAAGATTCATATTATTTAATTTGGTTGCGGCAATGTATATAGTATATTACTTGCATATTTTTTCATAAATCTATTTAAATTGTGATTGTTGTAATATTCCCAATTAGCCATGAGCTAGTTGGAATATTAAATTTTGTTTTGTTGTTTTTTTTTATGAATAAGATGAAAATGGAGGTCCATAAGTATCCTTAATAATGAATAAATCAATGCCAATGTAAAAGGAAAACATCTTGGAAGCTTAATTAAGCACCATTAGGTGTGAAAATGGGCTGGAACATCTTGACTGGGTCAACTTTGACCAAATCAATAGCGCTGTTAGGGAGGAGTGGCAATCAATGAGGGACAGTGCAGATTTAGATGGAGACACCTTGCATGGAAGTAGGGTCATAAATGAATGGGACTTAGGGTTTGGAATCTCATATATTAAGAAAAGGAAGAGGATGGCAACCATATTCATTATGTATTGGTTATTATATTTATGAATATATGGTCTATTTAGACATATAACTTTCTCTAGCTGTTTAGCTGAGATTTTTGTGTTGTTTAGCACTGGGTGTTCCTGATCGGGAATCCCACCTCTTCCATTGAGAATATATTGGAGGAGTTTTGTACTTCACTTCCACTATCAGGCATTTGGCCAAAGCTTCATATTACATCTACAACACAGATCCTATTAAGGGTTGAGTTGTTTTGAAGGTTGCAGCACTGGAGACCAACTTTGGGTCACTTTAGTACTTATTTTCAGTGGAGAAGGGTTCCTTTCCATTGGGAGGACATTAAGGAAGGACCTTGTGCATATTTTCAGATCTTGGCATTAGGCCACTTATTTATTTTCCCCTACAGTGCAGTTTCTTTCCAGGTTTGCATTATTTTAAGGAAGGAGTTGCAGGGTGGTTTTGGCACACCATTTAGAGAGGAGGTTTTCTAGAGAAGGGATCAACCCTTGATCTAGAGATTCTATTGGAGGAGGCTGCATTATTTGTCATATCAGATCATCCACACTTTCCAGATCTATATTTTGTAGTGAATCTTCAGCCCTAGGGCTTTGATTTAGATCTTGTACATGGTGTTTACTGAAAACCCTTGAGGGGTTCTTCATTGGAGGCTGTATAGTGCCTAGATTTGTATTGGATCTATCTTTTGTGGCATATATCATCCCATGTTATGTTGTATCTTCATTTTTTGTAGCAGTTCCTTTTAAACAACATTGTAGCAGTCTTCCGACATTTTGATATATAGTAGAAGCACATTATTTGAGGGTTTTGTCCATTGGAGGCTTGTCTATCTTATTGTGCATATTATGGCCCATTTATTATGAATATTTTGGTGTTGTTATAATGATTAGAAGGTATCCATATTGGTCTCCTATTTTGATCTAATGTTTACACTGCTATTTCCATGGCTTTGCACTATATTCCTACTTTTCCCATTTGGGAATATTATAATTGTTAAGAGTTACATTAGTTTTCTCACTTGTTTCTCCTTTATTGCAAAGAAAATATCAAAACAAATATGGTGGTAGTCAGACCCCCATACCATATGAGACTCCTATTCCAAACAATATAAGGTCTAATTGGGAATTCACACCAAGGAGATTCCCTTACCATTGGCAGAACATTTTGGCCCATCAATAGTATGTTATATTTATGACCATTAAAGATTACCTTAATATGAATTAACCTAATTTTATGTTCAATAATTCTACTCAACCTCTTTACTTATGTAATGTATGTTGTCTCAATTGTGATTTGTTATTTTATTCTTCCTCTATATAATATAAAGAGAGAAATAATTAATAATTATAAATTAATTTACATTTTGAAAATTAAATAAAATGAAAAACGTCTTTAATAATATGTATAATTTTCATAATTTTACAAATGCAATTTTTTTTTTTAATAATATATATATATATATATATAAATATCCAAAAAATTGAAATTTATTTTAATTTACAATAATCATTAATATTGATATGTTATTCATTTTGTATAAAATATGTCTAATATAATCTAGGTAAAACAAGTTTTAATGAAAACTAGTTATAGAATTATGAAATTTCTTATACTTAAGACGAAATCGGTGGTATTTACTTTCAGGTTTGAAACCCTTGCAACCTGTATTTTTTGGGCTTCCTCCCCTAGACGAGACAACAAAATTTTCTCAACTATGTGCCCCCTAAAGGCGGTTCTCCTCAGAGAAGATGATATCCCTTTATATATATATATATATATATATATATATATCCAAAAAATTGAAATTTATTTTAATTTACAATAATCATTAATATTGATATGTTATTCATTTTGTATAAAATATGTCTAATATAATCTAGGTAAAACAAGTTTTAATGAAAACTAGTTATAGAATTATGAAATTTCTTATACTTAAGACGAAATCGGTGGTATTTACTTTCAGGTTTGAAACCCTTGCAACCTGTATTTTTTGGGCTTCCTCCCCTAGACGAGACAACGACCTTTTCTCAACTATGTGCCCCCTAAAGGCAGTTCTCCTCATAGGTGCAAAAATTATCCTTCCTCCTTTCTTCCTTCTATGCCCTTTCTTCTGTCGGCTTGGATTAGAGATGACGATTCCTGGCTATTCAAGGGGAGCTTGGGGGAAGCCTATAAAATTTCTATAACAAAGAATAATTGAAAAGATTCATAGGATGTTCCTATAGGGGAACAACCTATAAACCTCAAACCATTCCGTATCTCAGTCAAAGTGTTGTTTGGACACTCTCTGCTTTTTTGGGTGCAATCGACAGATCTAATAAGGGACCTCAAACACTCATTGGAGCTCAAATCAAGGTTTCTCGAACGGGGTTGATCGCCTCCATTTTAAAGGTAAGAAATTATAATATCCTCTTCCCATTTCTAATTATAATATTTGCAAGGATGCAACTGTACTCTTGACTCTTTTCATGCAAGAGGGTGCCTTGGGGAAACCCACCACCTCCTAGTATTTCTCATACAAAGATTTCATACAAAAGCTCCCTAGGGTGTTGTTCCTCCTTTGAATCACCCTCAACCTTCAAGAAAAGTGCCCCCTTCCCATACTATTCCTAGTCCGTTTATAGTGGAAACATTTGAGGATATTCCCTCTGTTGACATTTACCATCTAGATCTGGAAGATATTCATGAGCTAATGATAGAGAACAACCTGATATGCTGCTTCAATGTGTTGTGGAATCACACAACAAATATTTATCAATGGAACCACCCTAATTGGATCAAATCTTGTAGGATTATCTTTTGTTCTAAGGGCTTCTTCATAGTTGTGTTTTCCAGCCAAGAAGATTATTAGAATGCTTTGTCTAAGGGAACATGGTTATGGGTAAAACAAGGTTTTTCATAACCCCTTGGTTCCCAGACTTTGAGCCATCTATGACAGAAATAAAAATGCTCCCCATTTGGGTCCAACTTCCAGACTTGTTGGCTCATGTATGGCAGGATTCTATGTTTACGACCATCAAAAACACCCCGGGTTGCTTCCTAGCCACAGATACTTCTCAAAGACAAAGTGGAGTTTATACTTACAGTAGGATCAAAGCAAAAATCAACATTAGTAAAGTATTCCCTAACAAAATAAACCTAGAATTAGGTGATTTCCATTGGATGCAACTCCTGAAATATGAGAACACGACATTTCGTTGTCGCCTTTGTCATCAAATAGGACACCTACAAAATTACCGCGATCAAAGGCTAGTAAAACAGAAGACTAAATCTTAGGCTTGGAAGCCATGAAACCTGCCCCCTCTGGAGGAAGATGACTCCTCTTCTTCATAATAGGAGTACCATGAATCGAATGATGGCATTCTCTCCTCGAGCAAGGACCAGACCTTACATCTTCAAATTCCTAACGAGGAGAATAAAATTTTAGTAGTTCGAAAAGAAATAGAAAGTAATATTGTTTTTTTGGGAGCAGTAAAATGAGTCCACAAATTAGTTTCCTTAGGATTTGATAAGGATTCAATAACATCTTGTTAGGAAATTATTCAACATGCCTTGGTTACTCCTTTGTCGAATGGATGGGTGAAAGTAACCAAAAAGAAAGGGAAAAAAAGTAGATCTAAAAACCTGCCCCAAGATGGGTGATACTTTTGTTTATGTTACTCTCTTTAAATAGATCTCTCCTAACAATTTGGTTTTGGTTTCTCTATGGAACCCCCACCTTTAAAAAATAGGTAGGTATTGTAAACTCCATGTAAGCTCCTTTTGGTTAATGAAAATTATTTTCACAAGTTTACAAAAAAAGAAAAGAAAATATGATCAGATATATGATAAATAACTATAATTTTTTTGATCATATTTATTCCTTTTTGAAAATATGACTAATATATTATTGTATGGAAAAACCACATGTTTTAATTATATGATATTAATTTATTACTATTCATGTTATACATTGAATATCTAGTTTGTTTTTTTTTCCCATGAAATATCTAGGCAGATTCACTTGAAGGGATCACATCCCACTGGCTTATTAGAAGATACTAACCCCGAGGGCATCGAGGAGAATTGACCCCGTGAACTCCCATTAGTGAGGTGCTTTAGCGATGGGAAATCAACCAATTACGCCAACCCTCAGGGACATACATACATACATACATACATATTATATATTATTATTATTATTATTATTATTTTTTCTTTCTGTAGAAAAATCATAACCTTTTATTAGGAGATAAAAAATTACATTCATACACACATAATGCATTCCTCCTTACATCCAACATTAAAAAAAAAAAAAGCCCATAAAAAACAACCAACCCATAGATCAAGATAATACTATCAACACATCCCCTTGAAAAGTAAGACAATGATTTTAAGGGTTGATTTATGAAAAACCATCTGAGCAACAAGAGAATTTTATATGAAATACTCTATATTAAAATTACATACATATAACAAAAAATATAACAATCCACTGTCAAGAAATCAAAGATCATGATGTTGAAATTATATGTCAATAAAAGGCTTATGTTGATATGACTGAACTGCACCCTATAAATTTTCATTAATATGCCATATGCCTAAATACTATTGAGCACCCTCTTTATATAGAAGGTATGCATCGAAATTTCATTCCCTGTATATATGATAGTAAGAAATAAAGTCAAATTATAGTTTTAATTGTTGAATCTGTGCTAAAATAAGCAGTAAAGCATGGTTATGACATTTACCAACAACATTGAACCAATTGATAACGTTTAAGGAATCCCCAAAAATTTGAAGAGAGTAGAATTCCATTTCAAAAGGCCAACATAATAGAAATTTTAAGGATAAAAGCTCTACATAATTATTTTATCCTCTACCCCGGCCAACTTTAGATTTCAGAAAGTGTTGACTATTGAGATACAAGATTAGTCCTTATCCACACACCCCATTTTCATCTGACATTCCATCAAAGTATGCCCATGGAGTTTGATGGTTGTTTTCCACCTAAATTAACAATCAAGGACCATGAGATGAATCATTTTTGGAAAAAATGGAATGTATGGTAGCGAATTTAGAGGCAATGACAGCTAGCGCAGAAGCACGATTTGTAAAAATGGCTTTATTCCTAGCTAGCAAACACCCCAATAGTATAAGGAAGGGATGTTCCTATGAATGGATTCGTGTGTCAAATCCTAGAGGGATGTTCTTATGAATGGCTTTGTGTGTCAAATCCCACCATAATTTCAAGTCCTCCCCAAAATTCAATCCTCTCCACTCCAAATTACATCCCAAATTTTTTTTTATAAGCTCTAAAATACTTATAGAGAAAGGATGGTTTAGGAACAAATTGGAAACAAATTCTTCCATGTTTTTACAAATAATGCACCATTTAGAACCCTCTTTCTATATTTTTGGGAGATTGTCCCATGTCAGGATTTTATTTCTGATAATTCACCAGAGAAACAACTTGGACTTGGCTAGATATACCAACTTCCAGATATTTTTCCACCAGTAGATGGGATCAATTTTCATATGGGACTTGATTCGAAAGTGGAACCCAAATTTAGGAGAGTAAATACCTAAACGCGAATGGACCTATTGGAGAGTATCTTCATGATATCTATTGTAAGTAGTTAACTAAAGAAATTGATTTAAAATTAGTTTAACTAGTTCTAACCGAGTGATGAGCTAGAGATAGGTCCAGTGAATTGAATCTGATTTAATTCAAAATGAGTGATAAATTAGTTAAATGATAATTCACTATAAGTATTTATTGCATGTCAATTCTCAGGAAGGCCTAGTTAACACTTAGGCTAAAGGGATGATAACTATCAGTTATATAATTATAAAATCATACAAGTCGGTTATAGAGTCATTTGGAGGCCTAGGAAGGATTGTGCAATCAAGGCAAGGGATTTTCCTATTTAAAATGGATTTGATTCCTCAAGGAATGTGTGAATAAGGTATGTTGAGAAGAGGCAAAGAATTGGCTAAGTATTTGTCTGATTTTTCCTAGATCATAGTGAGACAGTTGGAAAAGTGTAGGAGTTTCTCTTGAAAGAGAAAGCATTATAATGTTTCATGATCCTTGAATTTATATAATATACATATAACATGGTTTTAGGTAGTGTGATTTCCCCAGATACATCTTGTGTTGTGTGATTGATTACTTGTTTCTCTTACTTGTTATGCGATTGTGTGATCATGTTTTGTTTCCGCAAATTGTAGAAGGATTCAATATCTTGATTTAGTACATTATAATATCAGATTCAATCCCATTGTTATATTTTCTACATAATTTTCAAGAAATTTTCTTGATCTTTTTTGGGAAGGAAAGATGTTGAATTAAGGGTATCGCAAGGAAACTAGGAAAGATAATCATGTCTAATGTCATGACAAATATTCTGAAGAAAGAACAAAGAGGTGTAATTGCACAATTATGCTCACTAGAGGTTCAGACATCGAAATCATCTATTTCTCCATATCTCCAAAAAAGTCTTGGATAACCATTCCAAGGTTTTTGAGACTCCCAAAAGCCTCCCAACTATTCGTGATCATGATCATGTTATTAATTTGATTCCAGGAAGTGTTCCTCCAAACATCAAGCCTTACATATATCCTTATGCCCAAAAGAGTGAGATTGAACGTATGGTTGTAGAAATGATAGAGGCCAGTATAATTCAACCTAGTGAAATTTCTTTCTCTACTCCAGTAGTATTGGTGCATAAGAAAGATGGATCATGGCATATGTGTCTAGATTATAGGGAGCTCAAAAAGATCACTATTAAAGATAAATTTCCCATTCCTATCATTTATGAATTGTTGGATGAATTATATGGATCAATTTACTTGACCAAGTTGGATCTTCATTCATAATATCATCAAATTAGAATGAAGAATGAAGACATTATGAAAACAAAATTCAGAAATCATGAGGGTCATTATGAATTTTTGTTCATGCCTTTTGGCCTTACTAATGCACCTTCCACATTTCAAGGTTTGATGAATTCCATTTTCAAAGCCTTCCTTAGAAAATTTGTGTTAGTATTTTTTGATTATATACTAATCTACAACAAGACTTGGAAGGATCATGTTCAACATGTTGACAAGGTACTCAAACTATTGGAGGAGAATAAATTATATGCAAAAACCTCCAAATGTTTCTTTGGAGTATAGGAGGTGATTTGGGTCATATTGTATCTCATGAGGGTGTTAAGGTATACCCTGAAAAAATTAAATCCATTAAGGAATGGAAAATCCCCACAACCATAAAGCATATTCGATGATTTCTCGGGTTGATATGGTATTATCGTAAGTTTGTTAAGAATTATGAGAGAATAGAGGAACCTCTAACATCATTACTGAAGAAAGATGCATTTTATTGGACTCTAGAAGCAACTAAGGCCTTTGAACATCTTAAAGAGGAAATGTGCCAAGCATCAACCTTAGCTACGCTAGACTTCACAAAATCCTTTATTGTGGAATGTGATGCCTCAAGAAATGGAAATGGCATGGTTTTAATGCAAGAAGAAAGACACCATTTCTTTTGAAAGTCATCTAATTAAAGGAAATTATTTACACAAACCTATTTATGGGAAGGAAATGTTGGCAATACTACTTGCACTAAAGAAATGGTGACCTTATCTAATGGGACAAAACTTCAAGGTGAAATCAAATCATGCTAGTCCTAAATACTTTTTGGAACAAATATTATCTTCAGAAGAGCAATGAAAATGGGTCACAAAGATGTTGGGTTCTGAATTTGAAATCATCCACAAAAAAGGGAAGAAAAATATTGTTGCATATGCACTCTCAATAAAGGATGAGCATGTGGAAGCATTGATTTTTTCCATTTATCCAACCTGAGTCGGTAATCAAAGTAAGGGGCCGATGGAAGAATGATGAAGAGGCGTGTACACTCATTCAAAAGTTGCAACAAGATCCTAGTACATCTGGTACATTTAGCTGGAAAAATGATTCATTATGGTACAAAGATCACTCATATATTTGCAACTCAAACAAGAGATTCCTTTGGAATTGCACACCTCTCCCTTAGGAGGGAACTCAGGATTTTTAAAAACTTACCATAAGGTGAAGAATTTTTTTTTTTGGGATGGCCGTAAATATGATATTCAAAATTTTGTGGAAGAATGTTTGGTTTTCCAAGAAAACAAAGTTGAGATAATTAAGAACCCATATTTGTTACAACCTTTAGCCATTCCAAGTCAGTGTTGGGAGGAGGTCCCAATGGATTAGATCATAAGTTTACTCAAGTCTGAAGGAAAGAGTGTCATCATGGTGGCAGTTAATAGACTTACCAAGTATGCACACTTTTGTGCATTATCTCATCCTTTTAAATCCACTACAGTTGCTACTGCATTTATGGAAGAAATTCAAAAGATTCATGGAAAACCAAAGATTATAGTAAGTTTGAGAGATCCCATTTTCACTGGAATTTTTTGGGATGAAATTATTTTCTTGTCTTGGTACTCAATTAGCTCATAATTCATCTTATAATCCTCAACATGGTGCGCAAAATGAGATAGTGAACAAATTTTTGGAAGGATGTTATAGTTTATTTGTATATGATAAACAAACACAATGGGTCAAGTGGTTACCTCTAGCTGAAGGGTGGTATAAAAATTCTTTCCATACTGCAGCAAAAATGACCCCATTTATGGAATTTTATGGATATCATCCACCATCCATAAAATCATATTTAAGAGAAAATTCTAAGGTTCAAGTAGTGTAAGATCACATCAAGCATCAACAAAAAGTTCCAATTCTTAAAGTATAACCTCACTTTGGCACAAAATTGACTGAAACAGTAGGAAAATCAACATCGTAGTGAAAAAAGTTTTGATGTAGACGAATGGGTATTTTTACGGCTACAACCATACAAACAAATGTCACTCAAGCAGGTTAAGAAGGATAATAAATCATCACCCAAGTACTACGGTCCTTACAAGGCATTGCAAAATACTGGCATTATGGAATACAAATTGGAGCTACCTGCAAATTCTCGAGAACACCCAATTTTCCATGTTTCATGCTTAAATAAGGTTATCAATGGAAAACCTCCAATTCAAACAGTGCTTCCAAAACTTAAAGAATAAGGAAAAATCATATTTGAGCCTAAAGCAGTGGTGGAAACAATAACCCAATGACTATGGAATTTATCAATTTCAAAGTATCTCATTAATTGGAAGAACTTACCCACTGAATATTCCACATGGGAGGATGATAATTTTATACAGAAGCATCCGGAACTACTCAAGCGTTGACGACACTTTTTTGAAGGAGAGGGGCATGTTAGGTCCCTATAATACTAGTGTAGCCCCCTTATTGTTATTTTTGTGCCCCCATATTATTATTGGTGTGCTCCATAGAAGCCCACAATTTTTATACTTGTGCCCTTACATTATTACTGTTATGTAGACTATGTTTATATTATGACCCCTTAGACTCATATATATACAAAGGAGGTCTTATCATTTTTATCATCCAAGAATTATTCATTTATGTAATGTAAAGGATGTTTCCCCCTCGAAGAGGCCAATTTTTAAGTTGCTGATCTGTCTTTTCTTCTATTTTGTGAGTTGGTTGCATAACACACCATTTGTAAGTCAAATGTTGCATGAGTGGATGACATGTTTTTTGTGTAATCAAAGTGATGTTATGGGATTAGAAACCTATATACAAGTTTTTATATGTGTCATAATGAGGCAAGACTGAAGGGACATGTGTTAGTTGAGAGTCGGTGTGTGCATTTGTTATGAATTCATAGTTTGAATGCTATTGGAATTGTTTTCACATCTAGGGTGAATTCATCGAGAAAATGAATGAGACATGTACTTGAAGGACTCCCTACTATATTGGTGATTTTAGAGGTTTGGTAACAGGGGATTCACTGCGGGAGAAATACCATAACACGTGGGTTCATATTGGGGGATGTTTAATGAGGAAAAAATGACATAATATATTGAGGGATATATAGGGGATAAAGGGTTTTTATATTGGCATGTATAAAAAATGGAGCTCAAATTTAATGAAAAAATATAAAGGGGTATAAAAAATGATAATAAAAAATGGATACCTACAATATATAGTGAAAGTAGGGGCTTTTTAAATTGGGAAGACATATTGGGTTTATATTGGTAGGGGGTTAAATAATGTGATTTTTAGGGGTATTTTCCAATATGTAATCAAATTAAGGGTATTCTTTAATATGTTATGATCACATGTGATATGTTAGAGGTTTATTGAGTGAAGCCCTCATGGTTTTGGTACCCAATTATTCTTGTGGATAGTTGTTCATTTATATGGACTTCTACAAATTGATTATTTGTAGAAGAAGAAACCCCTCATTGTACCAAAAGAAAAACTTTATTGATAAAAAGCATATTAATATTATAAGGAACCATGTGTTGTAGAGGACTATATGCTAATTAATATTTTACTTAATTGAAATTGAGACATGTACTCATTAAAAGGGAGCATAAGAATGAGTAATTCCTACTTGTCTTATGTGTGATACTTGGTAACACTAAAGGTTGTGGTTGTTAATATTATTGATCATTGTAATGTCGAGTTTGTTTCTATGTGAGAAACTTTCTTATGTGTTTTTAGGATATTTTCAGATCTTAGTTGGATGGGAACTTTTCTCCAACAAGATTGTTTCTAAGTTGAGTATAAGAGGTTGAAGGTTGAGATAATATCTTAAATGTTTTTTAGCATGCTAAGATAGTGTGTCTATATTAAGGAAAAACTTGATTTATTAATATATAACATGGTTTTATGTTAACAACAAAATTTATACAATTTTGGTGTGTGTGTGTGTGGAAACAATGTCTACTCTCCCATTTCTCTATAAGGATGAATGCAATATTCAAGGTGTTAAGTTTAGAATTTTTTTTGTGAGTGAAGTAAAGAATACACAAGTGTTTTTCATTATTGCACCAAAAAAAGTAACAACTATTAATGGAAGGGAACAATTTATAGAGGAAGTATATGTATTATTGAGTGAACTTAGTGAAGTAGATCATTTGAAGCATTAATGTTGAGGAAAAAAATTAGTCATGAAATTTATTTGATTCTAGGAGAAACGTTTCAAAATCAAGCAACAAATTGAATGATGCCAAAGGAGAGTGAAGAACTAAATTGGAAAATAAGTAAGTTGTTGTGAAATGATTAATAATTAAAGGTTTAAACCATTTTGCAATCTTATCATTAGTGAAACCAAAGAAATTTGAAAAATGGAGGATGTGCATAGATCATAGAGCCTTGAACAAGATAATAATGAAGTACATATTTATAATACTGAAGGTGGATGGCCTTATGTGTAGAAATTTGAATAACTGATATATTATTCACTGAGATTCTCCTGATCACACACTATTTTAGCTTCATGCATAATACAAAATCTCTTCTACCATTGATCATCACATGCGGAAATAAAATCAATTGCATGCACACAATAAAACCACAAACAATCACACATATGAACACAGTATTTAATGGGAAAGCTTAAAGCCGAAAACCCCAACTATCTGTATATTATATGTCATGGAGATCATGTAACAATCATAGTAAAAAATCTCCTCACAAGCTCTCATGCACACCCTCAATTGCTACACACTATCAAGCTAGATCTAGCAAAACACATGCTCCAATATTTTGCCACTTGATAGCCAACCTCTATTGCGTTTTCAAAGCTATGGGATGGCTTCATTAAATAGATAACCACCTGGCCTGAACTGCGCAATCCTCATGGGCTTACTCCACCTATCTGTGTGTTGCAAATAGCAACAGTATAGTCACAACTGATAGTTAACCTGCTCTTTCACCTATTTCTGCACTGGTCTCCACTGAAACTGTCCATGCACTGAAGTTAACTGATGCATTCTTTAGTTGATTAATGAGTTTATGATTAGTGAATTAATTAATAATTAATTCACACCACTCTCACTAATTGTATCAATTAGTTGAACTGAATACAAATAGCTCAACTATGTTTAGATTAGTTAAACTGAATACAACTCCACTAACTTCCTCAATCAACTCCACCAAACTCTGTCACATGAGTTCTAACTGAATTCTTCATGCAATAGCTCCACTAAACCCTCAGGAATAGCGTAATTCCTTTTGTCAGCTACATGTGCCACTTCTAGGCATCAAACTGAAGTGCTCCAAGAGAATAAGATAATGTTTAGAGTCTAAATATTATTAAGAGATAATAATATTTGACATATCTACTTTTAGACTCGCAATCTAAAAATAGATTCCGCCCAGTATGTCTAAAAATAGAAGTCCATCTATTTTTTCCAACTTGACCAACCATCCACAAATAGCATCCTGCAACTCATAGAATCATGATCCACATGTCTAAAAATAGACATAGTCTAAAAATAGATTTTGCGCCAAAAATAGCCTGCGGGACCACTTAGTGAAGGCGACTCCTTTCCACTAAGCTCATCATCTTGTTGCAATCTCAACACTCCCTCTCAACAAGATATGGATTATTTGCAACCCCTATCCTGCCCTTGTGGTATTCGAATTTTCTCCTGGTGAGCGCCTTCGTCAAGATATCAGCATCCTAATCCTCCGTAGGAATTTATGAAAGTAACATGATTCTCCGCTGCACACAATCTCTGATATGATGATACCGATCCGTGAATCCATGCTGCCTCAACTCATCCTCCTGTCTGTACCATGATCCATATCCCGATGTGCCTCTGAGATATGTGCCTCTACGATATCTCACTACATGCTTGCCTGCCTCCCAGAAGAGCTTGGTTGGCTTAACCATAGCTTGTGAAAGCTGGTGCACAGCATAGCATATGTCAGGTCGTGTATTGACCAGATACATAAGCGACCCCACCAACTGTCGATAAACAGTGGCATCCACTACCTCCGCTGAACACAGTCTTCACATCCATCTGATGAATGTGCCACCCCATCTGCGCTGAGAGAGCAAGAATCGTCTATATGGAAGAATACCTTGCGACAGGTGCAGAGGTCTCCTCATAATCGATCCCCTCAATCTGTGAAAAGCCTCGGGAAAAAAATCTTGCCTTGTACTTCTCCACACTCCCATCAGCTACCTGCTTCACTTTGTAGATCCATCTCGAACCCACCACTGATTTCCCCTCCAGCCTCGGGACAATCTCCCATGCACTGTTTCTGACAATCGAATCATACTCTTCCACCATGGCATCTACCCATGAGGGGTCCTCCACAGCTTCCTCGAAAGAGGATGGCTCTATCACGATACACTTCATCATAAGAGCCATGTATCCAGTATACCGGTCAGGTGACTGTCTCTGTCTGCGTTGTGATGTAGGTGCTCCTACAATCTTCTCTGCATCTTGAGCCAGTCGCTCAGCTTCTGTAGTGCGCTTCCACCCTCTGATGGTTGGCGCTGCCTGAGTGGTCTCTTCCACTCCATGAACCTCCTCTTGTGGCTGATCCACATCCTGAGACTCATCCTTAGGAACTAATAGCTCCTCATCCGCATGCAAGTGTGGCTCCCTCTCAAGCGAACACTTTGCGGATTTCTCTCCTCCCCGAAATTTTTTTATATCCCGTCGCACAACAGTCTTGCGACTATCTGGAAAATACACACGATAGTTGTGGGGTGTATCAGTGTACCCCACAAATATCCCAACCTCTGCAGTCGGCTCCAGCTTCTTCCTAGCATCCTTCGTCACATTAATGTAAACAGGTGAACCAAAAATCCTCAAATGGGAAATATCAGGCCTCTTACCAGAAAACGCCTCCTCGGGTGTACTCATGCCAAGTATCTTGTGAGGACAACGGTTCTACACATATGCTGCAGTATTGCATGCCTCCGCCCACAAGTGAATGGGTAGGCCCCGATCATGCAACATCGGCCGTGCAGCACCCACGATCGTTCTGTTCTTCCGCTCAGCAACCCCGTTCTGCTGTGGGTTATGAGGTGCTATGAGCTCTCTTCAAATTCATTCTGCGCTGCAAAATTCCTTGAATTCGCCAGAGATGAATTCACCACCTTTGTCACTCCTAAGAGCCTTCACTTGCTTCCCCGATTCTTTCTCAACCAGTGCCTTGAACTCACAAAACTTTGAGTATGCATCGCTCTTCTTCTGCATGAAGAAGATCTAGCACTTCCGAGAAAAATCATCAACAAATATCACATAGTACCTGTGCTTTGCTGTCGAAGCTACTGAGAAAGGTCCACACACGTCTGTGTGAATTATCTCAAGGATCATCGTGGCACGACTATCCTTCTCATGAAAGGTGGCTTTCACAAATTTTCCCAAGGTACATCCCTTGCACTGATCTGACTGCGCAAGAGTGCCTTTAGGAAGCCCAATAGAAATCTGTTGCAGTATCTTCAAAGCTCCATGGTGAAGGTGGCCCAATCTCCGGTGCCACAACTCGCCATCATCCCGGCTCACCACTCCTTCTGCCTTGCCTGCCATTGCTGCGCAGCCATCTACCTGCAATTGATAAAGGTTCTGAAATCGAACCCCTATCCTCCGGGTCTCACCAGTTGCCTTACTGCGCAGGAAAGCCTTTCCCTCGCTAAAGACAACATCATATCCCTTGTCTTCTAACATCGCCACAAAGATAAGATTCTTCTTCAAACCTGGAACATGCATCACTTCCTTCAATCTGAAGGGTTTACCAAACTCCCTCCCAAAGGAAATGGTACAGATACCGGTTGCACTGTATCTACCATCATCGCCCATCTCGATGTGCACTCCAAGATCTTTCTCATCCAGATCAGTAAACAAATCTCAATCTCCTGTCATGTGAAAAGACGCACCACTGTTAAGAAACCACACTGATCCCATCATACTTTAGACCAAGCATGCGATCAACAAAAAATCCAGCTCAAAATGCGAGGCTAAGGCCTCTCTAGCTGCAGTCCCAACAACCTGCTTATTTTTCTTCTTCTGTGGACAATTTGTGGCATAATGTTCGTGTTGGTGACAGTGAAAGCACTTCACCTTAGACATGTCCTACTTCTTGCCTTTTGCACCGGACTGAGAAGCTTTCTTGCTCTTCCCCTTCTTTTCTTTGGCAGCCAAAGCACAATTCTCTTCATCAGATGCCTTTGATGAAGATCCATCCCTGGTACTTCGCCTTATCTTCTCTTGCACAAGATCCGACCATAGTCGCTCCCATCCTGGCAATTTCTCCCGACCATTGACAGAGTCCTGATAGGAGTGTTAACTCTTCGGAAGCCCAAGGAGAGCCAAGCTCACCAAGTCCTCGTCATCAATAGTCACCCCCACACTTCCCAGCTCATCCCTGCATTGGATGAACTTCGTGAGGTACTTAGGCATACTGTCGCCTTTCTCCATCTTTATGTTTCTGAGTCTATCCTTGAGCGCCAACTTCCTCTAGTTGCTCTTGCTTTGGAATAAATATGTCAAAGCTTTCCACATCAAGAATGGAGAAGCCTTACCATGAAGGCTGGACACTATGTGATCCTTCATACCCTCCAACAGAATCCTTCGACACTTTTCTGTCTTCTTTTGCCATGCGTCAAGTATGGCAACATCACTAGAAGTAGGCTTTGGGACTTCAGCATCTATGAACTCCTTCAACCCATTATCATCCAGCACCGCCTCCATCATGTCCTTCCATGCAATATAATTTGAGCTGCCCTCAAGGGCATACTCCAATCGCAATCCGTTGAAAGACATCTCAACTTTGACACCAAGAAAACCCTCCTGCAAATTCGAATTCCACCAGCACAAAACTCAACCGCTTCAATGTTTTGCAATTGCTCCGATGATCAATATCGCTCCGATACCATGTAGAAATTTGAATAACTGATATATTATTCAACGAGATTCTCCTGATCACACACTATTTTAGCTTCATGCATAATACAAAATCTCTTCTACCATTGATCATCACATGCGGAAATAAAATCAATTGCATGCACACATTAAAACCACAAACAATCACACATATGAACACAGTATTTCATGGGAAAGCTTAAAGTTGAAAACCCCAACTATCTGTATATTATACATGCCATGGAGATCATGTAACAATCATAGTACAAAGCTCCTCACAAGCTCTCATGCACACCCTCAATTGCTACACACTATCAAGCTAGATCTAGCAAAACACATGCTCCAATCCTTAACCACTTGATAGCCAGCCTCTATTGCGTTTTTAAAGTTATGGGATGGCTTCATTAAATAGATAACCACCTGGCCTGAACTGCGCAATCCTAATGGGATTACTCCACCTATCTGTGTGTTGCAAATAGCAACAGTATAGTCACAATTGATAGTTAACTTGCTCTTTCACCTATCTCTGCACTGCTCTCCACTGAAACTGTCCATGCACTGAAGTTAACTGATGTATTCTTTAGTTGATTAATGAGTTTATAATTAGTGAATTAATTAATAATTAATTCACACCACTCTCACTAATTGTATCAATCATTTAAACTAGATACAAATAGCTCAACTATGTTTAGTTTAGTTAAACTGAATACAACTCCACTAACTTCCTCAATCAACTCCACCAAACTCTGTCACATGAGTTCTAACTGAAGTCTTCATGCAATAGCTCCACTAAACTCTCAGGAATAGTGTAATTCCTTCTGTCAGCTACATGTGCCACTTCTAGGCATCAAACTGAAGTGCTCCAAGAGAATAAGATAATGTTTAGAGTCTAAATATTATTAAGAGCTAATAATATTTGACATATCTATTTTTAGACTGGCAATCTAAAAATAGATTCCACCCAGTATGTCTAAAAATAGAAGTCCATATATTTTTTTCAACTTGACCAACCATCCACAAATAGCATCCTACAACTCATAGAATCATGATCCACATGTCTAAAAATAGACATAGTCTAAAAATAGATTTTGCGCCAAAAATAGCCTGCGGGCCCACTTAGTGAAGGTGACTCCTTTCCACTAAGCTCATCATCTTGTTGCAATCTCAACATTATGGATTGTTTAAGTTGAGAGAAGTATTTTATGAAAATTGAATCTACGTGTGGATATCATGTAATTAGAATTAGTGGAGACAAAAGGAAGACAACACTTAAAAAAAAAGAACTTAGTTATTACATTGAACACTTATTTATGCCATTTAAATTAACTAATGCCTTAACTGCAATCATGAGATTTATGAGGTAAGAGTTGATACCATTCCTTGGAAAGCATATCCTTATTTACCTAGATGATATGATAAAATTATTAGTAAAAATGAAGAGGAACAACTTGAAAACCTTAAACAAGTGTTGCAAACATTAAGAAGACAAAAACACAAAATCAACTTAAAGATATATGAACTCTTGAAGAAATTGCTAATTCATCTTGAATTTGTGGTGTCAAAGGATATTTTGGTGATAGATAAGGATTTGAAAGTGTTTTGGAGTGGCTTGCACCTCATGGAGTCATAGAGATAAGAAAATTTCATGGGATTAAGTTTTGCAAAAATTCCATTACAAGATATAGAAAAGTGTGTAACAAAAACATCAATGTGCATGAATGAAAAAGAGTTTTAATGGAATTCAAAAGCACACAAGATTTTTATATTGCTAAATACAAAAGTAACAAAGCATTGTTATTTGTGTATAGATTTTACGAAAGTCTTCCTAGTGGATTGTAATGAAGCAAATTGGTTATTACAATCTCGTTGATCCAATTGGAATGTTTAATAGCATATTTTAAGAAGAAGTTAAATGGATTAAAACTAAGTATTTTATTATAATAAAGAGAAAGTGATTTAGGAGTTTCCTATACCTCATAGAGCCATAAAGCCATAAATATAAGAAGCTTTCATAGGATTGATAACTTTTGCGAGAAGTCCATTACAATATATAGTAGAATACTTAACAAAAACACCAATGTTCATGAAGGGTAGAGAGTTTTAGTGGAATTCATAGGCACACTATATTTTCATGCTCCTAAAGGAATATGTGACCAAACATTGGTGTTTGTTTCTCTATATTTTATGAAAGTCTCCCAAGTGGATTGTGATAAAGCAAATTATTTATTACAGTCATGTTGAGTCAGTTGATAATATTGATAACATATTTTAGTAAGAAGTTAAATGCAGTGAAGAGAAGTATTCTATTTATAATTCTGTATTTAATTATATAATGAAAGGCATGAAACGTTGGAAGAACTAATTATTGTTGACAAAGTTCATACTGTCAAGCTTTTAGGTTTATAAAAAAAAATAGCGAGTTTATTTTGTGGTTGTTAAGAGTAATATCAAAAAACAATGTTTTGATTTGAAGTATAAAGTAGGAAAAGAGAATTAAGTTGAAGATGCATTGGCTAAATCAACATTGCTAGTGACAATGATGAAGGCTGGATTCAATTTTTTTTTTGAGAGATGTATGTAAGTGATAAGGATTTTACAAAAATGCTAAGTGTATTTTATCTATGATGGTTCCTTATATAAAGGTAAGTATTTATGTATCTTAGTTGATTCTTTTAGAATAAATTTTATTCAAGAATTACATAATAGGTATTATGAAGACAATGATTCTAATGGGATAAGATAATGGACCTCTTTTATTTTTAGTTTTGATCGTTTCTATTGAGGTCGCTTTATATTGAGGTCACTTTATTTTTAATTTTAATTTTTTGAGTCTTTTCCATGGATACCGTTGTAACATATTTTGGCATACCGAAAATTAAAAAAATCTGTGAAAAATTGTCAATTTCTTACTAAGCTAAAAATTCTGAGAGATATATTTATTATGCTTTTGAATGGTTTATTCTTTTTATATATTAATTTTGATTTAAAATATATTATTTTTATAAAAATATAATTATATTTTTATGAAAATATTTGTTTTAAATAAAAATTAATTAAATTTTAAGCCTAAGTCAAACCAAGCATTTGAAATTTATGAAGGACGGTCTCCATTCATTTCGGCCCCCAGGGTCATTTAGGCTTTAACAGCCGCGGGGGAGGGGGGTGGGGGGGAGGTCTGAAATTAGTTGTTTTTCAAAACAACTCTTGGGCATGGGCTAAAAATTTTTGGACAAAATTCTAAGTCATAATTGCCAGTCAATACTTGTAGTCGCTCACAATGCTATGAATCAAGCTTTAGTTGCTACTGCTATAGGTCTAGGTACAAAATATTTTAGAAGACTCATGCAGAGAAATTGTGGTATCACTGTGCTAGATTTTACACTAAGTAGTAGTTTCAATTGTCCCCCATGTATCTGCCTTAACCGACTGAATCAGATACATTTCTATTATATATAACCACTGACTACCAACTTCACATTAGGGTGGGATAATGTGACCAAGGTAATGAGGCAGCCAAAGTGATGGCATTGCAGATACCAAATTCACCAGACACTCCTGGTCATTCAGGAGGTCGGAAAACCAAATATCAAGTCGTGCTTGTGTGCCATGGCACCATCACAAGAATTTCTGGGGGGGGGGGGGGCGTGGGGGGTCCGAAATTAGTTGTTTTTCAAAACAACTCTTGGGCATGGGCTAAAAATTGTTGGACACAATTCTAAGTCATAATTGCCAGTAAATACTTGTAGTCGCTCACAATGTTATGAATCAAGCTTTAGTTGCTACTGCTATAGGTCTAGGTACAAAATATTTTAGAAGACTCATGAAGAGAAATTGTGGTATCACTGTGCTAGATTTTACACCAAGTAATAGTTTCAATTGTCCCCCATATATCTGCCTTAACCGAATGAATCAGATACATTTCTATTATATATAACCACTGACTACCAACTTCACATTAGGGTGGGATAATGTGACCAAGGTAATGATGCAGCCAAAGTGATGGCATTGCAGATACCAAATTCACCAGTCACTCCTGGTCATTCAGGAGGTCGGAAAACCAAATATCAAGTCGTGCTTGTGTGCCATGGCACCATCACAAGAATTTATGAGGAAAGACTCCCTGCTTCAATGGATGAGCCAATGAACATGCTTGGAATGATTCAGTCTCAAAAAGAATGCAGAGCTTCTATTAGACTTGAGAGTGAGCTTGATACTATTGCTACCACTAGTACAACTACAACCATTGGACAGGTACGGAAGCTGCAGATTGTTTGGGAGCAAATTGTGCACCTCGATGCGTGGAAATAAAATAAATGCAGGAAATTGGAGATATATCTTGGGAAGCATTGCTTGGCCAATGACAGAAACAATTTGTTCAGCAAGGAAGATGGCAGGACTACTTGCATCGAGATTCCAAAAACCTTGGAGAAACTTTGTAAAAATTTTGGAGTAAGACTAAGGAATCTTGCAATATTGTGACTGAGAACTTGGGAAATATTCAGAAATATGGGTCTAACCCAGAGAGAAATTTTTTTGTTGTAGGACCTGAAATGGTACTTAATGATATTATTTGTCATTGTCTTGGGCTAGAAAAAACTTTCATTAGTTCTTTTCATCTTGATACAGGCAGCATTAGTGTGATCGGCTTTCCTGATGGTCCCAATGGCAGAGGGGTTATTTGATGCCTCAACTATACAACCCATTTGGTAACGTACCTTCACATGTATGGAGACCAACCAACTCACAATAAAAAATATTTCACCTCCAGCAGAGCTTGAAATGTGGAATAAGTGGCAATCATTGTAACAGTTGGGCAAGTGGCGAATGCATTTCCAAATTTTGAGGGCAGTTATGTAGGTAACAGCAGGTGGCAAAGATAAGTCAACAAGAAGATTCGAAAGCCTTCAAAATCTCTGCCATTTAAAGAAAAAATCTTCTTCTCTTTCCAGATGTCAGCAACACATTTCCTTGTAATCTAAATCAATCTAGAAAGTTCATAGGTGGAATAAGCTCGTAGAGTTTTTATCTAATAAGTGTTAGGAAGTTGTTAATTTGTATTAAGTAGCTAGGCCTGCGTGCATTTTGATATCTATTAGGAATTTAGAAATAGTTAGGAGGTTGCAGATTTCAAGGAGATTCCATTCGGGTCTGTTTTCAATTTAATTATTTTAGATAGCTTGATTAAGTTTTTGTTGTTTTTTATTATTTTATTTTCCTAAAATCTAGCAAGAACTAGCTTATTTTAATTTCTATATATTGATGGATTGTAATAAGAAAATGCGGGATTTTGATGCCAAGACTCTATACTTTGTAATAGCTTCTCTCATTAGATTTCTAATGAAAGCCTTCCAGATCCAGTTTTGGCAGAATTTTGTGTTTCTAGTAAGTTTTTCCAGTATTTCCATATCGGTTTTCTGCACATGTTCAGAATTGCATATAAGAGCTGGGTAAGAATAGATTGGGTTTCAATCTCTCTAAAATCCCCTGCAGGTTTCTAATTGTTTAAAGAAATTAGTATATCAGACGGTCTGTCTGATCTAGCTCCTCTTTGAAACTGGTTATTGTTTGTCCTTATATCTTCTCTTGAATATGATTTGTTGGGCTGTAGAAATATTCTACACGCATCCAAATCTCCCTAGTTGTTAAGTAGTCAGTATGGCTACTCAATTATTAGGAATCCCCTTATATTCTTCTGTCAAATTCTTATACAAATCAAGTCATTTTGTCAGACTGGAAGCTGACATGTTCATAAGGGACCTTGTGAGAGTGGTATTTAATAATGATTAGATATTTTATTGATCGCCAACCACAACAAATTAAAACCATAAATTTGGCCATTGTGCTTCAAAGACTGTTGTTCGGTGACAACAAACAGTGTTAAACAAGGCCTCGTAACAATTGAGGGAGCCCCCTCTGGTTCAAGGGCTAGCTTGAACCTAAAAACTAGTTGAGTTGGTTTCCTGGCATAGTTTTTGCAACCAAGGACTGCGTATGGGAAACAGGTACAACAAATACAACATCACTGAGAACACGAGTAGGTTTTTCCACATTTATGTCATTCGTGTCAATACGTCCTTGTTTCGAGATTTTTTTATTCCTTATTCTCTTTCTTAAACTTATTTATTTATATTAGTAAAGTTTCACTATAAGTTCTCAAATGAGAAATTTCATCATCTTTGGTCAATGGTTTTTTATTAATATCTTCAATATCTCTTTTGTGAGCATTTTATGCTATTAATTTGTTGTTGTAGTTATACTATGTTGTTGAAATTTGTAGTTTTTTGCATCTTGCTTCTCCAATTCACTTCAAATGTGCACAACTTCTTCATATTTATTGATGAATATTTCATTCAAATTTCTAATTTTTCCTTCTAAATCATCATAACCTTATTTTTTTTATTCCTCCTAATATTTGATAATTACATATTGTATAGGTGTATATATTCTAATAACAACACCTATGCATCACTCCACTTTGAAATTATATTATGTTATCTTCTTTGCCTCACATGATATTGTCAATGATTTTATTTTTGTAATTGGAAATAATGTCCACAACATTTCCATCCAATTAGAACCTAGAACTATGTTAGCCATATTAAAATTGATAAAATTTGCAACATTAAATTGCGATATAAATTTATAATCATCAATGGATAATGGTAAGTATTGAATTTCAAATTTCTCATTTTCCATTAATCTCTTTCTTTACGGATATAATTAAATTTGGAAATAAAAAATTAATTTTCAATTTAAAATAAATATAATTTTCCTCTCTGTATAGACAAATCTCAGTAATAATATCATTTTATTGAATAGTCCCTTTGAGTTTTCATAATCCAAAGTTTCATATTTCACTATCTATATTAGAGAATCTTCTTTCTTTATCTTCATTAAAATATATTTTCCAAAATATGCCCATAATTTCAAATTGATACCACTTATAAGACTAATAATTCCTTCACCCTAGGTTTCTCTTTTCACTTAGATATTTTACTTTGATCTTGATTAAAACTAAAAGATTACTTTTATAGCCCTTAATTGAACCTTGGAATATTTTTTATAATAACATTGGACATTTTTAAGTATACATTTTAACAATGTAAGTGATTTCACTTTTTTATATTAATACTTGTATTTTTTTCAATATTTTCAGCTTTCCACTTTTACTTGACATACTTATAAAATTTATTAGTTGGGTAAATAGATATTTATATTTCTTTTTTTTAATTCTTCTATGTAAAAAAAAATATTTTTTTATTATAAACATGGATACTTCTTCACATTCAATTTAAAAGCACTGAGATACTTTACATTTTTATTTTTATTTTTATTTTTATTTTTCTTTTTAGATGAGTTGCATATAATTTATTTATGAGAATAATTCTTTATGGAGTAAGTCAAATATTACTACGGTAAAAAGTCATCGTGGGTAAGTGGAATAATCCTTGTATACCAATTGAGGTGAACCTGGTAGTCAACTTTATGAGAACATCATGAATACATAAAGTATATCATATTAAATAACAATTATTTATTGCAATAATATATGTTCGAGTTGTGATTTAGCACAGTACACTATGTATAAATACATGTGATGGGTGATAGAGAATGTCTTTGGGAAAGTGCATGACTTATAATTATTATAGAGTTAATGTTTACCTAATAATTATTTTATGGATATAATTACTTTATTATTATTTATACATAATAATCACTATATGATAACCCTAGTTGTAATATACTCTAGATATATTAGATATAGGTTCGTGAAGACTTGATATACGTTCGTGAAGACTTGATATAATAGACATTGGGACAAGTATTTATTAAAATGGAGTGTTAGAATGAGTAATGCTTACTTGTTTTATGTGTGATGCTTGGTCATACTAAGGGTTATTATTATTATTATTATTATTCACTGTAAAGTAGAGTTTTCCTTTATGTGAGAAATCTTCTTGTGTGTTTTTAGGAGGTTTTTTTATCTTAGTTGGATGAGAGATTTTATCGAACAAGGTTCCTATGTTTAGTATGAGTGGTTGGTGGGTTGAGATAATTTCTTAAATGATATTTAGCATGTTAAGATAGTGTGTTTTTATTTTAAAGGAAAAACTTGATTTATTATATGTAACATAATTTAATGCTAATAAAACACTCAATACAATGTTGGTTTGTGTGTGGAAACAATATCTACTCTCCAATTTCTTTGCAAGGTTAAATGGAGTATTTGACGTGTTCATTTTTGAAATAAATAATTGTGTGAGTTAAAGAGGACTTAAGTGTTTTATATTAATGGGCCAAAGACATAAGTCATGAAATTTAATTAATTCTAGGAGACATGTTTCAAAATCAAGAAACATATTGAATGATCCCAAAGCATAGCAAAGAACTGGATTGACAAGTAACAATTTTTTTGATAAATGATTAATAAAGAAAAGTTTAATTCCTTGTGTAGTTCCATCATTAGTGAAACCAAAGAATGATGGAAAACGTAGTAGTAAGTGCAAATATCACAGAGCCTTAAATAAGACAATAGTCAAGTACACATTTATAATACTTAAGATGGATGATATTATGGATTGGTTGAGTTGTAAGTGTTATCACTCCATAATTTATTAAGGTTGTGAAAGAAACCCTGAGGTAAACACAAAACCTCTTTGGAAGCTGGGATCTAGCCCTTCCAGTTTCAAAGAGGGATTTCTCTTTCAGATTTAGATTTGTTTGCCTAAAGTATTAGGCTAGTTATTAAGTTCAGAGGTTGATTTTTGAATTTTTGCCTTGAAACTTTGAAGAAAATACCATTGGTCAATGGAGTCCAAAAGCTTAAGCAGATCAAGTGCAGAAATAACAGATGAAGTGAATAAATAACAGATGAAGTGCAACAGTGAAAGTTAGGTATAAAATTGGATCTTTTAAAGTCTTTGTGGAGTGGATTAGAAGAAAATAACTAGATTTCCATTAAAAATAGAGAATTTTGACGTGAATTATATATGTAAATTTAGATGAAAACATAAATGTTGTTTATAAGCCAAAGCTAAGGGTAATTAAACAAGTTCAACTCATAGGTTTCTTTAAACAACACACCTAAGAAAAATATATGAAATAACAGTGAAAATATTTACATCATAATTTTATTTCTTTATACAAGTCCCAACCTTTATTACTTCGAATTATGAATTATTTATATTAATTCTAAGAAAAATATCTTGATTTAAAATATAAATATTTATTACAAATATATAAAACTATTTTTTACAAAATAAAACAAAAATATAGGAGGCCCAAAACTACTGAAGCTGCTGGCATTATTTTTCAGGGTTGTTGTTGATGACTCAACCTTAGAAGATGTTGCTATGTTGTTGACTCAAAACTACCTTTTACACCATAATTTGACATAGTTTATCCCATCAATCTTCAGTTGGGATGGTAAGTTTGACCAACTTTCTATAATTTGAATTTAAGAAAAAACATCACCAATTTATTTGACACATGAATTGTGGAACAAATTTTTGTATTTACTGAAAATGATCACATTTGGCTTAGTGAAAAGATTTACATCAGAATTTTATTTCTTTATACAAGTCCCAACCTCTATTACTTCGAATTATGAATTATTTATACTAATTCTAAGAAAAATATCTTGATTTAAAATATAAATATTTATTACAAATATATAAAAATTATTTTTTACAAAATAAAAATAAAAATAGAGGATGGGACTATTTTTCGAGGTTGTTGTTGATGACTCAACCTTAGAAGATGTTGCTCTTTTGCTAACTCAAAACTACTTTTTACACCAGAATTTGACACAGTTTATCCCATCAATCTTCAGTTGGGATGGTAAGTTTGACCAAATTTCTATAGTTTTCATCTACATCGATATATTTTTGAAAAGTAGGCTTGACCAAAAACAGATGTTTGATTTCAAATTTGATGTGGAGGTCAAATTCCAAAGCCTCCACGAGTGATTTTCCTGTAATTGTACCTTTGATAACATAAAATTTTGATTTATCTTCGGCTATTGTGTAGAACTTCTGCTTATAATCTATCAAATCTACTAATTTATCTTCCATTCCTTTTAACCCTTGCAGTCCCTTTAAATGTAAAACATCAACTTTTTTTATGGAATTTTTGAATATTATGTTATGGCACTTATTTTCTAGCTGAAACATCAATTTTTTCTTTGTGGTTACCCTCCTAACCTCAAGAATAGTTGTGGTACTATCTGTGATCTCAAATTCTTGCAACTCATCCTTATTTTTTTAATTTAGGACCTTTATTAATTTATTTGCCTCTCCTGACATCTGTCCTAAACTATATTTGACTTGCTCAACTAACTCTTTTGACCAGTGTACTAGTTATTCTTGTTCAAAAATTATCTCTATTGAAGGCCAAACTTTGTAATAGCTTCATTGATTTCAACCCATATATTTTCCTTGGCCTGTGCTAATGTTTGATCCATTTCAGACTCATTCTCTAGCTGATCAATTCTTTGTGTTAACCTGTGATACTTTTGCAGCTTTTCTACATATGAATTATCTACTCTTAATTTATGTTCCTGCAAATTTTTGATTTGGGCCTTCAATTTATCAATTTCATGTCCTTTGATGGAGACATCATCCATGACTTTGACCAAATGTTCTGATGCATATTTAGACTATGGCCATGTTGTAATTTTTGTTGAAGTAGATGATTCTGTTGTACCTATATTTGGAATTGTTCGTGTAATAGGAACTGTTGTTAATGGAACAACTACTAGTTGAGAAGATTGTTCCTTTTCCTTTAATCATTTTTCTATCTCAACTTCCATCTTCCTAATCTGAGCATTTTGTTCAATAATCATTTTTAATATGTCTTCTTTCTCTTGTTCTAAATGCCCAACTTCCTTTTCTTGAGGATCTCCTGTTGGTGGAAGCTTCAGTTGCTTTCGGAGTGTTGCAATGTCTTTTTACAATTTCTTCAACTACCATTACATCTTTGGGATCATATCCCAGCTTTATTACTAAATCCTCCAGATATTTGATCTTTGTGTCTTTGTCCAAGGAGGAGATATTTTCAAGCTTGAGCTAGGATTGTATATTATTAACTGAAATCTGCAACTTTGAAGCTTTCATGGCAGTATTTTTCAATGTTGAATATAGCATATCACCTGTTTTCTTATGCATATCCATCTGATAAACAGGGTGAATTTGATAAGCATCAAAGGTGAAGATGGATTTCTTATTATCATTTGTTGCCTTAGGAAAAGGGATTGCTGCTTGGAGAAAGGCGATCTTCATCTACATTTTTTTTGTGTCAAAGGTTGAGAGAAGCCTATGTTGAGAATTTGTTGTTTGTTTCCAAAATTGTCCATAACTAGAATCTTTAAGCATTTAATTTCTTTTCTTGAACTCCTTTTATGTGTAGAAATTTGAATAATAGTTGAATTATTCACCGAGATTATCTTGATTACACACTATTTAAGCTTCATGCATAATACATAACCTCTTCTACAATTGATCATCAATATGCGGAAATAGAAGCAGTCGCATGCGCACATTAAAACATAATCAAGCACACATATAACACAGTATGTAATGGGGAAAGCTTACACCTGAAAACCCCCAACTATCTGTATATTATAATGATAGAGAGCATGTAACAATACATAGCACAAAGCTCCTCACAGCTCTCAGCACTATCTCACATGCTACACACAAACTAGCACGGAAGATGAACAAGTCACAGGTTCAAATCTCCTCCACAATTCTGCCTGCCTCTACTGCGCAATCCAAGATGAATAATGATGAGATCTAAGTTTGAATCCCACTGGCTTGAACTGCGCAATCCTCATTGGCAATCTCAATCAATGTGTGTGCAAATCTCATGCACAACCATAGTCACAACTGATAGTAAACTCACCCTTTCACCCACCTCTAACACTGGTCTCCACTGAACTGTCCATGCACTGAGTTAACTGGTGTATTCTTTAGTTGATTTATGAGTTAATAATTAGTGAATTAATTAATAATTAATTCACACCACTCATCACTAGTGTATTTATCAGTTAGACTAAATACAACTAGTTCAACTAAGTTAAACTGAACACAACTCCATCAACTGTCTCATCAACTCCACCAAACTTTGCCACATGAGTTCTAACTGAAGTCAACCATGCAATAGCTCAACTAAACCCTAGGAATAGCATAATTCCTTCTGTCAGCTGCATGTGCCACATCCGTAGCTCGAACTGAAGTGCTCTAAGAGGATAAGATAATGTTTAAAGTCCAAATATTATTAAGGGCTAATAATATTCGACTGATCTATTTTTAGACTGATAGTCTAAAAATAGACTCCGCCCAATGTCTAAAAATAGAGGTCCATCTATTTTTACCAACTTGACCAATCACCCATAAATAGCATCCTGCAACTCATAGACCATGATCCATATGTCTAAAAATAGACATAGTCTAAAAATAGACTTTGCGACAAAAATCCCCTGTGTGGCCCCCACCTAGTTTTGGTGATCACTTTCCAACTAGGATCAGGAAAGATGTTTCAGGATGCCTCCTTCACTGTTTCTTGTTGCAATATTCAACATTATGTAGCGAAAATTTTTGGGTCTACTTGATCATGGACCAATTCTGATGTTTGAGATGTGTTCAAAGGCTCTTGAGAGGCCAAGGAGGATGGAGATCCTGTGTAAATATCCTTAGTGCCTGGGAAAATGGTAGCACAAGTACTTGTCAAGAATATAGTGGCTTGTTGATCCCCTTCCCATAGAAAATATGTTGATAGACTGATTTTTCCGATTTTTCTTGGAGACATGAAATTCCTTTTTCCCAATCTTTGTACTTGAAGGAGAGAGATACTCTCTTGGTATTTTTCATGTTTCTCTTGGGGCACTGGTGTATGTGAAGTTGTTGTGGATAGCACCTGCTCTTCTACCTCCTGCAGAGTGTTTTATTCCCACTGTTCTTGATTCATGAGCTTCTTTATTTCTAGTTTTGCAACTTGGGTATAAGAAGTAGTTTTCTTCTTTACTTTGAGCTTGTAAATGATACCAAAAGGGTTATACGACCAAGTAAAACTGAACTTATACTTCATTTGTCTTAGGAGTAAGTGAAATTCCTTTCCTACTGCCTTGGTATTACAAATGAATGGTCTAATTTGTGTTTTTATTTTGAATCGAGACTTCTTCTTTTCTACCAAAAAATGGAGATCATCCATATTAATCACCTATCTTATATACTCTAATGTAAATATATTGACAAGGAAAAAATTTGGTAACCTATATGGAGGCTATTCATAGCCATACACCTTGATTTCTATGTGATTATGGTACAAGTACCATTCCCCTGTCTTTATTTTCTCAGTAAGGTGCAACATATATTTTTATCTCTGGCCCTATCCTTGGTTGAATGTCATTATTCAACAAAAAATAAATTGTATATAGAAATTGGTCTATAAAATCATTGTAGGTGAACTTAGTAGTATGTTCTCTCACTAGAGAGGTCCAATGAATCACCGATTGTGCTTCTCCCTGTTCATCTAACTTCTATAATGCAAATTTAAATTTATCTGCTTGGTAAAACATGAATAAATAAACCAACACTAAGGCATATTTGAAACTGCCTTTTGTAGAAAATTTCAATAGTTGATCATTGATAGCATTAGCCAAGAATCCACTATAATTAAATAAAATTGAAAGATTTTCGTCTTCGGAGAAGATTGACAAGAAACCCATAATCACTTCATTAACCCATTGATCAGATTGATAAACCAAGAGACATAAAACTATGGAGTTGATTTGTTTTTTCATCTCAGGAAACATGGAAGATGGGTATGGAGGATTATTTTAGATAATTGGGCATCTTCACGTAGGAAAATTTAAAATATTTTAGAACTAATGGGGAAAGTAAGGCTTTTATACAATTCCACGAGGGATTCTTCTGAGAATGGATTAAGGGCTTTATTATTTAGTATTTGTAGAATTTGATAAATTTATTTAGTAGTAATGGTGAACATAACATTACCATTCTGGGCTACAATGGCTTTCTGGCTGGGAATGTACCTGGAATGGCACCATATTACAAACTCTGGAAAATGGTGGGTTTGGGGAAACATGAATTGGGGTAGGAAGAAGTTACAAAACCCTAATTCATCACTCTGATCTATATTGATTTGTTTTAACCAATTATGCAGTTCATGTAAATCAAATTCACAAGAATTTTCAAGGATCTTATATTGTTCATCAACTAAGGGTAGGTGATCTAGGTCAACATTACAAGGTAGCATAGGGTTTTATTCTCATTTATTTGATTTCCCTTGAGGGCACATAATAATTTAGATAAAGGAAGGGAATTACTGAGTTATCCAGGAAAATTCGATCTTGGTAGTTTTTCTGTGATTATGGTGGGTAATCTGGTTGACTAGACGCAATAGGACCTTTGGTTTAGCTGAATGGATGAAACAAAAATTTGAATTTGATAATGAGTTGCCTTTACGATGTCTAGGAAATAGAGTGCAAAAGGGGACCACCGGTCAAGGTTGTAGAGGTTATATAATTCACCTTTGGATTGAAACAAGTACAAAGAAATATGCATTTATAGGGACAATTATCACATGGTGAACGAGTATTTTAACGGGTCTTTGGAGCAGGTTGGACAACGATCACATGGTGAATGAGTATTTTAACGGGTCTTTGGAGCGGGTTGGACAGATGGAGAGACGGGAATGGTGGAGGAATTTGTTAGTGGACGTTAGGGGGAGACGTGGTAGCGAGGGGATGAAGCGGATACGCGAGGGTCAATGACTCTTTTAATAACTAGGAGAGATGAGAGTGGTTTTCAGAGAGGGGGTGACGTAGTAAGAAATTTTAAGTGGGGGTGGGGTGGGGGGGGGGGGGGGGGGGTACAAACCGTATGAGCGTTTTCCACGTCGCAGAACGGTAAACCATTTCATACCCCAAACCCCTGTGGTTAACGGTCGAAGGAGCTGGGGGGTCTGAAGTGGATGACCCACTGTTGATCCCGATAGGCCGGATCTTGGCCATCATATACTGTGCCTACTTTATTGAAAAATGAAAAAGTGTGTTGGGTCCACTTCATTACATGAAAATTCGCGCTTACAGTATACAAAGCACTTTTATAATATTACTCTGATTAAACCATGTTTAAGAAATATGGTTTAATTTATTCAATCTCAATTATTCTATTTTTAATCACGATTACAAGGTGTGATTAAAAAATTTACTTATCTACACTGATTATAATTAATCAATCTTAATCACGCTTAAGCAGTGTGATTAAGCTTCTAATCCTATTTATGAAACTGCAATGCGGGATTTTAACTAGTAGCATGTTATTTCATTTTTTCTAAAGTATTAATGAAACTAATTTTTCAGTGGCATTTAGATTTTCACACTGATTTTATTTTCGGGGTATTTTCATCCTTTTCATTTTTCATTCTTCTCATATTTTTTTTATTTTTTCAGATTTGATTTTTTTTAACATATTTCTTCTATTTTTGTATCCCCTTTTATATTTTCTTATTTTTCTTTTCTTTGGAAATAATTTACAGGATGGAATATTATTTATAGTATTCTATATAACAAAAATTTACAGATAATAGAAAAATGATCCTATGAATCATAGGACCGTTAACATAGGCTCTAATGGGGATGACATCCTCCCTATGAGGTGTTAAGAACATTGTAGACTAGTATCCTGATCCATTGGGCATTTTTTTCCTTTTTTGTAGCTGAATTGATTCTATGTAACTATTGGAAGAAAATTCATTAGAAGCTTAGGGCCTTCACTTCGGGCTTTAATTTCTGAGTTAGCCACCCACTCTTACATTAGAAAAATAAATGGAATTTACACTGAATTGAATGGAACCTCATCTATTCATGAAAATAATTTTTGAGAAGTCTACCATTGATAGGACCACTTAACAGTTATTCTCCAGTCAAATTTCTCAAAAATAATGCATTGTTACCTCTATAGGGTTCTATATTATAGGGACCTTTCCATAGACTGTCAAATTTACAAATGCTTGCCTTTGTCTTCATTCCTTTCATCCCACTTTAGGACTAAATAATTTAGTTTTAAATCATCTACTTTAGTCCTTCTGTCATAGGTATTTTATTATTTTGTCTTGAATCACTTGGGTTCTGTTGTAGACCTCCTCCCTAGATTGATGCGACTATATGGTTTGATTTATCCTTCCCTACAAGTCATTTTCCTCCACTTTTGCCTCTTGTAACTATTTTATCATAGGAATTTCTAGGGAGGTAGGAAAAATTGTATCCGTTCCATATACCAACTGGAAATGAGACATTCCAATGGATTTCTTAATGCCATTTATGTCAACCCATAGAGCATTAATAAATTTCTTGTGCCAAGATTTTTTATTTCCTGTAGTAATTTCTTTATGATGTTGACTAAAATTTTATTATAAGACTCAACTAACCCATTTCCTTGGGGATAATAAGAAGTAGAGTGTCCTAACTTTATGCTATGTTGCTGATATAAGTCTATCATTTTCTTTGATTTGAAAGAAGCAACACTGTGAGTAATGATCTTATTCGGAGGCCTAAATCTAGACATAATGTTACCTTCTGAAAACTACATAATGACAATGATTTGTGGCTTGTCTAGTTGGGATGGCCTCAATCCACTTGGTAAAGTAGTCAGTGGTTGTTAAAATCCACTTATGTTGGGCTGAAGAGCTTGGATGAATTTCCCCAATAAAATCCAGACCCCGTTGTTGAAAAGGAACCTTAACTGAAATTGGTTTTAATGGAAAGGGTAAAATTTTCCTCTTTCCTTCAAAGGCATTGGTGACATGTTGTAACCATTTTATGGACATTTGTGAATGAAGAGGGCCAGTAAAAACCAACCCTTGGAATTTTATTGGTTGTAGTTTTCCAATAAAATGTCCTCCACAACCTCCTTAATGAAATTATTGCATCACTTTATCCGCTTCATCTTTCAATAAAAAGTTTAGTAATATTCTTCGAGTATATTTTCAATACAAAATTTTATCTAAAATACAAAATTTCATTACTTTTAACTTGAGAAATCTATCTTTTTTTAAGTTAAAACAGGAGGAGCTTATGAATTATGTAACACAAAAATAATTTTTGTATACCAGGGGGAGATAGAAAAGTCTTCTGATACTTGTGGAGTCACCTACTCTTCCTGTTCATCAAGTGTAGCTACAAAATTTATATCTAAAGCATGAAATTTGGACTCAAACATCCGTTTTTCCAATACTTGTCCCTTTATGAGTTTAGTGGGCTCTATCTCAATGTCATATTCTAGAATCTTTGCAATCCATTTGCCTCTTTTTCCATCAGTGTCAATTTTTGTAAGAATATCATTTACCATAGCATTTGGGACAAAAGGTATGATATGAGTATGTAGAATATAGACTCTGAAATCTTTAATTTCTTTTACTAAAAAAAAATATTTCTCCATGATGTTTTAATTTAATGAGGCATCTATCAAATCTTTGCTGAAGAAATATATAGGTTGTTCTTGTCCTTCATTATTTTTTTGCAACAAAACTGTTGCAATTGTATGTTCATATGCAAAAGAGAAAATCATGAAATCTTTTGTAAAATTAGGACTAATCGGCACAAGAGCTCATGTTAATTCTTGTTTTACTTGATAAAATGATTTTTTTCTTCTATGTTCCATCTTAATTCAATATCTCTTTTTATCATATTAGTTATAGATCTTATAATTTCAACTACATTAGGTATAAATCTTCTTAGAAAAATTATCTTGCCAATGAAATATTGTATCTCTTTTTTGTTTCTCGGAGGTTCAATTTTCATAATTTCTTCTATCCTATTGGGATCAATTTTAATACCATCTTTTGAAATGATATAGCAATTTTCCTTATTCTATTCCAAAAAATATTTCTTTGGATTTAAAGATATGCCATATTTTCTACATTTCTCAAAAACAATTTTTCAGATGTTGTAAATGATCTTCATCAACTTGGGAGAAAACAATTATGTCATCTAAATATATCACAATGAATATTTCCTTTTCATCTGAAAAAGCTACATCCATTTCTCTTTGAAATGTGGCCCCTACATTCATAATAAAAAAGGAATCTTGATATACATAAAAGTTCTCCAAGAGGCTGTAAAAGCTGTTTTATTTTGATCATCAAGGTGTACCAAAATTTGATTGTAACCAGAGAATCCATCCAACAATGAAATCATACTTGATCCAACTATTTTTTGAAGTATATGTTCCATTTTAGGTAAAGCGTAGTTGTATTTTAGAGAAATTTTGTTTATGTTTCTATGATCCATTGATATTCATGTTGCTTATATTACTTATAGTGCATCTAGTGTAGTAACGGTGAACACGTACATATAGTACATGCTTATGGGGAGTTGAAGTTGTGAATTTTGTGTGTTTTACTTTATATACACATATCCTTTGAAGAAAATTTGAGTATATACGTGAGTTTTGATCTGAACATACATGTATGTTTTTCTATTATGAAGAAATAATGAGATAGACTCAGGACAAGGATTTGATATGCTTCTGACAGTTATTATTTGGATTTCTTGTTTTGATGATTGATGGTTATAGTATATTGATGTTATTTAGAAGTGGTTTTGGGTTTTATAAGTTGTTCATTCCTTGATGGATAACCGATTCATGAAGATAGTTTGATGTCCTTACTAATATTTGAGATGATCTGATTAGATCTGATAGTGAACAGTTGGCACATGTTTAGGGAGATAATTTTCTATGCTTCTAATAATGCATTATTGGCATCATGCTTTCCTTAGAATTACTTGGTACCTAATGATGCTTATAAATGGTGATGTTGCTTATGTTGTTGAAGTTCTTGAATGATGATGCATGAGTTTATAATTATGGTTGATTCTTATCAGATGTGGGATGATAGAAAACTCTCTAGTGATGATACATGCATGATATGTTGGGTATTGATGCGGAAATAACATGTATACATTTCTATGATTATTTGATTATGATGTTTTTTTCATGGATGATGCTTATGGTGATTATACATGATACATGTACATGATATGATGCAAATGGTTTTGTGAAGATATGTTTATTGATATTTTACTACTATACTTTTGGGATGATACTTGGAGACATGGCGTATGCTTGGTTGATGCATGAAAGGATATGTTTCTTTGATTAACATTGATTGAGGATATTCCTACAAAGGGAAAGAGCAAGTTAACCTTGATAAGGTCAAGAGGATGAGTTTATAACTGATCTCTATGGAAAAATATTATGATGTTGATGTTGCATACTTGGTCACAGGTTGATAATATTGAAAATATGCATGTTGTAGCTCGTGTTGGTGCTGACATATACTTATGGTGTAGATCCTATTCAGTATATGATGGTTTTTGATGAATATCATGGTCTTGATACCTCAATATAGAGGTCTTTCTATCTTGGTTATAAATTTCATATCTATGTCTTGATGTAAAGGTCACAAAAAGACCCTTGATGTAATCATTGTAATACTCTGTCATGTATGGACTATTGGGGTCACGTTAATTATGGATGTAATCCCATTTTGGGTACTTGATGTAATATGTAACCCCAATTTTTTAGGTGATTGATGTAATTTTGGGTCCTTGGTGATAGGAAAGATCATATTCATTTGATTCATAGAGTCATGCACTTCATTGCAAATATTTTATAAGTTCCAACATGTGCTCAGAGGGAGCATGGTCATTATATAGTGCAGATCAATAGTCCTCATGTATCTGCAAGGAAAGAGAATCCTTCATTCAGCATTGGCTAACCCTTTGCCCTTGATGTCAAAGGGGGAGATTAACTTGGTGTTTGAGAAGCTTGGTGCTTAGCTTGATATGTTTTAAAGATATCTATAGGTTTTGGTGACCAAACACCAAAGTGTTTGCCAACAAGTCCAAAGGGGGGGATTTTTGGAATTATGACTAATGTGTTGTCCTTGATGGAAACCTACTTGATGAATTGACTTCTGATGGCAACCTACTTGATGAAGATTTCAACATGATGTGTCTACATGTGACAAAGAGTTTTGAAAAAGGCATATCAATTCAAAGAAATAATAATAATGAAAGTGATGTTTTGAGAAGTATACACGGGTTATGGGAAGCAAAGTCGTGTATTTATGTAGGTTTTATGAAGAAAAGGCGTGTACAGTTTCGCACCATGGTATTCTAAATACGAAGGGTCTTTACCATGGTATTAGCCCAAAATATTGAGCGTACTAATGGCTATTTGATCCCGTCAAGGAATACCATCAGCAATAGTATCGTTTTGACCTATGGTATTCGCTAAGGCCTAAGCTATATAAGGAGATGAAGATAAAAGTGTGAAAGTGTGCAAGTGATGAGTATTTCATGAATAGTTAGATATGAAGCAAGTGTGCATGTAGTGGGATATTAAGGAATGTTTTGATCTGAAACTAATTATGCACTCGAGAATTTGATGATGGATCAAATCCAATAGATATGAAATGGCTATGTTGATAGTGGATTGGTTTGATCAGTGATATTATGTCTGGTGTATGTTTTACTATGTATGTCGAGAAATGGGTTTGTTCTGGAGGTTTGATGTGCATCCAAGCTACAAGATAATAGTTGCATATATGTACACAGGCTTGATACCCTGAAAGGCATGTGCATACACGGGTTCAATAACCTAAAAGGCACGTACATACAGATGTCTCATGTTGGTAAGTCACATGTTGATCCTCCACTTTATATAGATCTATACGCAGGTTTGATTCCTGAAGAACGTGTATACACGCAAAATTGGTTTGCAAAAATCACATATATAAGCTATGGTTTTACTGAATAAGATGTATGATCAATCTAATCAGTCTTACTTTATTTTTGTTTTCTGTCAATGAAATCTTAATTGATGATTTGGGCTTAATATTGATGATTAAAGATTAATTGATTATTTGAAGAATGATGATGTTGCTAATTGTATGCGATTGAATACTTGTGATGGTTCTGTCATTATTTTAGAGTGATCAAGTGGTTTAGGGTATAACTCAGTTTTTATTTCAGAATGACGGTGATTCATTTTCAAGGTTCAATGTTTTGATATCTATACATAGGTATTCTTCAAGGAATTCACGTATACATGCATATTTTGTAAAGTAAAGTAGTGTATATATTCTTACATTTTATTGATCAGGGTTTTCATTTGGTTTAGTGAGTTGATGCATTGTTTGGCTTCAGTATTGGTAATATGGTGAATGAAGTTACAGTGGTCCAACTACATTGATTGATTGAGAATCATTTTATTAATTTGGGTCTCAATTGGTTCAGTTATTGGTTGATTCAGTTGGTTCAATGATTGGGTGATTTGTTACAATTATCGATTTCAATTTTGATATTTGGAATTGGGCTTAAATGATGGTAGTGGGGCCAGTCTGAAAATTTGATGAAAAGTGGCCTAAAAGTTGTGATGTTTTGTATTAGGTGGATCCAGTCTGAAAAATTATGAAACATGGTCCATGGTAGTGTTGAGTTTTGGAGCCTTCGGTGAGGGATTCAAAGCTTCCTTCTAGTGGTAGATGGTAAATCAAATCAGGGGGTAGGAGCTCCTTTTCGTTGGGTGTCAGTAAACAAGATCAGGGGGTTGGATATCCCTTCCAGTGGGTGATGGAGAATGAGAGAAGGTTGTAGCCTTCTGCAGGTGAGTGCCTATGTGCTATTATGAGTCTGTGTGTTTATTTATAATAAAAAGAAGATGGAGACGACAACATTGGTGGTTATCTCCCACATTGTGTTTCCACCTAAAAATCCTTGTGTTCATGTTGCTTATGTGTGATGGTTTATTTTTTCTTACTGCACATGGTTATTTTTTAATATGCTTAATGAATTACTGATACAATGGTTCAAGTTAAAAAAATGATGAATTTACTAAAAATTAAGTTGAATGGATATACGCTAGTTGTTTGCATAACAGTCGTGTATATATGCAGGTTTCTTTCAATAAATTCATATACAAAAATATGAATAAGAAAAGAAAGTTAAGTGAGTTTTAAATACTGATTCACACCCCCACCCCCCCAACACCCCCCTCCGCCTCTTAGTATTTTTCCCAATAGAGCGAGGTGTGCATGTGGACCCAACCAAGATACAAGTTATTTGAGATTGATTAGCCCCAACCACTAACATATCTCTGCAACTTTCTGGGTCTTGCCAATTTCTATCATAGGTTCGTGTTGTGGTTCTCTCATGTCACCTGGCCTTTGAGTCAAGTCACCAATGGCGGAGCGAAAAAAAAAAAAAAATTAGACGAAATCCCAATAGGGGGCATTTGCTGAGTTGAAGCATCGCCTCTGCTCTACACCAATGCTCACATTACCAGACCTGAAGCAACCACTTGAGACTGAGACAGATACCTTAGACTATGTTATTGGTGCATTTCTTACTCAACAGGGGCATCCAGTGACATATCATAGTGAGACACTTTCAGACACAGTTCGAAAGTATCCCACCCATGACAAGGATATGTGTTCCATTGTGTAGGCCTACCGACAATGGAAGTATTACATTTTTGAGAAGGAAATGGTCATCCAATTTTTTGACCAACCCTTATAGTTCATATAGACACAAGGAAAGTTGTAGAACGATCACCATCAGAAATCGTCCACATACCTGCAACAGTTCCATTTGAATATTAAGTATAAGAAGGGAAGCACTAATAATGTTATAGACTGCCTCATCTAACCACTGGTCATCTCACTGACCATTTTTCTCGACTCTTGTGGACACGAGACTTGAGGGTGGCCGCATATTTACAAGAGAAATCCAAAGTTAGAAAACACATACTAGATGCTCCTGGAAGGCAAGAAAGTTATAAATTTTCACCTTCAGGGTGCACTGTTATACCAATTGGGACAAATTTGTGTTTCTTCAAGAGAGCATGCCAAGATGATTTTAGAGGCACACTACAGTCTGGTCATTGGACATTTTGGAGTAGATAAAACAGCGGAAGTGTTGGAGAAGTATTTTTATTGGTCGAACCTTCAACGGGATTTTCAGAAGTACATCAAAGCACGCACTTCTTGTCATTTCCAAACTGACCATCAAGAAGAAAGGCCTATATACTCCTCTTCCTACTCCTATTCAGCCTTGGGAATCCATCTCCATGGATTAAATCATGGTCCTTCCTTCTACTAAGCATGGCAATGACTGTGTTTTTATTGTCGTCCACATATTCTCTAAGATGTGCATTCTGGCGACCTACAAGAAGAGTATAACAACATAAGACATTGCTAAGCTCTTCTTTGAACGAGTGTGGGTATACTTTGGGATCCTACAATCCATTATCTCATATTGGGATGACAGGTTCCTGAGTACATTTTGGTCAAGCCTTTGGTTGATGTTGGATACCAAACTCACTAATTCCATGTCTTTCCACCCCCAAACTGATGGAAAAACATAGGTCGTCAACAAGATGATCATACACATTCTGCACATGTACAACTCGAAGCATCCATGCACATGTGATGAAAGCCTCCCCTATGTCCAACACACCTACAACATAGCTCTTCGTAACTAAACCAGCCACCACCCCTTTTATGTGGGGTTGGGAGTCCAACCACTATATCCCATTGATGTGGCCATACCATTTGTAGCTAGTCAGGAAGATTTGACTCATGTCTAGTCTAAAGTTGACAAGGCCAACAAATTCATTGAGCGCATTTAGTACATCCGCCAGCAAGTCCATGACATATTAGACAATGCCAATGCTAAGTAAAAACAATGACATGATAAAAATTGGGTGCCACACATTCTACATGGAACCCCACCTTTTTTTCTTTCAGTTTTTTAGTTTACTTAATTGTAGCATAGTTTACTATTTTTGGTAGTTTTTCGAGTCATGAACTTCTAGAGCCGTTTAAAGGCCCTAACCAACATTTTTTTGGAAAAAAGGAAAATTTATAACAAGGTATCGTACGTGTAAAATGGAGATCGTATGCCAAAGTTAAGAACTTGGGAAGTTGATGTAACAATTTACCCCAAAGGGGCCCATAGTTTTGGCGCTTCATCTCCTAGGGTTATATTTTTGAATGTTTAGGGTTTCCATTATTTCTTAGTCATAAATAGGCCCTCGAGCCTCATTGTAACATAGTTTAGAGGCATGCAACTGCCACATCTCTTCTCAGATATAAGCTACCATCTCCCGAGCTAGTTTATTTCCATTATGTATGTAAGCATATTTCAATTCTTTGATCTTAATGAAATGAAGTTTTATTTCTACTACATCTCTATTTTTATGTTTAAATCTGTATTTTGTCATGTTCCTGTATAATTCTGGATCATTTCCTGTGGTTTCACAATCTGTATCAGCATATGTTAAAGGTAACATAGGAATTAGGGCAAGGCTAAGTTTGAGAATCAATCTCTCGGACAACCCATTGAAAATTTATCATCATTATGGAACTAGCTAATTGAACAGTATATTTAAAACAGTTTCTCTGCACCATTTAATTGTTGCCTTCTGTCATCTCTTAAATGTATATTTGTTTGGATATAAAATTATTCTACACGCATCTACTAAATCTGATTGATTGTGTATTCAATATGGATACTTATTTATCTGATTTATCTTATATTCCTCTACCAAACTCTTTTAATATATGTTATTCTATTAGAGTTGGATGTTGGCACTTTAATAAAACCTCAACAAGAGAGAAATTTATTTTTAACCAGAGATTTGGTATTCATCATCAACAACATATACAAATCATAGATTTGGTCGTTGTGCTTCATAGATTTTTATCTAGTGGCAGTGAACAACGTTAAAAAAATCCTCGTAACACTTGAGGGAGCCCCCTCTAGTTCGAGGGTTAGCTTAAATCTAAAGTTTGGTCGAGTTGGTTCTCTACACAGTTTCTTAGCCAAGAACTTCCTCCGAGAGAAAAATATAACACCTAGGAGTCGATGCTCTACATTATAGGCACATGCCATGGGATAATGTGAATCACTTCTTTGTTTAATTCTCTAACTCAAAAGGAATGGGTAGATTTGAACCAATGCAATGATGCTTTATAGACATGTAACCCAAATAATTGAGATATTTTCATATATGATACCTATTATATATGTGGTTTTAGTATGTGCATTAAGGTTTTTTGCACATTTGAAGCACAATGAAGACTAGTGGCCATGTTTCATAAGGTAATATTAGTTAATAAGTTGTAAGTCATTCATAAACATAGTGTTAATTTTTCGGGTTGTTTTATGTAGTTTCAATTACTTCAACCCAATTAAATTATTTATTAAGAAATGCATCCAGTTATTAGCAATTTTTCCAATCCTAAATAGTAACTAAAAATAGAACAACATAAGAAATGACAAAGGAGCTAATTTCACAACAACAAGAGACACCAGATTGGTCAAAGACCATGGAAAATCCCCACTAGGGGGAAGACCTTTCCAAATATTCTTCTTATTATATTTTCATAAAATGTTTCAGCATAGAGTAAAATGAGCCCAATACATAATCTTTTAGTAGAGATATACCTAATACAAATCAGAAACTAATTTTAAGAAACATTGTATAGTAAAGAGAAACCTTGAAGCCCTTAGACATTTGTGGTCAATTGTGGTCAATTTTCAAACCCAAGCTCAAAATCTTGGTCGCTCTAATCAATCTATTCTGTGAGAAGTTGTAACTTCCTAATCACTTCATGAGACACTGTATACAAGCGGTCATAACTTTTTCGCTCCCTAAAGGCTGCAAATCAAGCAATTGAGGATAAATCTACCTGGACCTATCTTGAACCCCAGTCATACCCTTTAGGAAATTGTATGAGTGATTGGGCCTTCCTAGTTTCTCCCGGAGGTACTGCAAGCGAGTGATTGGGGACTAAACCTCCCAGAATTGCCTCAAAACTCTAGTTGCTCCCTTCGGGTTTTTATGTGACCAACTGAGCCTTCCAAATTGCACTCTGAAACACTATGTGCGAGTGAATATAGTCGAATCTTCCCATTGATTTGTGTGTGACCGGAAAACAGAAATTGTAAACATGTGTGAGCCTCAGACTTGTAATTTCAGACCCTTGCGCAAACTTCTTTCATCAGATTTGTGTGAGCCAAACAATAGAAAAGGAGAAAATAATGCTTATTGATGATGTGCAAATGAGATTCAGGAATATTGTATGTGTAGGCTCCCATGAGGGTCCACTTCATGTTAATTCTAACTTGACCAATTGTACATGTGTATAGGGCGGACCTAATCCAATGTACATGAGAGGGTTCATAAATTCAAAATCCAACTTCTTATTGTTTAAATGAGGTGATCTTTAAGTTTATTTTGGTCCTCCCGAAAAGAGGAATTCAATTCAATCATAATCTCTGTCATATGAGCTATATAAGGTGGAATTTGACCCTAGTGGAAAAAATCAACACTCCCTCTCAACTAGGAATAATTCCACCTGCAAATATCTGTATGTTGATCATCACATCATCTTGTCATTTTTTCATCTTGCTGTGACCATCTCAACACAAATTTATCTGCTGAAACATCATCGAAACTCAAAGAAGAAGAATCGGGGAGCATTAGATTCCACCATATATCTCATGGGGAAGGCACATATCTCAAACCCATATCAAGAAATAGGATATCAAACACAGAGGAGAGCACATCTAAACCCTTGAATCACATCGAGGAGAATATTCTCAACTTGGAATCATAAAGGGGAGAAAATATCAACCCAATCCTATTGTTTGTTGATCTTTCCCTCAAGAGTCATGAGGTAGAACAATTGCATCATAATCGACTTGGGTTGTACACCCAAGTACACTCTCAACCTGATGGCCAACAAGGGAGCAGTATTCCCAACAAGCTTGACTTGTGGGTATGATGCCAACTAGGGTATACTTTGCATATACCATATAAGGGAGAAACATCTCCAAACTTATGTAGATAGGGGAGAAGCATCTCAACCATGTGGGTAACAGATATGGATGATGCCCTATTGTCTAGATATCCCTCAATCCCAGGAACCCTATCACTCAATTCCTTACCTTTGGAGCTCAACAGGGGGTAAGAGTTGGCTCAATGTCCTCAATCACTATTGCCCCTTATCAAGAGGGTCAAATCCAATAGTTCAAACTGCTCTTTGAAGAACAAGAACTTCCCTTTCAGTAAAGATTTGGTGAGAATATCTGTAATATGTTCATCTATCGATATGTGATCAAGTTTAAATGATCCTCTTTGCACCATGTTTCAAATGAAGTGATATTGAATCTCTATTTTTTTGGAATTTTCATGAAATACAATATTCTCTACTAGATGGATCCCACTCTTTTTGTTGCAATATGTCATTGTAATATCTAGGACTTGCCCAAATATCTCCCCAAAGAGCTTCCTCAACCAAATTTTTTCGCAATTACCCATACTAGGGGGAATATAATCTGCTTCGGCAGTACTCAATGCTATAGAATTTGTTTCCTTCTCATCCAGGATATCATGTTACATCAAATACTGAAACAACTTCCATATGTACTTTTCCTGTCGATAATATTTCTTTCCTAGTCAGCATTGGTGTATCCATGAAGTCGAACATCTCCAAAACAATATCTCAAACCAAATGTGATTGTCCCATGCAACTATCTCAATATATGTTTGGTAGCAATCCAATGAGCGTGAAGGGGCTTGGTCATGAATTGACTCATCATTTTTACTACATAGCATATGTCTAAACAATGTTCACAAGGAACATCAGAGCCTCAATCAACTTTCTATACTCGGATGGATTTTCCAAATAAATTCCTGCAGCTTCTCCACATAACTTATTGAAGTTCATTTCCATCAGTGTAGTCATGGATTTTCATTTTTTCATTCCATATATTTCCAAAAAATTCACAACATATTTTCCTTATGAAATAAAAATCTCACTAGGCCTTTGCCACACCTCAAGGCCTAGAAAGTAGTGCATGATTCCAAGGTCCTTCATCTTGAATTCATAGGAAAAATCCCTCATACACTCAATCATCAGAGGCTCACTTCCTGTTAAAAATATATTGTCAACATAAAAAACCAAAATCAATGGCATACCTTGAACTACCTTCAATTAGAGATTGGGATTGACATTGCTTCTTGTGAATGCTAGTTTCATCAAATAAATGTCTATGCGAGTGTACCAATCTCTTTAGTATTGCTTCAAACCATACAATGCCTTCAACCTGCAAACATGTGTTCTTTGATCCTCTACTTCAAATACCTCTGGTTTTTCAACGTATGCTTCTTCCTGTAATATGCCATGGAGGAATGTGGTCTTTACATCCATCTGATTAAGAGTCCATCCTTGACTTACCACAAGGGATAATGTCGAATGAATGGTCATGTATCAAGCCATAGGTGAAAATATATCATCATAGTATTCTCCCTCTTTCTGTGAGAATCCTCGAGCCAAAAACCTTGCCATATATATTTCTCAATACTACAATCAACTCCATGTTTCATCTTGAATAGCCACTTTGAAGTCACCAAAACTTTCCCCTTTGATCTCAACACAACATCCCATACATCATTCTTCATAACCGATTCATATTCCTCGGCCATAGCATATTTCCAAACTTGATATTTTATGGCTTCTTCGAATGTGGAAGGTTCATCTTAAATCATAGTGCTCCTGGCTACAGCATATCCCTGATACCTGTATGGTTTATTCCTTTCTCTAAATTATCTTCGAACAAGAACATGTCATTCAACATCTTGTAGAGTGTCACAGAGCCAAAGTGGTATCTTCCTAGTAGGAGGATCACTTGGACGAGGATCTAAGGGATCCTTAGGCTCTAGGGGATCATCAAAAATATCATTCTTGGACTCGAGCACAGAAGGACCAACTAGAATATCCCTGTCATCATTCCTCTTCTCGGGAGGAGGAGGCAGAGGAAGGTCTCTTGCTTTTCCAAGAGATACATCTTCATTGAATGTTACATCACTGCTAATTTAAGCCTTCCTTTGTCCAAGAATATATATTATATATGCTTTAGAATTTTCAAAATAACCAACAAACGTACCTTTTCTTCATGTAGTTCCAATGTGTTCCTTTTGTCCTTCGACACATGGAAATATACGAGGCATAAAATATACGAAGATGGATAATGTTGGGCTTGACACATGTGAACATTTCTTCTAGGGTATTGTTTTATAATGTTTGATGAGGCACCCTATTTCAAACATAGACAGAAGCATGTGTAATTTCTCCCCAAAAGAACGTTAGAACCTTTTGATCATGGATCATGGCACGGGTAGCTTCCAATATAGACCTATTATTTATTTCCGCTAATCCATTTTTTTCGGGTGTAAATGGCGCAATTATTTCCTTCTTGATCCCTTCTTTCTTGAAAAATTCTATGAACATGTTTGACATGTATTCCCCTCCATTGTCGCACCTAAATAATTTGATTCTCTTGTTTGATTTTCGATCAAAAATTTGAATTCCTTGAAAATTTCAAAGGCTTCATCCTTGTGCTTCAAGTAGTATATCCATGTATTTCTCAAGAAGTCATCAATGAAGGTGATGTAGTAGAAATGACCACCAATAGAATGCATAGGAATAAAACCACATATATCGAAATGAATGAGATCGATGATGTAATTTTTCTTGTCCTCACTAGAGGGAAATGGTCCCCTTATTTTCTTTCCACTCGCACATCCTAGACATGCTCCATCATGATGGACTTGAACATCAGGAATACCTTAGACCAATTTCTTCAATTTTGGAAGAGAATCATAATGTAGATGAGCCAATATGTGGTGCCACAACCCACTTAGATGATTGGTATTATGAACCAATGGTAGAAGTGGCCTTCCAGTGACTCTATAGATTCCTTCAAATTTTGATCCTAATGTGAATGCATCTCTCATTGGTGAACCAACATACCAAGTGAGAAATTTTCCCTTGATGAAGGAAACCCTCATCCATTTATCTTCCAATGCAGATATTGATACCAAATTCTTCATTAATCTTGGCACATACATAATATCGTGCACCATAATTGATTCCCCATAATTCAAATGAAATTTGACGGACCCAAAACCCTTCACGGGATGAGTGGATTTGTCTCCAAGAATGATCTTCAGCTTATTCTCCCTCTCGAGTATATTATAGAGGACTTCCTTATATCCATAGAAATGATTAGTGGCCCCACTATCAACCAACAAACTATCCCATGAATTCAGAGGTTAATAAACAGTAAGGGAAGAAATAAGAATGTATTCAGATCTATTTACAACATCACTTTCATACCTGGGAAATATTTACTTCTTTTGAGTAGGAGGATCTTCTTCACATTCACTTAAGGTATCTCTTCTACTTATTTCATATCTTCTATCATGATTATTTCTTAGATCGTCTTTTCTTCTTTTATTATTGTGTTTTTTGCTACTTCTAGTGTTGTAACGTGGTCCTTTTCTCTTCTCGAGACAATCTCGTGCATAATGACCCTTCTATGATAATTATATAATTCAATATGAGATGATGTTCTATATGATTCCTTCTTTTTGTATTTTGAGGAGGAGGCTTTCTTGATGGACCTCCTTTCCATTTCTTCTTATTTTTGTCATGAGTGATATATGCAACAAGATTTCCCTCTTCATGTTTTTTAATTCTTCATCTTGATACCAGGGTGAAAATGTGAAGATGGGTAACATTTTTGTGACAATTCGGGACAGAAATTTTTTTTCCTCCATAGTTCGGCCGAACAATTTAGGAGTTCGTCTGAACTATTGAATTTAGTTCAACTGAACTTCATTTTCCATTTACATTGACGGCGTACTGACGGTAATGGCGAACATATTTTTCGCCTAAGTTTGGAAAACCAGCAAACAAAGTTCGGCCGAACTATTATTTTATAAATATATCACCCACAACCTTATCCGGGTTTTGATTCACATTCTCGCGCACTCTCTATTATGTCCAGCATTCTCGCGCTCGCGCTCTCTGTTCTGTTCAGCATTCTCGCGCTCGCGCTCTCTGTTCTGTCCAGCATTCTCGCACTCGTGCTTTCTATTCTGTCCAGCATTCTCGCACTCGTGCTCTCTGTTCTGTCCAACATTCTCGCGCTCATGCTCTCTGTTATGTCCAGCATTCTCGTGCGCTCTGTTCTGTCACGTGCGAATTAAGCTCAAGGAGGTAAGATGCCAAATTTTAAATTTTTGTAATTTTTTGTTGTTGTTTTTGTTTTTAATTTGGTTTTAATTTCTGTTGATTTTTTTGTTGCAGAGGTCTTCCACAATGTCTTCAGGGATCGTTGTCTTCAACGTCAACTTTAACGTCTTCAGTGTCTTCAGCGTCTAGGTACGTTTAACATTGTCACTGTTTTTCTATAGGGAATTCATGCAGAAGAGAAATCAGTTATGAATGAGAGAGGCCCTGTCTCTGTTTTTTTTGTCTGTCTCTATTAATTAGATATGAAAATTTATAATAAAACTATGTAGATTTGAGAATATTTTGGAACATGTTTATATAAATTATATAGACATATATACTTTTTTTGTCTCTCTGTCTGCTTTTTTTGGCTCTGTCTCTGCTATTTTTGGCTCTGTCTGCTTTTTTTGGCTCTGTCTCTACTTTTTTGGTTGTCTCTGCTTTTTTAGGCTCCGTCTCTATTAATTAGATATGAAAATTTATAAAACTACTTTGTACATTTGAGAATATTTTGGAACATGTTTATATAAATTATATATACATATGTGCTTTTTTGGGTGCTGTCTTTGCTTTTTTTGGCTGTCTCTATTAATTAGATATGAAAATTTATAACACAACTATGTACATTTGAGAATATTTTGGAACATGTTTATATAAATTATATATACATATGTAATTTATATATACATATGTACTTTATAAATATTTTGGAACATGTTTGTTGTGTGAGGAAGTGGTACTTCATGATGATATGTTTAGTGATTGAAGGAAGTAGAATATTTTATTTTTGAAATTATTATTACACTTGTATCGAAACACTTAATAGATATGTAGGTTCACTAAAATTTACCTTAATATCTTGTAGAGCCCATTTCATCCAAAACACTGAAAAAAAAGTAACTACTATGTATTCCACTTCTACTCTAGATAGAGAAAGTAATGACTCTTTCTTTCTTAACCATTAAACCAAAGACTCTTCCTAAGTAGAATTATACATTTTCCACTTGTAATTTTCATGTCATCCACACAAGCCTCTAGCTGAATCTCTATATGTTTTCAATGTAAATTTCTCACCTTTTGGGTACTATAGTCCATTGTTTGTAGTCTCTTTCAAGTATCTTAATATTTTTTTGTTGGTAATAGATGACTTTCTCACCTTTTGGGCACTATAGTCCATTGTTTGTAGTCTCTTTCAAGTATCTTCATATCTATTTGTTGGTGTTTGTTGGTAATAGATGACTCTGTTTAGTTGTTGATTGAAATATTACAACTAATATAAATTCCAAAATCATATCTAGTCTTTAAACCTTGTTATGTATATCAAGCTTCCTATCATATATATGTAAAGGTTATGAGCAACATCACCTCATTCATCATCCATCATTTGCACATAACTTGAATTCCAAAATTATATCTAGTCTAAACCTTGTTATGTATATCTTTTCTTATCATATAGATGTAAAGGTTATGATCAACATCACCTCATTCATCATCCATCATCTGCACATAACTTGCATCCAATTGATATGGAGATTCACTTAGGTCATTCATCATCCATCATTTGCACATAACTTGCATGTTATGTGCATCCAATTGATATTCAACATGTATATAGTATTTAGAAGCAAAAATTAATTTGATACAAAACATAGGTTTTAACCAATTATATATTTTTTTAGTTTCATATCCATGGTCTCAAACAATGAGAGAGAAAAAACCTTTTATATTCAACATGTAAAACACAAATTAGCCATAAAAGTTTCCCATTGAAACCAAAAGTGATTTGATACAAAACATAGGTTTTAACCTAATCTAGTAAATTCCCCTACATTCAATTTCTAGAATAGATCTAATTAGAAGTTTTTCATTTTCATATCCGTGGTAGTTCTATAGGAAGAGTCTATAAAGGGCCAGGTAGCCTCTAGATCTCATCTTTTATGAAAGGTGACATATCTAGTAAATGACCCTACAGTCAATCTCTGGAATAGATCTAAATGCCCCTACAGTAAATGCCCATACAGTCACATGTATCTAGTATTTAGAAACAAAAAGTAATTTGATACAAAAAATAGGTTTTAACCAAGTATATAGTTTTTCATTTTCATATCCATGGTCTCAAACAATGAGAGAGAGAATTTTTTTTATATTCAATGTATGTATGTAACACAAATTAGCCATATCTCTAGAATAGATCTAAATAGAAGTTTTTCATTTTCATATCCATGGTCTCAAACAATGACAGAGAAAAAAACCTTTTATATTCAACATGTAAAACACAAATTAGCCATAAAATTTTCCCATTGAAACCATAAGTTATTTGATACAAAACATAGGTTTTAACCTAAGAGTAAATGCCCTGACAAGTCAATCAATCTCTCGAATAGTTTTAAATTTATAAGTTTTTCATTTTCATATCCATGGTCTCAAACAATGCGAGAAAAAACATTTTATATTCAATGTATGTAAAACACAAATTATCCATATCTCTAGAATAGATCTAAATAGAAGTTTTTCATTTTCATATCCATGGTCTCAAACAATGAGAGAGAAAAAATCCTTTTATATTCAACATGTAAAACACAAATTAGCAATAAAAGTTTCCCATTGAAACCATAAGTGATTTGATACAAAACATAGGTTTTAACCTAAGATTAAATGCCCCTACATATAGAAGTTTTCATTTTCATATCCATGGTCTCAAACAATGAGAGAGAAAAAAACCTAAATTATATTCAACATGTAAAACACAAATTAGCCATAAAATTTTCCCATTGAAACCGTAAGTGATTTGATACAAAATATAGGTTTTAACCTAAGAGTAAATGCCCCTACAGTCAATCTCTGGAATAGTTTTAAATATAATTTTTTCATTTTCATATCCACGGTCTCAAATAATGAGAGAAAAACCCTTTTATATTCAATGTATGTAAAACACAAATTATCCATATCTCTAGAATAGATCTAAATAGAAGTTTTTCATTTTCATATCCATGGTCTCAAACAATGAGAGAAAAAAAAACCTAAATTATATTCAACATGTAAAACACAAATTAGCCATAAAAGTTTCCCATTGAAACCATAAGTGATTTGATACAAAACATAGGTTTTAACCTAAGAGTAAATGCCCCTACAGTCAATCTCTGGAATAGTTTTAAATAGAAGTTTTTCATTTTCATATCCATGGACTCAAAAAATGAGAGAAAAAACCTTTTATATTCAATGTACATGTAAAACACAAATTAGCCATATCTCTAGAATAGATCTAAATAGAATTTTTTCATTCTGATATCCATGGTCTCAAAAAATGTGAGAGAAAAAAACCTTTTATATTCAACATGTAAAACACTTCAATTAGCCATAGAATTTTCCCATTGAAACCATAAGTGATTTGATACAAAACATAGGTTTTAACATAGGTTTTAACCTAAGAGCCAATGTAAGTAAAACACAAATTACCCATAGCTCTAGAGAATAGATCTAAATAGAAGTTTTTCATTTTCATATCCATGGTCTCAAACAATGAGAGAGAAAAAAACCTTTTATATTCAACATGTATATATCTTATTTAGAAAAAAAAGGTAATATAATACAAAACATAGGTTTTAACCAATTATATAGTTTTTCATTTTCATATCCATGGTCTCAAATAATGAGAGAGAAAAAACCTTTTATATTCAACATGTAAAAAAAAAAATTAGCCATAAAAGTTTCCCATTAAAACCAAAAGTGATTTGATACAAAACATATAGGTTTTAAAACCTAATCTAGTAAATGCCCCTACATTCAATCTTTAGAATAGATCTAATTAGAAGTTTTTCATTTTCATATCCATGGTAGTTCTATAGGCAGAGTCTATAAAGGGCCAGGTAGCCTCTGGATCTCATCTTGTATGAAAGGTGACATATCTAGTAAATGCCCCTACAATCAACATTTATATAGTATTTAGAAACAAAATGTAATTTGATACAAAACATAGTTTTTAACCAAGTATATAGTTTTTCATTTTTATATCCATGGTCTCAAACAATGAGAGAGAAAAAAACATTTTATATTCAACATGTAAAACACAAATTAGCCATAAAATTTTCCCATTGAAACCATAAGTGATTTGATACAAAACATAGGTTTTAACCTAAGAGTAAATGCCCCTACATATAGAAGTTTTTCATTTTCATATCCATGGTCTCAAACAATGAGAGAAAAAACATTTTATATTCAATATATGTAAAACACAAATTAGCCATATCTCTAGAGTAGATCTAAATATAAGTTTTTCATTTTCATATCCATGGTCTCAAACAATGAGAGAGAAAAAAACCTAAATTATATTCAACATGTAAAACACAAATTAGCCATAAAATTTTCCCATTGAAACCATAAGTGATTTGACACAAAATATAGGTTTTAACCTAAGAGTAAATGCCACTACAATCAATCTCTGGAATAGTTTTAAAAAGAAGTTTTTCATTTTCATATCCATGGTCTCAAATAATGAGAGAAAAACCCTTTTATATTCAATGTATGTAAAACACAAATTAGCCATATCTCTAGAATAGATCTAAATAGAAGTTTTTCATTTTCATATCCATGGTCTCAAACAATGAGAGAGAAAAAAAAAACTAAATTATATTCAACATGTAAAACACAAATTAGCCATAAAAGTTTCCCATTGAAACCATAAGTGATTTGATACAAAAAATAGGTTTTAACCTAAGAGTAAATGCCCCTACAGTCAATCTCTGGAATACTTTTAAATATAATTTTTTCATTTTCATATCCATGGACTCAAACAATGAGAGAAAAAACCTTTTATATTCAATTTACATGTAAAACACAAATTGGCTATATCTCTAGAATAGATCTAAATAGAAGTTTTTCATTCTCATATCCATGGTCTCAAACAATGAGAGAGAAAAAAACCTTTTATATTCAACATGTAAAACACTTCAATTAGCCATAGAAGTTTCCCATTGAAACCATAAGTGATTTGATACAAAACATAGGTTTTAACATAGGTTTTAACCTAAGAGTCAATGAATGTAAAACACAAATTAGTCATAGCTCTAGAGAATAGATCTAAATAGAAGTTTTTCATTTTCATATCCATGGTCTCAAACAATGAGAGAGAAAAAAACCTTTTATATTCAACATGTATATAACTTATTTAGAAACAAAAAGTAATTTAGTACAAAACATAAGTTTTAACCAATTATATAGTTTTTCATTTTCATATCCATGGTCTCAAATGATGAGAGAGAAAAAACCTTTTTTATTCAACATGTAAAAAAAAATTATCCATAAAAGTTTCCCATTGAAACCAAAAGTGATTTGATACAAAACATATAGGTTTTAAAAGCTAATCTAGTAAATTCCCCTACATTCAATATTTAGAATAGATCTAATTAGAAGTTTTTCATTTTCATATCTATGGTAGTTCTATAGCTAGAGTCTGTAAAGGGCTAGGTAGCCTCTGGATCTCATATTTTATGAAAGGTGACATATCTAGTAAATTACCCTACAGTCAATCTCTGGAATAGATCTAAATACCCCTACAGTCAACATATAGTATTTAGAAACAAAAAGTGATTTGATTCAAAACACAGTTTTTAACCAAGTATATAGTTTTTCATTTTCATATCCATGGTCTCAAACATTGAGAGAGAAAAAACCTTTTATATTCAACATGTAAAGCAAAAATTAGCCATAAAATTTTCCCATTGAAACCAAAAGTGATTTGATACAAAACATATAGATTTTAACATAAGAGTAAATTCCCCTACATTCAATCTCTAGAATAGATCTAATTAGAAGTTTTTCATTTTTATATCCATGGTAGTTCTATAAGCAGAGTCTGTAAAGGGCCAGGTAGCTTCTGGATCTCATCTTTTATGAAAGGTGACATATCTAGTAAATGCCCCTACAGTCAATCTCTAAAATAGATCTAAATATAAGTTTTTCATTTCTCCCATGCATTTGCAATAAATGTCAATTTAATATATATATTTTTATTGAATTTGTTTTTTTTAGGGATAAGAAAACCATTAAATATGGTTGAAAAATGGAAATTATGCATAGAAGTTTCTTGCTATCCCAATCCAGGGAATGCAGTGATTACATATGTGCTTTCCAATATTGCGACTAGCAAAGTTGTCCCAAGGAAAATGAATACACTGGGAAGAACAACAAACAACGAGACATATTATATTGGATTGATAGAAGGCTTGGAAACAACGATGGAGTATGGATCAAATGGAATTGTAGTTTTCACCAATTCTGAACTTGTGTGCAACCAGATGAATGACATATACCAAGTTAAGAAGGAGAGGCTAAAAGAAATGCATGGAATAGCAAACAATATTGTTAGCCAATTTCAATTTTTTAGTATAAGGCATTGTACAAATGTGAATAAGATGTCTGTTGATTTATTTTGTGGGGCAATGCAAATTCAAGATTCATCTATCAAAGATGAATTAATAGATGGATTAGAATTCTATGGGGCAATGCCAATGCCAATGCAAGATTCATCTTTTAAAGATGAATTAGTTTTGAGACGCTCTTCTTCAAAAATTCAAGATTCATCTCTCAAAGATGAATTAGTGTTGAGATGCTCTCCTTCAAAATTTATTCATCGACATTGTAACATATCTTGGATATGTGTGTGTTGTGTACTTATAAATGTGTCTTTTTTAATGACCATGTGCTTTTTTCAATTATATACCAAGTGTGCTCCCACTACACCATGTAAAGCGCAACTTGGTGAACTTCACATTTTTATGAAATTAAAATGTGGGGACTTCAACAAATTTATGTTTAAATGGAGTTTCACTTCTTTTTTAATGACAATGCGTTTTTTTCAATTTTATACCTAGTGTGCTCCCACCATGTAAAACACAATTTGTTGAAATTATCATTTTTATAACTTAATGATAACTTCTTCTTTTTTCTTAAATTGAGTTTCACACATCAATTAGTGCTTTGAAAGTTGTGTTTTGCATAATTTGTTGACACTAAATTAAACATTAATTTTCTGAACTTTAATTTGAATTTAATTTAAATTAGTTATCTAAAAATTAATTGTAAATTTCCACCGTAGATATATATATCATGGAGGATGAACAACGAAGATCAACATAATCCCATATCTCTACGAGAGGGGAGGATCAGGGATCGGGATCGAGAGCTGTTAAAAAAAAATTTAAATATAATCTTAAATCTCCATACATGTGTGTACCTATGGAATTGATTTTTTATCAACTTTGTGGGTTAAATTAGTTGTTAATAAGTTTCATTTTTAATTTTTTAGGAGCTAATAAGAAGAGAAGGGTCTCTACTCCAGCCATGGATGCCCATGTTTCACCCAGTCGTGGTATGGTTTTAACACAATTTAATCAATGAATATGTACACATGTATTTATATGTATGCATGTATTTTTCAATTGATTATAAATTCGTATTTGTTTATAAAGCTTCTCTCTCCTCTCGAAAGGTTGGTGGTGGTTCAAATCCCCTTAGAGGGCCATCAATAAGTGGTAGCAGGCGTGAAGGTGGTGATATTTATTCTCTCGGAGGCCAATCAATGGCTGGTGGTGCTGGTTCTCACCAGGGTCATTATGGTTCTCAAAAGTTTCAGGGTGGAGAAGATGCTAGCCAACCACATCGAGGTTGCCATCAATTTCAATATTTTTTTCATTGAATTTGTACAAATTTGTTTACATGTGTTTTTTCTAATATACAAAATTATATATATATTGATGTAGAGGCTGAAAATGTTCCAAATATTGGTCAAAATAGACGTAGGGCAGAATGCTACATTCAAGAAGAAGGTTGTCTACCCACCACAACCTATTTGGCCGACATTTCTGATATACCATGGGAAAGAAACATGGCGCAATGCACCTTAGAAAGGTGTCAACAACTTCATCAAAAATTGCGGAGAAATATTGTGGCTTTGACTCTATCTGCTGAGAGTTGTCAAAGCCTCGAAATAGTTACACATTCATTGGGCGAAATAGTAAATGTGTACAAAAATATTCGGCCAATGACTAATACATTTGTAGAAGTCATGAGAAAGAGAAAGGAAATAGTAATGGGTCCCGATAAATGGGAGGATGTAAAACAAAGAGTTACAAGCGATATGGCGAATTCAATGTTTAATTTCAAGGAAGGGCCAAAAAGAAAAATGTTGAAGGTGCAATATTTCAAGCACCCCGATATAGCTCACTATTTGTATGATAGGAACCTTGCGGCCTATGGAAGGCTCCCATGGAATGACGAGGTTCTTTTTTATTTTGCACAATTGTTTTACGCATATTTTTTTTTAAAATGAAACCCAATTACAATGACCTTCCGTCAGAATTTTTTGGTCCGGGGAAAGGTCGATTGTGTGACCGTAAGGGAGCTAGGCGAAATGTGGAGTTGCCTCGCCCTGAGCTGCCATTGGTGAGTCGACCTTTTCGGGTCGAAAATATTTGGTCAGAGATGGATGTGACTTCTCAAATAATTCGAGAAGCAAGGGATGTCATGATTGACAATGTTTACAGTGGATTGGGTGGAGTCGATGTTTTTCTAAATTTACAAAGAGCACGTGAGAATGCACGTGCCAATTTTGTGTATTATACAGATGAAGAGATTGACAACATGAATGTTGAAGATCTCTGAATATATGCAAAGAATTGTCACAATGGTTGGAAAGACCTAATTCTTCATGAGGAAGAGGGCACGAGAACGGTATCTGTTAATAACCTTAGGGTTCAATTATTTTAACACATACATGTGTACAATTTGTAATAAATACATGTGTATGTACATGTATACATTTATTTGTATGTACATTAATCTAACAAAAATGTATCATTATATGTTAAAACACCATTTGCAGTTGTCACACATGATGAATGATGAAAATGTTAGTATCACATTCGATGCCTCTGGTTCAAACAATGAAGATGGGTCTCACCATCAAGATATGTTGACAAATGTTAGTGTTTTTTAAGTGATATTTTTAAAATAAATAATTGTGCACACATGTACATGTACATATATAATAATAAAATGTCTTAACAGATTACGATTCCGTCCAATGTTTTTGGGATGGCAGTACCTTCTTCTTCCTTGGGAGATGTACCTTCTACTTCCTTAGGAGATGTGCCACATCCACAACAAGTATGGACATTTTTTCACTTTTAAAATTTATGTTTAATATATATATATATATATATATATATTCCACCTCAAAAAGTTCCATTAAAAATTGAGATATATATATCTATATCTTGAGTTATTTTAAATTTTTTGAATTTTAGGTTTTTGGAGATTTTCTTTTGGAGCCTCTCTTAGGAGATGTCCCAAATTCACCTGCAGAAGTATTCAATTTTTCACTTTTAAATATATATATGTTTTTTTTAAGTTATAATTTATAAATTGAAGTTTATTTAAGTTTTATTATAAATTGAGATCTTGATCTTGAGTTATTTTATACTTTTAAAATTTTTAATTTTAGGTTTCTATAGAAGATTTATTTAATCCACAGACTCTAGCAACGGAGATAGGAACATCCACACCATTTCAACCATTTGAACAACTTGTCTAACTTTTTTTTTTAATATTATTGAAAATAAGTTTATATATGTACACATGTGCATTTTCATCTGAAATTTTTTAATATATATATATATATATATATATATATATATATATATATATAACTAACTGTACATGTATATTGTACAATTTACTGTTGGAGATGTTCCCATGGGGGAACTTGTAGCAGGCGAACAAATGGAGAGGGAACCTCATGAGGTATTGCATGATTTTTTTTTTATATTTTGTTTTTTACATGAAGTTCTATATATTCTCACTCATTTTTAAAACATCAAATTTTAATGTTTGTATGTGCATTGTGTACAGGTTTCCCATGCTTCGCAAGATAGCGCGCGGATTGAGACTCTGATAGGAAAGACACTACATCCATCTGTATTTGATGGACATGATTTGTAGATTTGATTTCAAGATTTAGATAGTCTTAAATTTACTTTTTTAGATATTATCTAGATGCACTGTCATATATATATAACTTGATACTTGATACTTGTGAGATCTACAATTTTTGGACATATTTTATTACAGTGTTAATATAATTTGTTTTGTTCCAAAAAGTTAAGTTTTGGATGGTTTTAGTACTTTTGGCATGTGAATGTGAAGTAATGTAGTTATATAATTTGTTTGGTTTTTAAAACTTTTAAGTTTCGGATAATTGAACTACTAGTAATGTTGTCATCTATAAATTAATGTTTTGCTTCTGAACTACATTTCGCATGCTATGTAATGATGTGTTATAATTTGTTTTGTTTTTAAAATTTAAGTTTTGGATGCTTGAAGTACATTTGGCATGTGAAGTAATGTTGTGATCTATAATTTTTTGTTAAATTAAAAGTTAAGTTTTGGATGGTTTCAATCTACATTTGGCATGTGATATAATGTTAAATGTTTTTATTGGATAGTTGAACTATATTTGGCATGGCATGTGAAGTAATGTTACATGATATAATCAAAAAGTTTTTAAAACTCAAGTTTTAGATGGTTTCAATCTACATTTGGCATGTGATATTTAATGTTAAATGTTTAAAATGTTTTTATTGGATAATCAAGAACTACAATTGGCATGGCATGTGAAGTAATGTTGTGATCTATAATTTTTGGATGGTTTCAATCTACATTTGGCATGTGATATAATGTTAAATGTTTTTATTAGATAGTTGAACTATAATTGGCATGGCATGTGAAGTAAGGTTGCACGATATATAATCAAAAAAAATTTAAAACTTAAGTTTTGGATGGTTTCAATCTACATTTGGCACATGTGATATAATGTTAAATGTTTTTATTGGATAGTTGAACTACAATTGGATGGCATGTCAAGTAATGTTGTGATATAATCAAAAAAAAATTAAAACTCAAGTTTTGGATGGTTGAAGTACATTAAGCATGTGAAGTAATGTTGTGATATAATCAAAAAGTTTTTAAAACTAGGTTTTGGATACCATTTCAATCTACATTTGGCATGTGATCTAATGTTAAATGTTTAATGTTTTTATTGGATAGTTGAACTACAATTGGCATGACATGTGAAGTAATTTGTTTTGATATAATCAAAAAGTTTTTGAAATTCAAGTTTTGGACATGATTGAAGTACATTTGGTAAGTTTTTAAAAACAAAATCACTCAAACAATAGTATGTAGAATGTAAAGATAAAAAAAAAATATTAAGATTAATTTTAAGTATGATTAAGTGTTCTTGAAACATTTTCCCACATGATGATACCTTCATTGACCTATGAACTAAAGTAGTTCATAGTCTATATGTTCTGCCTCTTTCCTATATAAATCTCTTTAATTTTTATTGGAAATATAAGAAGTAGATATATGTTTGTTGAATTGGGGACAATGTCATTAATTCACTCAACTAGGCAGCCTTGTTGATTTATAAATTGGTAAATTGATGGTCCATTCAGTTTTAAATGCATTCTAGAATATATATATTCAATACGTGAAACATTTTTCATCAATACACATGGGAAAAATACTTGAACAATTAATTGCATTCTAGAACACACACACATATATATCCAATACGTGCAAAACATTTTTCATCAATGCACATAGAATATATTCGACCATTGGACAAACAAATTTTGTACTAGATTTTCAATCAGGAATAGAGAAGCAGGTCAAATCCCACCAAAAGTCGAAGAAGTGCTCCGAGTCTCTTGTCTGAAAGGAATCTTCATACAAAATTATACTGCGGATGATTTATTTACATTGTGGATACTTTTTACCAAAAAATCCCACAAGAAAAATTGGGCGTGCATTGAGTTCATGTATATATCCAGTACATGCAACATTTTTCATCAACGCACATAGAAAAATTACTTTCAGTTAATTGCATTCTAGAACATATATATTGAGTACGTGAAACATTTTTCATCAATGCACATAGTAAAACTACTTGAACATTTAATTGCATTGTAGAACATATACATATATATCCAATATGTATGCAACATTTTTCATCAATGTATGTATAGAAAAGCTAATTTCAGTTGATACTAGAGTGTGCATGTACCAAAACAATTTGTACATGTGCAAACACTTGCAAAGATAACATAACAAGGCAACTCAATTTTTAATTAAGTACTGGAAGTTCTAGAACATATAATCCAAAGAGAATAAATTGTTGGGCAGTTCAATAAAAAAAATTACAATGGAATGCCATCTTCAATAATCCGTTCATGATCGGATTTTGACATTTTCCATTTCTCAATATTCGTTTTTTTCTTTGATTGAACCTCGATCAAATTTATGCGTGCTGCACACACCAAGTGACTATATTGACAACTTATGAAATCAGGTTCATAGTCTTCAAAGTAAACAAAATTCCCACTTTGATTAGTTTGTCTGAAAAAATAACCTTTCAGTATAATAGATCCTCTTTCATATAGAAATCCATGATCATTATAGTCTTCTAATAATTTCATTTTTCGTTCAGTGCAATGCATCAAATAATACTTCACATTTTTATCGTTGTCAGTAGGTGCAATTATAGCAAAACATTTCCTGCACAATAAAACAAACTTGACAAAATTATACATATTCAAATTTATTTATAGATCTTTATCATTAGAAAGCAATTCAAATGTTACCTTCTCTAATAAGATTAGAAACTTGATCACCATCGAATGATATTGTAGTCTCCTCTGATTGCATTTCTTCAAACATTGCAACAGACATTTTTCCCTTTGTATTTAGCTCTGTATGTTTCTAATCTTTTACATACATTTTGTTTTCACAAATGTCATTGGATTTTGTGTTGTCTATGCAAACAGGACAAAAACAAGAATATTTTCTTTTATCCAATGCAAACAGATTTCTGCACGACTTTGTTTTAATTGAATGCCTTTTTCGAGTCCCTTTTATTGTTTCAACGTCATTTCCAATTGATCTATCTATGTCTTCGATCCCAATATGCCAAAAAAACCTTTATATGGAAAATTTAAAGAAGAATGTAAATATTATATCAAAATACAATCAAAGATAATCATTGTGATAAATGTACACTGTTTATTTAATTAGATATCCAATAAAAATTAAATTGAATGTACCTTCGCACTTCCCTTGATCGGTTAGTCTCATGGCTTAGAGCAGTGATGCACCATTGAACAACTTCTTTCGTGTCCACAAGTCTGCTTGCAGAGGGGTTCATTTGATATCTTCGAAGTGCTCGTTTTATGCATGCCCCTGCACTATCCTGTTCTCCTTTTCCATGGCCAGTCTCAAAGAAATTCTAACAATGTTTAATGCAGGTTTTCTTATGAAGACAACACAACCAAAAGAATGATCGTGCATATTTGAATTGTCCTATGCATCCGTCTGACCATATCCAATGTTCATTGAATGTTATTCCACGATTTTTCAAGGAATCATAAAGTTTTCCAAAACAATGTTGTACAAAATATGTATCACGTGTATGATCGCCACTGATATAAAAGTGATATTCTTTAATAATATGTCGATTTTCACATGTGCTTTCTATATGATCGATTTTTTGTTCAGCATGTCTATATAGAATATGGAAGAGCATGGAGACTTGGTCATAATGATAGTATTCACTTTGAATTTCTTTTTGTGGAACAAATGTGTAGTTTTCTGCAAAATCAATTATTGACAAAATGGTCCCTGGTGGAAAAAATTCATAGGATTTTTTGAATTGCAAGTCTTGCCATCTAGTTCTATGGGAATGCTTGGTGTATTTGTAAATTTTTGCCTCAAACTTTCTCAAAAAGTCTATCACAAAAATTTCTTATTCTCGTAATTAAATTCTTTTAACACTATTTGCAACTTGAATCGATGGATGGATATATTCATATCTCTTCCATTTCACTTTCATGTTGGACAATGATTGATCATTTATATCATTACGATATTTGTTTTGAAATTTAGTCAAATTCCACAATCATCGCATTTTTTACCACCAACACATTTATTTTCGTAAAATAGTTCATCGCTTTCTCTTTCACATAGAATTTGAGATATGAAATCACGGATAGTGGAAGGAGGAGGTGAATCCTTCCAAAATGTTCTACCAAAATCAAGGAATGTGTCATAATATAACTCAAATTCCACATGATAATGGCAACAACAAGTGTCGCGTACGGTGATAGGTTTTACATACCATGGTTTTTGTTGAACAAAAGCACTGATTGAAACATGCATTTCACGATTCTCTTCGTTGAACTTGTTGAACAACTCTATTTGAGTGGTTTCCAAGAAATTTTTTTCATGTTCTTCGTACTGATTTCGTGTTATTCTTCTTCGCATCACATGCCTTGCAGTTGGCGAAACACGCGAATTTTTCTTCCAATATTCATATATTATTTTTTTAACATTTTCTCCAAGTCTATCATTGTATGGTTGCCTACAAATAGTTCTCGAACAATCAAGTTCATCATTTACATCTATTTGCAACCGAAATTTCCGATGTTTGTGCAAATTTTTTCGCGAGGTTCCTAATGCTCGTGCCATAGATTTTACCAAGCGATTCTCTTTAGTACTTGATGAAACCATTGTCATATGTATTGCTCTACGTACAACTAAAATTTTTTTCTATATAGATCTTTTAATTGAATTTATAACACTATTTATATTTTGGATCACATTTTCCTTCATTTTTTTAATCTTTGGTTGATTTTCAAATACCTAATAAAGTCATAGCTTCTTTTAATTTCCTTAATGATAGGAGACCTTTTAACATTTGGGCTTGAAATGTCACACTTTCCTTTATGAAATACTTCTCAAAAATGCGGTTAACACGATATCTTTTTTTCTTTCTAATTTGGTCTACTCCTATTATTAATAGTACAAAAGTTACATCGAGGTCTTAGCCTTCGAAATTCTTGCCCAATGAAGCAGCATTCTGTCAAATAAACACCTTAAGACTGACCATAATTTTTCAAAAACTGGACTGAAAACCGTATTAAGAGACTTACATACCTGGCAAAGCCGCCCACACAGGGGAAAACAACTATGAGACATAGTGATTGAGATAAGATGGAGAAACATAAGCGCTAAAGCACAAAAAAGAAAACCCAGACTTACAATTAACCATCAAAAACCTGAAGGTGCTTTCCGGAAGCCTATTATTCAGGGGACTGTTCTTCAATGATAAGGCAGCCATAGTCTTGGTTGTCTTCATCCTGCATCGGGAAGTCGTCGTGGACCTTGGAATCACCATCCTTAAAATTGCTCGTGCTACCCGGATTTCCTGTGCCATGGACCTCAGTGCCGCAAATATCCTCTTGCTTCAGATTGGGACCGAGGAAAGAGGGCAGAAGGTCAGTATGTCCTTTCTCCTTAAGCCCACCCACAGCCTGAGTATTCTGCTGCTCAGATTCAGCGAGAATGTCAAAGGTGAAATTTGCGACCAAGGTGACACTGCAGTTGGCGTAAGGAAAGCAGAATTGCGCGTTGTGGGAGTGAGAATGCTCAGACCTCTGGCCTCGGCCGCTTCGCGTCTCAGGATAGCGCCCAATGTGAAACTCAGAAGAATTCGAGGTCGAGCCAGAATTGGAAGAGGAGGGCCGACGGGCGATCTATCCACGACTTGCCCCTCTTTTGGACCTCATACGGTGTCGAACTCTCGGCATGTTGCAGATGGTAGTCAGGGCACAATGCAAATCTTCTAAGCTGAGGTTGGAATCACGGTCAGCAAAAGACGGCAAGGGCATGTGAGGAACCAAATCACAAGTAGAATGCCAAATGGGCGAGGAGTTGCAGAAAGGGCTACTGGTATAATGGATACCAGGCTCAAGCTCAAGGCAACAGTTAAGAGCACAACGTTTCCCCACGCCAGACCGAGACCTTGGATCAGTAGTCGCCTTGGAGCATCTAGCCCGCAGAGGAGGAACAGAAATGCATCGAGAGTGGGGTGTCATGTTTGAAATGCTATGAGTCTGTTGTATGAGGATGCTCTGCATTAAAATGGCATTATAGATGATCGCTGGGAGGTAAATACAGAGAAGACCTGTGGGCAGGGTGGCGGTGGCACCAATCCACATGCAGACCCGCCAAATCTCCCCATGCTCCAACGTACATGACTCTTTAAACACCCGCATCCGGGGGCGGTTAACACAATATCATATATAATGGTCAGCTTTTTTATCTCCATATGTGTGAGTGTCAACATTTTCTAACATCTCATCATCGACATTGATTTCATCTGTACATATTCGAATGAATAGTGCATAATAAGTTTACATATTCAATAAATAACTAAATTAATAAATATATGTATAATTTCAATAATACGTGCATGTGTTCAACATATATATATATATATATAGATATATATATATATATACCTTGTGATTCTATTTCTTCACTTGAATTTCTTTCATCATTTTCACCATCTTCAATCATTGGTTCAATATCTCTTTCACTTTCTCTTTCAAAATTTTGTATCTCATCATCAATGTTTTGAGGAATATCTCTCTTTGTTTACATTGCAAAATATTTTTCAAATTAGTTCATCCAATAAAAATTAAGCTTCACATTTTACACTTGGAAAATTTTAAATATATCAAAATCATAATATTTATATTTACATACCTCTTTTCAACTTCTAGTTGAGGTTGATTTTACCCTTCAATATTTGAGAGTTCTTCTATCTTTCTTTTGCGAGATTGTCTCATCTCTTCTCTACGTTCCTCAGGGTCTCTTTTTCGATCATATTTTTTCGTACAATTTCTTCGATTTCCCATGATAATAGATTATTAAGTTCAAAAAATTTCCTTCAAAAATTTAGACAAAAACTCAATTAAAAAAAACATCACAAAAGATTTAATTTAAAAAAAAACTCATTTTAAAATTTTTGCAAAAAATACATACTCCAATCCAAAACACTTACTTTAAAAAATTCAAGAAAAAAATGTCTTATAAAAATGAAACGAAGTTCAAAATATTTCCTTGCAAGTCCTACAAAAAAATTTCGTTTAAAAAGTTACACAAAAACTCATTTTAAAAAATCATTATAAAAAATTTACTTCAACCCAAAACCAAAAAATGTCCTTTCAAAATTAAGCCTAAATTCATACTTTAAAAAAAAATGAAGCCCAAAAAACTGTATCACATACCTTCAAGAAATGTATTTTGAATGTACCTCCAAGAAATTTTGAATGTACCTCCAAGAAAATTCTTTAAACCCAAAAAAATTCCTTGCAAAATCAGATCAAATGTACGAAAATAATGTGTCTCAAAGAAAAGTCCTTTGAATGTACCTCCAAGAAAAGTCCTTAAACTGAAAACAATTCTTTGCAAAATCAAATCAAGACTTTTGTAAAATCGGACAAAATGTGCGAAAAATATGCGAAAATAATGAATGGTTTCACGACAATTTATATTGTTGTGAAATGTTTTTTTTGGAGGGGCTCGACGGTACTTTCCAGCCGACGGAAAGATAATTCAAAGTTCGGCCGAACTTCTAATAAATAGTTCGGCTGAACTACTAACGCATCACCAATTACCCAGAGCCAAGCCCTGAATACGTTTATGCAACTTTGGATTGATTAAACTCCATGAAACATTCTGAATTAACTGTCAGAACCATGAAAAGCATTTTCAGAATTGAATCTACTTTCAGGAAATATAACTTTCATGGAATTTCATAAATATTTACTAATTTTAATTAATTTTGTAATGAAATGGATGAAAACAATTTCTGAAGGTCATTGTGATTCAGTGAAATCAAAATTATGTATCTTCCAAAATACATTGTAAAAAAAATTGAAAAAATTATCGTACACTTCTCTAATGGGTAGCTTTTATATTTTTAGTTTATAACTCATATGTTAAGAAATTTCTTGCGTCGCAAAACATATTCAAAATATGCAGTTTTTCATATTGGACTAGTTCAAAAAATTCTAGTAATTATGATATGCATCCATTGGCTTTGTAAATATGATGAAACTGAAGTAGACTCTGTCTAGATTGTTGTAACACATTTTCTTTCTCAAAAACACAAATTTTTAAAGAATACAACATTGCATATTAACATGACTTCTTATGAATCCGTTGATTGTTAAAAAACACACACTCAAAGAAACGCTAAGTTGACATAACAAATGTATATAAAAAAATTCCAAAAAATAAGTAATAGAAAGCTAACAAAATTTCTGACAACTTTTATTTTTATCACAAAATGAAATTCTAAACAGAAAAATTGTTTTAGCTTGCAGAAAGTTGAAGAACTAAAAAAAATGAAAGTTTTTTCTCAAAAAATGGCAAAAAGTGTAACCCAACTTCACATTTTCACCCACCATCCTTCATTCTTCTTGAGTAAGATTTCCAATAATTTCATAAAAGTACGAGAGAAATTGTTGTTCATTATCGTGGTAATGAAGGTTTCCCAAATAAGAAGGAGACCTCTAAGTTTCACAATCACTAATTCCCTGTCAGGCACATTTTTCCCGAACTCTTTGCAATTGATCTCTAAAATGAGATATCCTCATGATATAGGATTATACAACTTCTCCTTTTTTCGTATTGGTGTCTTTGAGTTAATATTTCAAAGTGATGATCTCATTCAAATTGTTGATTTCATACATACCAGCTATCTTATCATACATGTATTAAGACTTCCTTAAATTCCCAACATATGCAAGTAAATGATCTTGTAAACCATCATTTATAATTTTCTTTGATTTTGACTCACCTTTCTTGTACCTATTTTTGAGGGAAGTTGAAGAATTTTTTGTAGGCTCAAGCATTCTTCCTTGAATGCATTCCAACACATCATTGTCGTCTGTTATGATCTCCAATCTGACTTTCCATGCAAAAAATTTTGATGAGTCACCCAATTTTTCATGCTCCTTGACTATATAAGATCCTTTAACTCTTAAAGGAATATGGCTTCAATGTTTGTCTCCTTTTGGGCTTGTTCTTCACCTTAGCTCTGAAGCCATGTTAATTTTTGAGGTTTTTCTATGTTGTTTCAATTACTTCATCCCAATTCAATTCTTTGTTAAGCAATGTATCCAATTATTAGCAATGTTTCCAATCATAAATAGTAACTGAAGATAGAAATATATAAGCAATGATAAAGGAGACAATAGAACAACCACCAGAGACACCAGATTGGTCAAAGACCAAGGAAAAAACACTTTAGGGGGGAAACCCTTTCAAATATTATTCGTATTATATTGTCATAAAATGTTTCAGCATAGAGTACATTGATCCCAATACACAATATTTAAAAAAAGATATACGAAATACAAATCAGAAACTAATTTTCAGAAACATTGTACAGCAGATAGAAACCTTCCAACCCTTATAAATTTCGGTCAATTGTGGTAAATTATCAAACTCTAGCTCAAAATATTGGTTTCTCTCGTCAATATATTCTGCGAGCGAGTGTAATTTCTTGGTCGCTCCCTGAGACACTATATGTGATAGGTTATGACTTTTATAGTTGCTCCCTAGATACCTAAAAGTGAGTGACTAAGGATAAATATACTCAGACCTGTATTGGAACCCATTCGCACCCTTCAAGCAGTTGTACGAGCGACTGGGCTTTCCTAGTCACTCGTTGAGGTACTGCAAGCAAGAGACTGTGGACTAAACCTCCTAAAACTTACTCAAAACCCTAGTCACTCCCTTTAGGTTGTTCTATGAGTGATTCAACCTTCCCAGTCACACTCTCAAACACTATGTGTGAGTGACTATAGTCCAATCTTCCTAGTGATGTGCACGTGACCAAAAAAAAAACCTATAAATGTGTGAGCCTCAAACCTGTAATTTCGAACCCTTGCACGAATTCCTTCTTCAAACCTGTGTGATCCAAACAATAGAAGCGGAGAAAATAATGTTTGTTGATGATGTGCAAATTAGCTTGAGGACTCTTGTATTTATACACTTCAATGAGGGTCCACTTGATGTTAAGGTTGACCTAACCAATTGTACATGTGTATAGGGCCAACCTAATACAATGCACATGAGAGGTTCATAAATTCAAAATTAGGGAAAATTTTACGGATGAAAAGTGATCTTGAAGTTTAAAAACATTGGTGAATCTCACTAGTCCCTAAAATGCAAACTATAAAAATTTTATTGATATATTTGTAAAATTATTCAAATTTATTATGGTTTTATATATGGTCTCTATATAATTTTGGTGATTTTTAAGGTAAACTAATTTTATTGTGTAAAAATTGGGCGAATTATTTTTAGAAAAAAAATGGAAATTGGCGAATTTTTCTTTTTGAAAAATCATGGAAAATTAGCCCACCTGCGAATATTAGCCCCTAAAATTTTCCATGTTCAAAATCCAACTTTTCCTTATAGAGATGAGGTGCTATTTAGGTCACTTTTGGTCCTTTCTAAAAGAGGAATTCAATGCAATCATCATCTTTGTCATTTGAGATATCCAAGGTGGAACTTTACCCTAGTTGCAAAAATTAACACATAGATACCTTGGGAATTTGATATTCCTTGTTAGAGATTAATTATTTGTTGAGTGAATCTATTGGATGTGGTAAGGTAAACAATTTTTGTTTTTATATGGGGATAAACCTTAGTGAAAGTGATCTAAAATAAAAAGTGACTAGAAGAGGCCACATAAATACATTTATAACTTTGTTGGAGCTTGAATTCTAGAGTAATAAACTTATTGCTTTGGATTGCTAAGGTGTTGCATGCCCTATTGAATGGTGTAAATGTGATTAGGTATACTATGTGTGTAAGAATACCTATAATTACACACACTAATCAATTTAGAAAGTTATAATGACCTATGTTGTGATTATTAAGGTTAACTATGTAGTTAGATCTAGTTTCTTCTGGATATTGCACCCAGATAGGATTTCTCACCTATATTTTTCCATAATATTATTCTAGAGTATTCTCCTATACATATTTATATCTCATTTGTGGGGTAATTCAAGGGTTTGGATGTCATGAGCTATAGTGTAACACCCCCTTCCCACATCTACCCACATAACTCACCATCTGGGGTAAACATGCAACGTGAGGCTACTAATATGAGGTTCAACCTCCTAGAAAACCTTGAGGAAGTGGAACCGAGGAAACATGACAAATAAATCTTACACAGTATCAACAACATCCCCAAAAGGTATCCTAACCATTCAGGCTTCTTATTCTTGAGTTAGACCAACTTTCTGACCACTTTGAGCCATAGCCGCAAGAACAACACAAAAAGGTAGCGGCCATGAGGCTATATCCATAGGCACAAGATAACAAGTCGGCGGCTAGAGCCCCAAATTCTCATTTTTGTGTTTGCATCTCCAGGATTTGAGCCACCTTTTTAGGCCCAGAGCCCATGTCACTACCTAGAACTTCATGAAAAATTAAAGGATGATAAATAAAAAATAGGATAGTGATATGAAAGTAATCAGATCAAAAAGAACTCATATGTACCCCTCCTAGCCATGACAGGAATTTCGTCAAACATGTCACAAACATTGAATCTATACCTGGTGTAAACAACATATTTAAGCATAGGGGTCTAATAATTATCTGAGAATCGCTAAGAATAATTGGTCCCTTTCATCATTAGTTACAATCAAATCTATTTTTCCATAGATACATTATGCATTATTTACAAGTAAAAACATGATAGAGACATGCATCCTCACTGATCAATCCATGCTTATAACCAACGTAATAATCACAGAAATACAATGGATACAACAATAATAGAATCCACCAATAAACCAGTGAAAGTATACATGAAACACCAAAGAAATGAATTTATCATTAATGAATATGGAAACCAACTGGGATGGGACTACCATGTTCCACTTGACCATATATTGGTTGAGCCAAATCTCTCTTTAGCCAATCACCCCCGTGCCATATTCCATGCATGAATATGGGACTCATAACCAACCAAAAAGAACCAAACAAGCATGAATGCTACCGGATTTTTCTACCTACACTATGAGGAATTTTCTTGTCTCCTAGCCTCTGAGGATTTACCCTAATCTATAGCCTAAATCTGGGATCACTAGGCCCTAAACCGATACATACTCTCTAGTCTTTACCGTACATCCCATCCCAGGACTACTAGGCCAAAATAGAGAGTCCCAACCTCTCAGACTTTACTGCAATCCATCACGGATCACTAGGCCCTAAACCAAGGCAAACCACCTCTAGGATTTACCGTAGCTCACAATCTAGTTCAGGGGTTACTAGGACATGTTTTATATCAATTCAAAGATCCACCTCACTCGGATTTGAACCCAATCCAACAATCCATCTCAATCGAAGTATGAGAGCCCATATCATCAAGCCTATCTGGAAATGGCAAGGCTAGGCTAAATACATTGTCATGGCTAGAAAAACCCATGCCAATACAATAAAGAAACACATGAAATACCATGCATGCAAAATCTAGCAAGGAATTCATACATGAAAATAAATACATGCCAAGAATCGTGTTGTAGTTGCTTGATTCCTGATCCTCCTTTCTTGCTTCCCCTTCTTGCTTTCTTGCTCAAAATTCCAAAGAACTCCAAAAATGCTAAGTGTCCAAGAGTAAGAGAGTGAGAGAGAAATAATAATGAGAGAGATCCAAAACTTAACTGACAAAAGGTACCAATTTATCCTCATAAGACTTTTTATAGAAGAGGCCTATATTTTCTTCATTTTCCAGTATTTTCCTTCATTTTCCTCCTCACATGCAACTTGTAACCTTTCATCTCCCTTTTCTCCTAATTTCCATTATTTTCGTAAATAAATGTACCAAAAATTCCATTTTTCCTTTCCAAATATTTATCCCTTTCCTTTTCCTATTTCCTTAGCCATAATAAACCAAATGAACACCCACTGGGATGTTTTACTCAACATTCAGCTTGGAATAAGTGTCCCATCAACAATGGTTATTATTTTTAACTTTTTATTACAGGGAATTTTCACCAAGGTTGTTACAGAACCCTCCCCCTTGGGGGATATCGTCCTCGGTGTTCAATCACACATATACCTCATCAAAACCACTGAAAGGAAACCATATTACCCTTGGAGATTTATAACATAGCTTAATGTAGTATTTACAATGATTACTATGCTAAAAAGAAAACCAACATGACATCATAAAAACATAACAACTAAAATGACATGACACCATACCACTTATTAGAGCGTTATAACATATCTCATGGTGGTATTTACATCCATAAAAATATGTACATAAACCCAAACATCACATCAAAACATATATCCAAATATCACCAAAACATATGCCAAAAAAAACCAACATCACACCAAAACTACTTTTCCTCAATATGAAAACGATGGATACATGGCTTGCATCTGATCCACCATCTCCCATGTAGCTTCATCGGGCCCAAAGTGCTTCCATTGCAATTTAACTTTCTGTATTGCTAAGTTCCGAATCATGAGCACCTTTTTCTGCAATATATACTGAGGCTCTGGCTAGAATTCTCCATCGGGTTCCACCTGCAATACAAACCAGTCAATCACATGATCAACATATTTATCATAATTTTTAAGCAAATATATATAAAAATCATCATGGAATTTCACTATGGAAGGAAGTGCAAGTCGATAGGCCACTGGCCCAATCCTCTCATTGATCCAGAAGTGTCCACAAAACCATGGTGCCAGCTTGGCACGTGATCCAATCCACAAGGAGCTCTTCTTGGGCTTGATATGCAAGTACACATGATCCCCAACCTGAAAGTCCTTGAGCAACCTATTCTTATCTACATAAATCTTATTCCTATCTTACGTTTCTTTTAAGTTATTCTTGATCACCTGCATTTCTTATTCCATTTCTGCCAACATCTCTAGTCCAATCAGTACCCTGTAAACCAAGTCACTCCAACTGATAGAAGTGTTGCAACTCCACCCATACATAACCTCAAATGGACTTATCTTCAATGAATCTTGATACCCATTGTTGTAAGCTAACTCTACCAATGGAAGATACTCTTCCCACTTCCGTTTCAGGTGCATCACATATATCCTCAACATATCCTCTAGTATCATGTTGACCCTCTCTATTTTTCCATCTATCTGTGGATGATAAGCTGTGTTGAAGGAAAAATCAGTTCCAAAACCTGCAAACAACTCCTTCCTAAACTTGGAAGTGAAATTTTCATCCCTATCGGACACAATTATCTTTGGAACACCATGCAATCAGACTATGTCTCTGATAAACACATGTGCTACATCTCTAGTTGAATAAGTAGTCTTCACTAGAATGAAACATGCAACCTTTGTCAACCTGACCACCACAACCATGATGGAGTCATGTTATCTAGTTTTCTTAGGCACAAATTTGAGAATTCCATGGAATTTACATCCCATTTCCACTCTGGTATCGCAATCAAATGTAGTAGTCCACTTGGATACTTAAAATATTCCTTAACCATCTGAAAATCCAAACATGTGGCTACAAACTCCACCACATCCTTCTTTAGATTCAGCCAATAGTATGATATCTTTAGTGTATTCAATGTCTTATGGTATCCTGGGTGACTTGAATGTGGTTTCACATGAAACTCTCTCAAGATCACCTTCTTGAGCTCACTATTGTTTGGCACATATATCCTGTCTCTAAATCTGATCAATCCATTTGTAGTAAGACAATAGTCAAAATACTGTACATGTGTACCTGTACCTGTACTAACACCTATATATGTACCTATACCAACACATGTACCTTACTCTGCTGCAACATGTGCACAATATCCATATACCTGTGATCCTGCTGACCTGCCTACAAGATCATATCATGTAAATATTACCCATAGGAGCTCATAGCTGCTATGTGATTTGCCTATGCCCACTTGTTAAGAGAATCTACAACCCTGTTCTCATTTCCCTTGATGTACCTGATCTCACAGTCAAACACACTAATCGTGGCCAACCATCTAGCCTCATTGGAATTCAAGTTCAACTGATTAAACAAGTACCTCAACCCAATGTGATCACTCATCGACACAAACCTTCTGCCAAGAAGTTAATGCCTCTACATCTTTAGTGCGTGTATGATTGATGCTAGCTCAAGATCATGGTTCAAGTAGTTATGCTCATGCCCATTTAGTTTTCATGACTCATAGCATACCACATGTCCATCCTACATAAGGACCCCAAAATTTCCTCTCTTGCAAGCATCTGTACACATTACAAACTCCTTGTCTGGATCTACAATATTTAACATTGGAGCATGAGTCAATAACTTCTTAAGTTGTCTGAAACTTGCCTCACACTCCTCTATCCAGTCAAACTTTTTACCTTTCCTCCACAATTATGTAATAGGATAATAAATATATGAGAAATTCCTAATGAACCTCCTGTAGTAACCTGCCAATCCCATGAATTATCTCACCTCATCTAAATTCTTAGGAGCTACCCACTCCATGATGGCCCTTATCTTTTCTGGATCTACTACAATTCCCTCCTTGGAGACAACATGTTCCAAGTAATGTACCTCAGTCTAGAAGAAGTTTCATTTGCTGAGCTTAGCATACAACTGATGCTCTCTCAACAACCTCAACACTGCTTCCAAATGCTCGGCATGCTCTTCCTCATTTTTTGAATACACCAACATGTCAACAATAAACACAATCACAAACCTGTCCAAATAAGGATGCAACACATTGTTCATCAAACACATAAATGTAGTTGGGGCATTAGTCAAACCGAATGGAACAACAACAAACTCATAATGCCTATACGTGGTCCTTAATGCAGTTTTGTAGATGTTCTTCTCTTTGATGCGTACATGATGATATCCCAATATCAAGTCGATCTTAGAGAACAATGTTTCTCCCTTTAACTGATCAAAAAAATCATCGATCCTCAGTAATGGGTACATATTCTTGATGGTCACTTTGTTCATCTACCTATAGTCAATGCATAATTTGAGAGTGCCATCCTTCTTCTTCACGAACAATACTGGTGTGCCCCATGGCTAAACACTTGGCCTAATGTACCCTTTGTCAAGAATCTCTTTCAACCACAATTTTAATTCTACCAACTTAGGTGTACTCCTCCTGTAAGGTGATTTTGATTATGGAGTTTCCCCTAGCACAAACTCAATAGAAAATTATACTTCCCTGTGAGGTGGAAACTCTGAAATATCTACTAGAAACACATCCTGAAACTGTTGCAAAATTTGATACCTTTTCATGAACACATATGCATCCTCAACTTCCTTACCTTTGTCACTAGAGATATGAACTACAAATAGCACACACCCTTTCCTGCAACTGTTCTTTTCATGCATATATCTCAATATCATAACTGATGTGGCTTTATTATTTCCTTGTAGGACTCTTGGTTCCCCATTTTCATCCAAGCACTCAATAGTTTTGTCATAGAAATATAACCTGGTCTTGTGAATATATCACCAATCCATACTTACTATCATATTATAGGAACTTGGTGGAAATATGTTCAAGTGTGTTATTGTAGGCATGCCATTTAACTCAAATGCGCACCCTCTTACACAATGGTGAGCTCTTTTCTTCGTACCTTTGGACAACTGCACTAACCAAGATTTTTCATGCATTTCCTTACTCAAACCACACTTATCCACCAATTTAGGACTAACATAGCTATAATTAGATCCAGGGTCAATCAAAATAGAAATAACTTGATCACAAATATTACCGTCCATCTCAATGATATAAGCCTGGTGATCTGTCTTCCTGTTTTCCACGGATGCATAAATACGAGGAATGCTCTTCTTAACATCCCTAGCAGTTTGTGCCTCTTATGCACTATATATCTTAGGCCTATCACCCTATTGTTGTGTACAATCTCTCTTAAGATGATCCTCACAACATGTCCAACACTCCAACCTTCCCATACCATTACCTCCATGTTGTTGTTGTGATCTATGATGTTGTTGTGGCCTATTTCCCTGTCCACCTACATTAAAATTATTTTTTGGTGCCACATTTTCTTTCTCTTCTGAATTATAAGGCCTTGATATTTTCAATTTTCATTTACCTTTATCTTTTTTCTTCCCTTTCCATCCTTGCTGAGACTCATTCTTGCGCTTTGACTATTGATACCAATGCTTCATCTTCCCAATGACTTCCTCAAGTGTATGAGGATCATCATACTCAATCCAATCTTTGAATGCTAAAGGAAATCCACTAAAAAATCACTAAAATATAGCCTTCTCATCCTCAATATATGGTACATACCTCAATAGCTCCAAGAACTTTATCTTGTACTCCTCATCTATCATTGATCCCATATTTAGCTCATAAAATTATTTGGCCTTTCTATCGTAGTACCTCTCTGACAAGTATTTCGTCCTAAAAATTATTTTGAACTTGTTCAAATTCAATTCATCCATCTTGATGTGTCTAACCTACTTCACATCTTCCCACCAGATGTTTTCTTTACCTCTAAGGCCCAATATAGAAATCCTAACCTTCATGGTATCTGAGTACTCATGCAACTCAAAAAACTTATTCATCCCAAGTATACATGCTTCTTCCTCTTTTGGTTTCTTCAAGTCCCCATCGAAAGTAGGTGCCTTTGCTTTCTTAAATTCATCTGGAATGTATCCCTTGTCACTCCTCATGTAAGGATGATTCTAATGGTGATCATGATGTCTATCTGAACTAGAACTAGGATGGTACATGTACTCATCACTCCTCCTATCTTGAGTGTCCAACAACCTGCCATCTCTCATTGTATCAACACTATCTGACCTGTGTCTACTAGGAGACCTATTGTCGTACGCCCTATTACTTTTTTCCTTTTGTCCATGGCTGATCCGAAGTGTCCCTTGTCATTGTAATTCTGAAAATCCCTGAAGAAGTATTGTATTCACCTCTACTTGTTTCTCTTGTTCCTGTACTATCCTATTATTGTCTACCTTACAAATCCATATTTCTTCCTTTAGGGTTCTCAATGTATCTGATAACTCAGAATATTTCCCACCATGATGCTCATATGACTCATAGGGAGAGTCCTTGGAGTCTACCATATTTCTATCCATGTTGATCTTTCTCCTTCCAGTCATAATAATTCAGCTAAACCAAATAAAAATAAACCAAAGTAACTTAGTGTAATTTGTGGAGGATACTTCCTGCAAGATAAACCAATCAACATAATACATGTATATACAAAATAATAACAACATATATACTCATAACACATGGTATGCTAGTGCATAATCATCATTCTAGTTGGAGTCTTATCATAGATGCATAACCATACCAATGAAACTTGACCCCACAAAATCACAAGAACAAAACATATACCAGTATAAGCAACATGTAACCAATCATGAATGACCAATGCATGTTAACCATATAACATCACACAATCAAGCATCCATGGAAAACACACAATCATGATCAATATTTAACCTAACATAAATAAGCAATGCATATTCAACATGAAAAAATATAAAAGCAAGTGTTCCCGAACAATACATACGCATAACACACAATCAGTCATACATTCATGACAACATGTTGAAAACATCATCATTAGTCCTCCCATGGTGACACCATTTCCACCATGGCTAACACAACACATATGAAACAAACACATACACCATAGGTATGTGAAATACATAAGCAATCAACAAAAGCATAACCAACACACTGCCCATCTAATCCAAGGGTTGAACCATGCTCTTATACCACTCTATAACACCCCCTTCCCACATCTACCCAAGTAATCGGACAACCGGGGTAAATGTGCAATGAGAGGCTACTAATACGAGGTTCAAAATTCTATATAACCTTGAGGAAGTGGAACTGACGGAAACATGACAAACAAACCTTACACAACATCAACAACATCCCTAGCAGGTATCCCAACCATTCAGGCCTCTTACCCCTGGGTTAGACTGACTTTCTGACCACTTTGATCCATAGGTGTAGGAAAAACATAGCAAGGTAGTGGCCAAGAGGCTATACCCGTAGGCACAACACAGCAAGTCTGCGGCCAAGGCCCCAATGGCTCTGTTTTGTGCCTGCAACTCTGGGATTCGAGCCACCATTTTAAGGCCAAAGCCTAGGTCACTACCTAGAACTTCATGAAAACTTAATGGATGATAAACAACAATAGGATAACCATATGAATCAATCACATCAACAAGAAGTCATTTGGACCCCTTTTAGCCATGACAAGAATTTCATCAAACATGTCACAAACATTGAATTTGTAAGTGTAAACAACATATTTAAGCATAGGGGTCTCATACTTATCTAAGAATCACTAAGAAACACTTCTCCCTTACATCATTAGCTGCAATACAATTTATTTGGCCATAGATACATTGTGCATTCATTTACAAGAAAAACATGGATAAAGCCATACATCCTCACTGAACAAATACATGCTTATAACCATCATAATAACCACATAAATAAAATGGACACAACAATAATAGAATCCACCTATAAACTAATGAAATTATACATCAAATACTAAAGGAATGAATTTCTCATTAATGAATATAAAAACCAACAGGGGATGGGACTACCACATTCCACCCAACCATAAATTGGCTGAGCCAAATCTCTCTTCATCCAATCACCCCTGTGCCATATTCCAAGCATGCATGTATGACTCATAACTAACCAAAAAGAACCAAACAAGAATGAATGATACAAGAGTTCTCTGCTACACTGTGAGGAATTTTCTTGTCTCCTAGTCTCTCAGGATTTACTGTAATCCATATTCTGAATCAAGGATCACTAGGCCCTAAACCAAGACATACTCTCCAGGCTTTACCGTACACCCCATCCCGTGACTACTTGGCCAAAACGGAGAGTACCCACCTCTTAGTGTTTACCGCAATCCATCCCAGATCACTAGGCCTTACACCGAGGCAAACCACGTCTAGGCTTTACTGTATATCACACCATTCATAGGCAAGGATTCCTAGGCGCACCAAGGAAACACATTATCCAACTTTACTGTAACCCACAGTCTGGTTTAGGGGTTACTAGGCCATGTGTTATATCAATTCGGAGATCCAACTCACTCGGCTTTGAATCCAATCTAGAAATCCAACTCAACCGAAGCATTAGAACCCATCTCATCAAGTCTATATAGAAATGGAAAGGAAAGGTTGAATACACTATCACACTTGGAAAAACCCATGCCAAGATAGAAAAGAACCACATGCAATACCATGCATGCCAAATATAGCAAGGAAATCATACATGCAAATCAATACCTGCCAAGAATCTTGTTGTAACTGCTTGATTCTTGCTCCTCCTTGCTTGCTTCCTCCTTCTTCCTGCTTTCTTTCCTTTCTTTCTCAAAATTCCAAAGTTCTCCAAAAACCGTGTCCAAGAGTGAGTGAAAGAGAGAGAGAATAATGAGAGAGATCCAAAACTAAACTGACAAAAGGTACCAACTGATACTCAGAAGCCTTTTTATGGAAGAGGCCTCTATTCTCTTCATTTTCATTTATTTTCCTTCATTTTCCTCCTCACATGCAGCCTATGACCTTTCATCTCCCTTTTCTCCAAATTTCCATTATTTTCATAATAAATGTGCCAAAAATTCCATTTTTTCTTTCCAAAGCCTTAGACTTTTCCTTTTCCAATTTCCTTAGCCATAATAAAGAAAATGAACACCCACTAGGATGCTTATCCCAACATTCAACTTGGAATAAGTGTCCCATCAACCATGGTTATTATTTTTAACTTCTTATTACATGGAATTTTCACCAGGGTGTTACATATAGTAATAATTAAAGGTATAATTTTTAATTTATGAATGTTGCATTATTTGTAGTGAAATTTCCTTCCTCATTTCATCAATGGTATCATAACAAAGATTCAATATATTCACTAGCCAAGTGAAGGGTTTTTTCATGAGCAAGTACTACAAATTTTGCATTTCATTCAATAAATATTTTTATTTGGATTGGAATATTAGAAGTGTCAAAATTTTATGTTTTATAAGGGGAGCGTGATTAAGACGAGTTGTGTGCAACATTTGAGTGGTGATAAGTTATTGTGTGGGTTTTAGAATCCAAGCAAGGTTAGGATTTAAAGGATTAAACACTATCATTTTCTCTACATATATGGATGTACAATGAGCATGAAAATTAATGGCCTCGCCCTCATAAATATTAGGTATTTTCTCTTATGTGGTGTTTATACAATTTACAAGATATCTAGTTTAGTTGGCTCTAAGGGGATTTATTCTCAAGCTCCACTTTTTTTCAACGGTTCTAAGGTTTTTTGGTTATTCATTATTTAGGGATCTTGGTGATAAAGTCATTTAGGTCTAACTAAACTAAATATCTTGTAAATTAACACCACATATGATAAAATAATTAATATTTATGAAGGTGAGGCCACTAATTTTCATGGTTATTGTACATCCATATATGTATAGAAAATTCTAGGGTTTAATCCTCTATAAACCCTAACCTACGTTGGATTCTAATACCAATACAATCACTTATCACCACCTATTACACTGAAATTTGTCACCATGACATTTTAGTACTCCCTTGGAAGTCTACAACATCAAAGTTCCTAAAGTCAAGCCTTGAAATTGAGAGAAAAGCTCATAAAAGTCTTAAAAACACTTGTACCACACTTTCTCTTAACATTACTTGTAGTACCGCACCTTTTGTGAAGGAAAACTGTGGTACCTACCGCACATTTTGTGTATTAAAAATGTGGACCCATGTAAAAGGTAAAATGAAGGCGGAAAGTAACATTTAGAAGCCTAGCAGTCAAATATGGAAGCTTCTAGAAGCAATTATCTGGTTGAAGGTTCGCTCCTATCATGTATGTTCATTCCTCCATTATGGGAGCCTACCCCTTGGTTTATGGAGCTCAATCGCTTCAAAAGAGGATTCTATCCCCTCTTATGTGGAGCTGCAACCTCTTCTCTTTTCCTATAAATTGAAGCCATAGTGCAGCCCAAAGGGGGACTTTTGGGGACTTTTGAGGACTTTGGAGAGTTAGACTTTGAGACTTTTTGAGGAGAAATGTTGTAGAAACTCAGCCTCTCTTAACTGATCATTATGTGGGAATGATTACACACCCATGTGCATTTTAGCTGAGAGAGTGCAAAGCTTGTCAGAGTAAAGGAAACGCCTGTTCCGGACCCTAGTAAGGCATGTATGACATCAAGGCGAACACGGTTGTAAGGCTCTTCTTTATTAAAGATAATACGAATGAATACAGTTTTCTCAATGAGTTATTTAATTAATTAGCTTGTTTCTTGAATTCCTTGATCATCTTGACAAGTATATGATTCGTGAATTAGTTTATACTATGCAGGTGCTATTGATTTTTTCCATGTTTGTGATTGTAGATTTTTGAAGATGACTCTTCAAGCAACTGGAAAGAAGATCACTACGAATAGCGTTGGACTACAGGTAGGTCTTAGAAACCTCTATTGTAGCTAATTATGAATCAAATATTATCTAGAGAAAATAGTTTTTGTTTGTCTGTTTGTTGCTAGCTATTCGTAGGACACTTGGGAGGTCTATCTTGTCCGCAAGAACGACTTATCCGTCCAACAAAATGGCGACTCCATTGGGGAATGGATCTTGAACTTCGATTTCTTTTATTTTTGACTTGTGAATTTATTTTTTCTAATTTTGATTGATTTATACGGTCTTGGGTAGTTTATCCCTGTAGAATCCCTGAGAAATGTTTTAGAGTCTTTTATTTTTCTTTTAGTTTTCTGGTATCCGCACTTTTCATTTAGAAACAGTGCGGGCATCTCCGCTCTTTTCTTGTATAAACAGTGCGGGACTGCACCTGTTTACACTGAAACCTGCGGACCCTATGAAAATTTTTAGAAAACCTTAAAATTATCTTTTCTGGATCAGTTTGTTATATTCTCAGTGTATACCCAGACTTGTATTTTCTGTCAGAAAGCCTTGTGTGAATTTCTTTTCAGCACTCTTACAATCTCATCAGTCTCTGTGACGTTAATTGGGTGTTTTGAGTTTCGTTTTTAGAGAAATTCTTAATTTGATTTCCTTTGGCCATTACTTCGAGGTTTGTCTCAGTCTCTTAACAATTTTGCATCTTTTTTCTTTTTTTTTTGCAAAAAAAATCCCCCTCATTCGCCGGGTGAGGGGGGGGGGGGGCTAAATTGTGTCTGAGTGTTAATCGCCTTTGAGTGTTTTTATTTTTTCATCTTTGGAACTCTCACCAAATTTTCTTTATTTACACTTGATTGGTTCTTAGATTACATTAGAATCATCTTGTGTTTGAGAATTCTCTTGCATAGATCACATTTGCATAATTAGAATTCTCATTTTCAGAATATGAATGAAAAATGTGCATAGATTACACTTGCATACTTTTCAAGAGAATTGTGCATAGATTACAACTGTAGAGATTACATTATGAAAAATCAATCGTAGATTTAGATCAGTTTCTTTAATTTGAATTTACATGTTTTTATGCTTGTTTTAAAAACAAAAAAACAAAAAAAATGGAATTGATTAGCATTAGTTTTTCTTGATGAAATTAGTGCATTAGAGAAGTTGTTATATTTTCTCTTATTGATCAATTTTTGCATTGATGGAAGTGAATGGAAACTCTCTCCTTACTTTAGTTAGGATTCATCGAATTTAAAATATTACATTATCATATTCGATTGCATTTAGTTTTGGGTCGGGTCATAACACCATTGGTTTCATATCCATTTACCCTTTGAGTAATAACAGCCTAAATAACACAACGCTTAATAAAATTCATCTCGTAATTTTTACATTTTTAGGGCTCTTTCCACCAATCTAGCTTAGGATTAGTGCTTTGGAATAGGTTGTAGTTAAATTTCCAAAACAACTAAACATACAAGTAGTCGATCTTGCGGTAGGAAAATTCCAATAGTTGCATGTATGCTCTGGGAAGCTCCTCTTAAAGGAGTCAAGCACGAGATCATATCCGAACTAGTGAGGTGATCAATCCTTCCTCATTGAGAAAGATAGCAGATATACACGTATTAACAACAGTAAACCTCAGATTGACCATTTTCAAGGAGCCTGGGGTCACTTGGCAGTAAACCTTGGATTATGTCAAGGAGCCTTCAAGGGGATTGAGATTTGTTACTCTACCCTTGCGTGTGTGTCGGATCGTAGACTGTTCCCCCAGGTATATTTGTTTCTGTTGGTAACCTTAGTGGCCATAATCTATAGGATTATTTCCCAAGGTGACGGTGGAGGGAAGATCCCACTGTACCTGGAACAGATGTCGGCTAGACTCACTTGGACTCTCTGGAGGGTTATCTACACTCGAGATTGCATAGTGGAGAAACTTGCACCGATCTGTTTCATTAAGCAGGTTGACGGGGTAACTGTTCCAACCGCCATTTCTGCATTAAAATTCTATGATGTTGGATTTCATCACCAACTAGTGTTTTTAGTGCAGGAATCTACTGTTTGTGTGTGGTTTGACTCCTAGATTTTATAGCGCATGTTCATTTTTTTGTTTTTACTTTTAGAGACCATAGGTGTGATTTGTGAATTTTAATTGTTAGGTGTGAATTGTGAATTGTTAATTTTAGTTTTAAAATTGTTAATAAAATTCACTGAAGTTGAATATAATGGCAACTGTTCCAGAATTTACCAACCAAGGAATCCCTCTTAATGAGAATCCTAGTACTTTTCCTTGCTTTGGAAATGTTGGTCCTCCTTATATGGCTACATTGTCATTACTTGGATTTACAATAGGTTTACCGATATGGTTATTTTCAACTTCGTTGGCCCCGAATACTCCAATTATTCCACCTCAACCGAATGCTTCACCTCAACAGAGTTCACCATCTCAACATCACCAACCTTCTGTTGACCTTTTACCTTCTTCGCCCAATATGTCTTCCTCCTTTTATTCCTCTTTTCTTGGTAAAAGCCTTGACGCTAGTAACCAGGTGACTAAGAAGAAGAAGAAAAAGAAGCAAGATAAGAAATAAGTCAACCAAAAAACCATGGCAATAAGTGTTAGTAATGTTGAGGAAACCTCCAACATGCATCGTAAACCCAAATTCCCTTGCAAGATTTGTAAGGGTGACCATTTCCTTATCAATTTTCCTGGTATTCCAAAGGTCTTGGAAGTATGGTCAGAACATTCTCATCAACTTATCATTGATCCATCAACTAGTGATAGTTAGGTTCCTGGGAAAAAGGGTAAAGTTAGGTTTCCTTGTAAGTTATGCAAAGGGAGTCATCAAACTCACATTTGCCCTCACATGGATGAAGCCTCAAAATTGTTGGAAAACCTTACTGTTCCACAGCAAGAACTTCCAACTGGTTACCGTCAACTTTATCCCAACCTACCGTCAACTGATGGAGGGATTTATCTAATTCTAAGTACAGTCGATCCCACTCTTCCATTGAAGAGTGAAACTCATATCACTCAGGTTGATAATCCATTAGTTGATCAAGTGGTCGATTCGATTTCACATTCGGTCAATCCCACTCTCCCTGAAGAGAGTGAACTTCATACCGCTTCGGTTCTTCTTGTTACATCAGATTCTTCTATTCCAGGGGGAATTTCACCTGTTTCTAAAGAATCCCCTCTAAGTACCGAGGTATTTTCCTTTGATTGGAATAGACTGACAGAACCTCGTCTTCCTTCCTCCATCCCTTTCCAAATAATTGTGCCGGCTTGTCATAAGAATGTATGTTGCACACATGTAGATGAAGGTGATTCTGTTAGTATTTTATCCTCAATTGCTTGGAAATATTTGGGTTCCCCTCAGCTTGTGCCTATTACGCAGAATCTAAAAGCTTTTAACAAAACCATTAGTGAACCTTTAGGGATGCTTCCTACGTTTTCTATTACTTTAGAAGGTAAAACTGTCTGTCTTGATCTTATGGTAGTTTTAGGCCCCTTGGATTTCAATTTACTCCTTGGGCGAGACTATGTCTATGTAATGAAAGCTATCGTATCGACACTCTTTCGCGTGATGTCTTTCCCTCACAATGGAAACATTGTGACTGTTGACCAACTTTTATTCGCTAGTCTTGATTCGACTACCAATAATCCGACACCCCTAAATGTTCCTTATACTAAAGTGCTATCTACCCTCCCATGGGTTAATTATGTGGCAACCAGTCCCATGTTTTCAGTTACCGATGCAAGCGAGCCTCTCATTGTTTACTCGAATTCCTATGACTTAGATCTGGTAATCGACATGGAAAACTCTATGGGATTATTTGAACGTGATGTTCTTATCCCTTTTGAGTCCCTTGACATTTGTTCATTCCAGAGAATTGTTCTTACATCTGATGAAAACCTCTTGAAAGCCATGATCGAGGTGCATCCCTTGACATGTGTTTCTTCTATTTGGAAGCCATGATCAAGAAGTGAGAGCGAGGATAGTTCCTTTTACTGTGTCAACCTTGTTAAAAAATGACTCAGTGGATTATGAGGAGAGTTCCTGTTACTGTGTCAACCTCGTTAAAAAATGAAACATGTTACTAGAGGAAAGTTCCTTTTACTGTGTCAACCTCGTTAAAAAATTAATCAGTTGATGAGAGGAAAGTTCCTTTTATTGTGTCAACCTCGTTAAAAAATGAATCAGTAGGTCAAGAGGAAATTTCCTTTTACTATGTCAACCTCATTAAAAAATGAATCAGTGGCCCATGAGGACAGTTCTTTTCCTGTGTCAACCTCATTAAAAAATGAATCAGTAGGTTATATAGGTAGACTATAGAGAGTAGATATGAGCATATTTCTTTTACTGTGTCAACCTGGTTAAAAAATGAAACAGACCCATGAGGATAGTTCTTTTCCTGTGTCAACCTCATTAAAAAAATGAATCAGTAGGTTATGTAGGTAGATTAGAAATAGTAGTTTATGATGATAGTTCCTTTTACTGTGCCAACCTCGTTAAAAAATGAAACATGTCACTATGAGCATAGTTCTTTTCCTATGTTAAGCTCGTTAAAAAATGAAACAAATCCTCTCCTATTCAAGTCGAGTCTTTCATCCGATCTCGTAAATGAACCTTCATTCCATCCAACTTTTAGTAACCAGTAGTCTACTTCGTTGAATGAAATGAAGTTTGGGGGGCATGCGCTCTAGCAAGTTACGCTTGGGGGGCATTCAAACTTATCTCAAGCATGATTTTTCCTTTGTTTCAAGCTTGTGTAAAAATGAAACAAACCTTTTTCAAGCATAGTTTTCCTACGTTTCGAGCTTGTGTAAAAATGAAACCTATCTCAAGCAAAGTTTTCTTCGTTTCAATCTTGTGTAAAAATGAAACCTATCTTGAGTCCATTTCGGTTATTATTTTCAAGACTCGTTAAACTCATGAAAATCCAGAGATTATTTTGATATCTTTCATTTTCGTAAAACACATGAAAATGCCGGGTTCTTTCCATCTTTTCCTGCTCGTAAATTAAATTGAAAGTTAGCCACAGGAGTATATTTTTATCCCTTTTTCAAACTCGTTAAAACTTATGAAAAAAGAGAAAACCATGAGTACATTTTTATCCCTTTTTTGAACTCGTTAAAACTTACGAAAAAGTGAAATATGGAGTTCTCTTTTAAGCCCTTTTAAAACTCTCTAAAAATGAAAATATTGCTGAGTACTTGATTATTCGAACTCGTTAAAGGAAATGAATAGTCGTCCCTTCAGTATAGGTTTACCCCTTTTCTGGACTGAAATGGAATATTTACGAAAAAGTTATACATTGACTACTCCTGGTCAATAGAGTTCTCTCCCGCATTATTTTATCCTTTTTCGGGCCTGAGAGACTAAAATTACGAAAAAGTACACCCATGGATTTTTCTTAAGTTTTTTCTTCTGACTCCCTAAAAATGAAAAACACCGAGTTTCTCCTATACTGGACTCGTTAAAATTTAATAGTAAAGGACCTATCAATTTCAAACAGGAACGAACCACTCCTTCTTAGGGTTCAATTTTAAACTAAGTTGGACTCATCCGAAGGATGAACTTATAAACAAGCAAATGTTATCCTCCTCAAGATTATCAAAAATAAAGAGGTACTTGCCAGAAATGGTGGGGGAAAAGAGATAAAATGAATTCATTTGTTACACTTTGATTTATAAAAGCAATATACCATTCTTGAACACGACACTTTTTGTCACACTTCTACCTGGGTTGGGAAAATCTTTTTCCTATCAGTTAATCAAACCACATTGAAGGTCTTTAGCCGGTTTCTGGGTATTAGCTTAGGGAAATTGTCACCAAACCATCTGCAGTGTCGTTATGTGTTCAAGAGGACAATAAAACAAACCATTCATCTACAAACATTTGTCTCCATTCGCGTTGACCATCCCTGAGTGAGTCCTTGCAAAAATTTATTCAAAACTTGATCTATGGTTTCGTGTCATGAGCTTGCTTACAACGGATCGCTTTCTACCGATGACATCTCATCATATAGGAAGTTGATCTAGAATCCGTCAGTACCTTGGAATCTTCATGCCTTAATTGCAGGTTTCTCGCCTTCAACGACAGGTTGCATCATTAACCTTCGATCGAACGATTCCGTGAAATGTTCGACTTCAGATCACTTATTCACATTTTATGGATTGTACTGAGTACTTTGAGAGCCATTGTCATTATTTGTGTTTTCTCTCACACTTTTTAACAGTTCACATCATTGACTGGTAATCAAGTGGATTCTATCATGTTCGACTTCAACACATTTAATCGTTTGGATAGAATCGTACTAGTTCAGGAAGCAGAAATCAAGACCCTCGATCTAGTTTCCACCATCCAGGCTGCGAGGAGTTTTATTCTAGGCCGCGAGGAGTTTATTATTCATTATGCAAGAGACTTATCATTGCATATGGTTTGTTCATGTTGTGTCTACACTATTGATGTAATATTAAAATCATTTCAGACGTAACGTTTAGTTAGTTTCGATCCTCGAGTATGGGAATGCCTACCTCAAATTGATGATATATATATATATATATATATATATATATATATATATATATATATATATATATATATATATATGTTTTTCATTGAATGTTTTTATAGGGTTCCGACTGGGGTGTCCACAGGCTAATCCTTGAAATGATAAAGCACTCCACTCTTCGAATTATCTTAGAATTCGCGCTTTAGGGGGAAATTTGTTGCACTGAAATTTTTCACCATGACATTTTAGTACTCCCTTGGAAGTCTACAATATCAAAGTTCCTAAAGTCAAGCCTTGAAATTGAGAAAAAAGCTCATAAAAGTATTAAAAACACTTGTACCGCACTTTCTCTTAACATTACCTGCAGTACCGCACCTTTTGTGAAGGAAAACTGTGGTACCTATCACATGTTTTGTGTATTAAAAGTGCGGACCCATGTAAAAGGTAAAATGAAGGCGGAAAGTAACATTTAGAAGCCCAGCAGTCAAATTTGGAAGCTTCTAGAAGCAATTATCCGGTCGAAGGTTCACTCCTATCATGTATGTTCATTCCTCAATTATGGGAGCCTACCCCTTGGTTTATGGAGCTCAATCCCTTCAAAAGAGGATTCTATCCCCTCTTATGTGGAGCTACAACCTCTTCTCTTTTCCTATAAATTGAAGCCATAGTGCAGCCTAAAGGGGGACTTTTGGGGACTTTTGAGGACTTTGGAGAGTTATACTTTGAGAATTTTTGAGGAGAAATGTTGTAGAAACTCAGACTCTCTTAACTGATCATTATATGGGAATGATTACACACCCATGTGAATTTTAGCTGAGAGAGTGCAAAGCTTGTCAGAGTAAAGGAAACGCCTGTTCCGGACCCCAGGAAGGCCTGTATGACATCAAGGTGGACACGGTTGTAAGGCTCTTATTTATTAAAGATAATACGAATGAATACCATTTTCTCAATGAGTTATTTAATTAATTAGCTTGTTTCTTGAATTCCTTGATCATCTTGATAGATATATGATTCGTGAATTAGTTTATACTATGCAAGTGTTATTGATTTTTTCCATGTTTTTGATTGCAGATTTTTGAAGACGACTCTTTCAAGCAACTGGAAAGAAGATCATTACGAATAGCGCTGGACTACAGGTAGGTCTTCAAAACCTTTGTTGTAGCTAATTCTGAATCGAATAGTATCTAGAGAAAATAGTTTTTGTTTGTTTTTTTGTTGTTAGCTATCCGTAGGACACTTGGGAGGTCTGTCTTGTCCGCAAGAATGACTTATCCCTCCAACACCACCCAAATTTTGCACACCACTTGCCTTAATCACACTCCCCATATAAAATATAAAAGTTTGAAACTTATAATATTCTAATCCAAATAAAAAAAATTATTAAATGAAATGCAATATTTACAATACTTTCTCATGCATAAACCCTTCACTTGACTAGCAATGGATCTTGAACCTTTTCTATGATACCATTGATGGAATGAAGTGGGAAATTACTATAAATGCTACAAAATTCATCAACTAACAGAAAGATACCTCTAACTATTGATATAGCTCATGAAATTCACACAATTACATTGCTTCACAAATGAGATATAAATAAATATGGGAGAATATTCTAGAATGATCTTATGGAAAAATTTAGGTGAGAAAATATATCTACGTGCAATGTCCACAAGAAACTAGAAATAACCACAAAGTAAACCTTGAAATTCACAACATGACTCATATAGAACTTTCTGCATTGATCAATGCGAGTAATTGCAATACTCTAACACATATAGTATACGTAATCACACTATTCAATAGTATTTATGTTACATTTGTTACATTTTTCTCTCAGTGGGAGAATCTGATTGCCTTTATAAACGATGCGCTATGTGAGGAATGTGGAACAAGCCCAGATAGCAGGGGATAGATTCAAGGGAGTTCTAAATTCTCCTATGCGAGCAGGGCGAAAGCTGGTACTCCGGTAGCACAGGTACGGGGGAATACTACTTTTTAAGCTGCCATATTCTATTTTCAAATTATCGCTACATTAGAACATAATATGGTAATTTATACTTCATTGAATGAATTAGTGATCCAAAGTCATAAGTATATTGCTAAAAAATTCAACCTCCAAGAAATATCCATATGTCATTATGTGGCCTCTTACAGTGATTTTTACTTTGAGATCACTTGCACCAAGGTTGATCCCTAACTACAAATCAAGAGCTTTTACCTTACCACATCTAGTAGATCCACTCAAAAATGAATTGATACTCATTAAGGTATATTGATTTCCCAAGGAATATATGTCTATGAATGATGTAGAATATATAAACTATGATTACATTTTGAAATATGGCCACTAATCTTCATTTTGCTTTGAATGTCTAACCCCCCAATTCAACATACAACGACCACATATCTAATAAGTGGCATAGATCAACATATCTCAACTCGTTGGGTTACATGTCTATAAATCATCCTTATGTTGCTTCAAATCCACCCTTTTCTTTTGAATATGAGAACTAAGCATGGAAGTGATTCATGTTATCTCTTGGTATGTGTCTACAATCTAACACATTGAATTCCAAGTATGAATGCATTAACTCATTCCTCAAGGCTACACACACAATACATCTAGGATACTAGTGTATTCACATACAATTAGTATGTTATATTCTATCTTCTTTGGAAAAGCATAGGACATCTTGTATAGACAACTCTTAAGTTTTTCAATACCTTCCTCTCAAAAAATTTCATATTAAAACTGATAAATTGTAGCCACATATCACTAGTACATACATAATGTAGAAATCACTCATAATAAAATTTCTACTATGATACCCTAATCATAGATCTACATAGGATTAATAATGCAGAATTTGCATGATCATAAATCCTCTAGTCAGAGAGTCGACATTGAATAAGCTTTGATACCATGTAGAGAACTGGAAGAGTAGACATTGTTTCCACACACACACACCAAAACTATATTCTATGCTATATTAGCATCAAAGAATTATATATATAAATAAATAAAGTTTTATCATAAGATATAGACACTATCTTAACATATTAACAAACATTTGAGAAATTCTATCAACCTTCCAACCATTCATACACAACTACAACCATTCATTAACAACTAAGAAACAAACTTTTTGATAAAAATCTATGATCTAACTAAAATCTAACAACCTCCTAGAAAGCATACAACCAATCTAGATTTTATTTTTGATCTTTAAAAAAATTTGGTATACATTTGACTCATTTTCTCTCAAGTTTTCTACATATTTATATATAATATATCTATAATCTTTACATAAATATTTAAACAAATTTATTACCACTTTGATCCAGGTTTAAAACTTTTCCCGCAATTTCCAAATCCATTCTCTACCCAAAGTTCCACCATATGGTAACATTTCTCTTCCATCATATGGAAGTAAATTTTCTTTTTATTTATTCGGATGCTCTACTCTCTGGTACTCATATTAATGTTCAATATTTCAAAAGTTATTATTTTTCATATTTTAATGTGTCTTCCATGTCTAACTTGTTTTTCTCTACGTGCCATACTAGAAATCACAATTCTCCGTGGGATAATTTCTTAGCGTCTTTGTCTCATAAATCCTTCAGACCATAAGCACACTCCAATTAAAAAAAATTGATGAATTCAAATTCGAGTGGACCTTGCTTTAAATACAACTAACGTTTTATATAATCTCCAAGGAAATTGTACTAAGTAATATATGTGTATTATTAATTAAACTATGGCAATTATTTAGCTATTTAATTTAGCCATATAGACATTGACGGGATGGTAGAAATATGGACTTCTCAAACACGTCACTCTCATCCCATATATATATATATATAAACCCTGCGCTATATTTCCATATATATATATATGGAAATTAGAATATCAAATTGTCTGCAGATAAGGGTTTGGGTTTGTTAGAAATTCTTTCTTTAAAATAAGGAGTTGTTTATTGATGCAACAGAATAGCTCGGACTTTTTTATAGTTGAAATAGATTCAACATTATTAAAAATCTTTAAGACACCCAAAATACTGAAGTTTAACCACTGTAAACAAGATTTTGATAATTTTTTGCCATAAATTTTTAGAATCTTACCAAAATTTCTAAACTATTCTATAATTTTTTTTAAACTACGATTTAAAATAATAAAATGAAACAACATAGTGAAAAAATATTATATTATTTATGCCCATATTATTATAACAAATTTGTACAACTCATTAACCGCTAATATGTTTTTCATCAAGTTGTGCTTGTATACTTTTTAAATATAATATAGATATGTATTTACTTATAACGAGTTTTTATGAACGTTGACATCCCTGTCATTACTAATCAGGAAAATAATTAAAAAAAAAAAAAACCTATGTTTTACCATTCATTCATTTAGGAAAAAAAGTGAATAAGAGAGTGTTGGAAATAACTTATATATGGATAACAATGAAGATATAATTGAACATTTAAATTATTGAAAAATAGTAATTAATAATTGTTATTTTTATCAAATTATATGTAAATAATTTTTATTTATTTTATGTTATTTAAAATTTTTCATATTAATATTTAAGTTTTAAGATGTTTTTTTTTAAATAACTCTCTTACTATACTATTTGTAACTTTGTAGATCATTATTTTTTATGTTAAATTATAGAAAAATTGTCTGCCATTAATTGAAAATAACTATTTTTAATAATTAAAAAATTAGTTATTAATTAATTATAATTTTTACCTATTCAAACCCCTCATTCTACCACAAACCAGGCCATTTTTGAAGCATTTTAAAGACTAGGCTTGAATTTTATGCACATTCAAGTCTTTTGACATTAACATCCATTTGATTTTCCGAGTTGTAGTTAGTTTAGAGCCTAATGCCTGATAGCCAAAGTTTAGATTACAGTGCTATATTTTAAATGAAAAGATTTGAAAGAGATAGTTTGATCTCTACATTACATCCTTAAGTAATAAGAATATGGGGCACCATAATTGTGATTTACCTGTGTAATTTGATTCATAAATATTACTTTAGTGATTTACATGTGTAGTTTAATTTATAAATATTACTTTTCAAAATTATATCATTAAATCAATTTGATTTAAATATTTTAATTTTAATATTATTTTTAACCTATTAAAAAAAAATCAATATATTAAAAGGTATTCTATTGTAATTATAATTTTAGTATTTCAATGATCACTAATATATAGCTCTTCCTAGTGTCCATTGTCATAGGTTATGGACATAATGGTTTTGTAATTGAATAATGTTTATAAATTTTTTATATATAATTTTATTTAAAATATAAATGGTTGATAACATGAAATTGGTTTTAATATTCAGTTTATGTATTATAATGAATTTTTTAGTTTTTTTATATTCTCATTATATGATTTTTACTCATTTTCTTGTTAAGATATAAGCTTTGTAAGTTTTTATTTATTTCAAATATGTATTTTTTACAATAGGGTGATGTTGCTATTGTTTAAATGGGTCTATCTCTTGTGAAGTGAGACATTATTATCGATTTTAATGAAACTTTTTTATTTTATGCTATTGATTCCTATGCTATTTTTGAACTCCAATTTTATTTGCAAAATATTATCTTACAATATTATTATATTAAAAATATAAAAATAAAATAAAATTAATATAAGCTTCATAAGTTTTCATGTATTTCAAATATGTATTTTTTACAATAGGGTGATGTTGCTATTGTTTAAATGGGTCTATCTCTTATGAAGTGGGACATTATTATCGATTTTAATGAAACTTTTTTATTTTATGCTATTGATTCCTATGCTCCAGTCTTAAGGCATTTCCTGTGCAACATCTATGTAAGTGCTAGTATATTTATTTTTGAATACCAATTTTATTTGCAAAATATTATCTAATAATATTATTATATTAAAAATATTAAAAAATAAACTAAAATGATTTAATCTCAAAAAAATAAAATTATAATTTAGTATGAAGATAAATATTAATTCTAATCAATAAGCCAATTACTCATTTAATATATTCTCAATTTATTTATCAAATATCATAATATTTTGATTTAATAGAGTTTTTATTATTTTTCTTTAGTTAGAAATAATGTAATGGTGAATTATCTTGCTATTTTAATTGTAATTTTTATTAATATAAAGTTGTATGTCTTTATTGTTTTCTACTCTAATTTAACTATATTCAAACTAAGTTAGGGTGGCTACTTTATAGCTCTTGTTTAAATGTGGGAGCTAATTCATACATTTCAAAGTTCAATAATTAAACTAAGTCATAGGGAAAGCTAGTTATGCAACTAGAAATAATGTAATGGTGAATTATCTTGCTATTTTAATTGTAATTTTTATTAATATAAAGTTGTATGTATTTATTGTTTTCTACTCTAATTTAACTATATTCAAACTAAGTTAGAGTGGCTACTTTGTAGCTCTTGTTTATATGTGGGAGCTAATTCATACATTTCAAAAATCAATAATTAAACTAAGTCGTAGGGAACGCTAGTTATGCAACCTTGTTCTCTAACAAGTTTGCCTCACGACTGAACTTTCAAATCCATTTGAACTACATCTTCCATCTAATTTTTCTCATTTTCTCATAGTTTTACACACTTCTCAACGTTTGACTCCTCTCGTGTTCTTTAATTGTGCCTTTTTCTTTGCTTAAACCTGTTATGTTCCAAATGATCCACTTGGTGAACATACAATGGATTTAGAATTTTCCTTCTCATATCTCATTTATGTCTCTTGAGGAATTTTCCTTCTCATATCTCATTTATTTCTACGAGGTCAAACATGGTCGTGTAAATCAAATGGGTCACATTTCAACCATTCTTATCTCGATTGCATATTCTGAGAATATTCTTCCAAATGATCCTCTTGGTGAACATACAATGGATTTATAATTTTCCTTCTCATATCTCATTTATGTCTCTGAGGTCAAACATGGTCATGTACATCAAATGGGTCACATTTTAGCCATTATTATCTTGATTGCATATTTTGGGAATATTCTAGAACCTAACGTGCATGAACAAGGTCAAAAAATTGACCTTGCTCCTATCCATTAGATTCTTAAATATTCCAAAAATATGTAATCAAGTTAAGTTCCATTACAAAACTTCCTCTATAATCATGCCAAAATGATCTTGAGTTCTTGCTTCCCACCAAAAATAGTTAAGCTTTTCCCATAGGAGATATGAGCCACACAAAAATTTTCTTCATGCCTTTGTCAACATTTTTTAATTGCATTTCCATATATTCTTCTACAACAATTTCATTTCCATATATTCTTCAACAAAATTTTACCAAGAGGTGTCCAATGTTCACTTGCAAAATTTTCAGACTATATTCTATAAATTTTGGATTGTAATCTGTCCATTTATATCATTACCGCGTGTAGGGGTGAATCTAGCACGAAGGGTATATCACAAGGAACTAAAATTGAGCACCCAAATTGCAACAATCCATAAACACCATAGTTTTTTACATTGTACCAAGCATAGAATGATCTCAACCAGGCGTCATGCTTGAAATATTAATGCAAAACACATATATTGAAATAGAATTTCCCTAATATGGGTCAATGCAATGGAATATATTATCAACAACCCTACTATAACATCCTTTCTCACAAATGGAAATAGGAACCCCTACTTTATCAGTTAATATAGGTACAGAATGTTGCAATAGTAGGTTGTAAGGCTAAATGATACTTTCCTAGTCATTGGATTGAGTGGTGATTCATTTTGAATTATTTTTTATGCAAGATTGGGACACCTAGGGTGCACAAGTCAAATATGCGAACTCAAGGGATTGAGAGTTCCATAGTCCGATGTTACATTGCATGTTGGGTCCACTTTGGACATGGAGTGGATTGCGAGGCACCTTATAAGAAGGAAAAGATAAGAAATCATCCACTATATAATGATGACACCTCCTTTATAGATGTTTGGCTTAACGCACCTCATTTACACCTCAAATACCAACAGTTCAAATATAGAGTCGATTAGACATATAAACCAAACTGGAAGCTCAATTAACATAAACCTTTGAATCTAAATGAGAGAACTTAAAGATTAAAAGAAGTAGTGACACACCATAAAGTTACCAATTCAAAGTTCCACCTCAAGCTCGCTTCTTCATTCAAGAATAAAATCTTGGTCAATGATTTCCTTATGGTATGTCAGAGACTTGCGATGAGGATCAATTGTCCAAAAAAACAATAAAGTAGGTATACCAAAACAAAATTTTGTTTTTCACACATCACACAATGATTTTACCCTAGAAACCCTTAACCAAGAAAACCAACCAACCTTTGAGCTTCATCACTCTTATATTCTCAAATAAATATTACATTTGGTTACAATTAGTATCAACCTTGGTACACACCTAAGTCCAATTCACTCATACATCACTTGATCTCAACTCATCGTGAAGATTTATTATCTTATTGTCTCTTTCATCAACCCTACATTATGCTCTATTTATAGGCACACAAAACCTTAATTTGTAACTTCTCAAATTAGTACTAGTGCTTAAGATCATTACAAATATCCTAAAATTCACAAGATCCATAATAATTTTCTAACAAATTATGACTATAGTCAATTTCTTTTCAACCATCCATCTCAGAAGACTATGTGTATGTCAGACTGAGAATTCCTTCGACTACTCTAGTTTATTATAGGCTTTTGTCGATTGCTCAATTTCCCATAGACTTTCACTCAAGTAATTGCTCTCAAAATAATCATTGTTATATTGACTCGACTGTTAACTTATATTCTCATCGACTTGAATTTGATTATCTTATCAACTTATTCTTTGTCAATTGTTCCTGACTAAACTTGTTGAGATTCATTCCTAGTCATCTTACCCAACTACTTAATTGACCAACTAAGCTCCAGTCAACTAAAAATACCTACAAAGAGCACAAAACCTTAGCATTATCACACTTGTATTTTTTGAATGAAATTTTAATACAATTCTTTTAGTGATCTATACCAAGAGAATTTACCAGCACTCATCGACTTTGTTAGAAATTTTCAAATATTCTTCACCATGTCTAATTTTACTAGTAGTACCTTCTTTCTTTCCACCATGTATCCAATGAAATTTTATTGTACATCAGTATGTCTTTTCCTTGAGTAGTAAGTCACGTTATTTGTTAAGAATATTTCACTTGACTATCACAACTTATCCTTACTATTTTTTGAGAAAACCTAATCTTTGGACACAACTATTGCAACTAGATTTCTTTGTTTCTTGCGGGAGTGTTTATTATGTATATTATGTATTCAACCTTCGTTTTTGATATCGTCATCACTGACTTCCACTTACCCATCTAGTCAATAGCTTTGTAAAACAACTTGAATACATATCCACTAGTTGACCTTACTTGTTCAGATTTCCATCACAATCAAAATCAACAAGTCCTCGTACAGTTGCCTCATTGACATCCTTAGGCTTTCCATGGAAGAAAATCATATTATCACTTGTGCCACAAAAATACTTGAACACTCTTTTGATAATGGACTAGTGTGCTTTACCAGGTGTTCTCATATCTATGCTCAATACTACCATTGCAGGAGCAATATTCAGTCGAGTATAAATCATTGCATGCATCATGCTACCTACAACACTTGCATATGAAACATGTGCCATGTCATCTCTTTCATCCTGTATCTTTTTGTACATTGATCAACAATGAGTCTTTCCCCAATAGGAATTGGTACCTTCACCAATTTACAATTATGAAAGTTGAAACACTTCATAATTGTCTCAACGAACTTCCTCTAACTTACCCAGAGTTTCCTAAATATGTAGTCTCTTCTAATTTATATTCCAAGAATGAAATGTGTAGCACTAAGATCCTTAATCTCAAATTTGGTGGATAGATGCATCTTCATCTCCAAATTTTGATTTTTTAGATTATCGTTTTCTAATCATTTTATCTAAAATCAAGTTAAAAATTTGGAAGAATTGTTATAATCATAGTTATAATTGTTGATATTACATAATCTAGGTATAATAAATATTTTTTTAAACATTAAATCTATTTTTTAAACAAAAATAAAAAACCATGAATGATTTTTTTTGAAAATTATAAATTATTTATTAACACCATTTTGTATATTACCAACATGGATCCACCTCAATTCATGATATACTATTTCTTTAGAGTGATCAAATCTCTAAAGATGCATATCTCTTTTGTTCTCAAGATGCAATCTTATTTTTTAGTACAAAATTTAAGAAAATGTTTGCACCTCCAGTGAATTGATTAACTTGAGGAAATGTTTACACCGTTTTGATTCATCTTAACACTTGATAAGATCCATAATTAAGATGTATCTATAATAGTTCTCAATATTATTATTTATATTTCTATAATTTCATGTCTCTATCTATAAAAATATTCTTATTTTGAATTTTATTAAAATCTTTATATTATATATAGACTCAACATTTTCCTTTGACATATTCTTAATAAAACGATAAACAAAATTGGAAAAAAATTAGTACAAATATAAAAATTTTATATATTTATTTATTAATTTTAAGTTTAATAGTTTAACATAAACATTTTCTCCATGCAATGTATAACTCTTTATTTTAAATATTTTAAAAATAAAATAAAAATTATGATATTTCTCAAATGTGTAAAATTTGAGTAATTAATGAAACAAGACTTTCAAATTCAATTAATATTACATATTTGCACTACTAATTTGAATTCTTATTTAAATGATAAGAAATAATGGACCATATGTTCTTTTGTACATAAAGATCGTTCGGTTGGAGTGCATTTAGTTTCTTCTCACATCGTATTGAAGAGATGGGTTTACATGTGCAAAAGCTTCCACATTTGCATGGTTTTATGGTTTTTAATTTAGAACCTCACCTCCCAACACAATATTAGAACTTTTTTAATAATGGTAGGCATAAAAACATTACACATTTTACTAGTTCCTGTATGTTTATTTTCAACAAGCTATATATAACAACTATTGCACTTTACACATGTCCACATCTTCAACAAGTTATATATAACAACTATTGCACTTTACACATGTCCACTTCCACTACATGGATGTGCATTATAAGGAAACTTATATGTATATATTTCAACATTCCTTACATATATTTATACAGGTATATTATAGGAAAACTTATGTGTATATATTTAAACATTCCATACATATATTTATAATGAATAATGTTAGTGGTCACCTAGTCCATCATGTGTACATTAGCAACAACAATGTTTCAACATTCCCTACATATATTTATAATGAAGAATGTCAATTGCCACCAAGTCCATCATTGAGTCTATGTGTACCTTACTTACAACATTATGTAAGTGAACCACGTTTAATAATTTAACATGGTCTTTTAAATGTATTTTTGATATATAGTTTGAAGCTTAGTGATAAGAGGTGTTTTCTTGCTCATGGAACATTCTGCAAAATATTAACATAAACATGTTTTGTTTTAAAAAAGTATGGAAGTGAACCAAGTTTAATAATTTAACATGGACTTTTATATATAATTTTTTTTATATATATAATGTGAAGTTTAGTGATAAGAGGGTTTTCTTGCTCATGGAACATTGTTATGTTCTAAAAGGGTTTGGTTTATATTTTATTTATTGGTTTGTTTTATCATTATTTATATTAGTAAAATTATAAATTTTTATTTATTTAATTTATATTTTGAAGTTGATTGATTCATTTTTTTTGAATTATTTAATTTGGTTTTTATATAAATTATAAATTTTATTTATGATGTTTTTAAAAGTTTTAATTTTCAAGTATTTATCATTTATTAAGAACTAGGACATAAAAAGAATTTTAATTTTCAATTATTTTTTATTTATTAAAAATTACGACATAAAATTAATTGTTTGAAGTCAATATTTACTTAATAATAGAACTTTTGTATAGACATATTAAGCTTAAAGATTAACCCATTATCATTTAAAAAATATAAACTATGAAGATTTAATTATCAAGGATCTATTACCTCTTAAGAAGTAAGATACAAAAGTTGTTAATTTAATCATCATGACACCATTTCTTTATAAGAGATCTTCTTCAAAACCACATCAACCCGAAAGGAAAACCTATTATCTCTTTCATGATTCAAATAATAGGAAATATGTCCTTTTATCACCAAACCAACATATCTATAAAAATTGATATTTAAAATTTGAAAAATGTTATACTTCTCAACATAAAATCATGAATATTTTGTTAATTGACATTAGCTTGTGTGGGTAGGAGGAATGATTGTTATACTCCTCACTTAGGTTCAATTCCCAAAAGTAATAGTTATTATTTAATTATTTGTCTATCTCTCTCTCTTTAACTCTAATTCAAAATAAAACTTTACTTTGTTGGTGGCTTACGCGAGTGGTTGACCCAAAATTACATGAAAATGATAGCTCAAATCGTCCACCTAAACATACTAGCACCCCCTACACCCACCACCATTTTTTAATTCTCTCTTTCCCCCACCCCTTATTTAATTCTCTCTTTCTCTTTTTATGAATAATGGGAAATTATTAACATCATCTCATAATTCACTCAAATCTAACTTTTTTTACCATATTATTCATGAAAAAAAATGATAGGTGTTGGGTGTAGTATATGGTGGATTAATGGACCAATATTTAATGTCAATTCGGGGTCCGTGAACTTTGAGGCGCAGCACTAGAAATGCCAGAGAGGACTTCAACAACCTGCAAAACAAAACCCTAGTTTTTGTAGAAATTCCTCACACCTTAGAATTCATGCACTAGTCGATCCATGCTCTAATCATGCACTCAAAAAAAATATTTAGAAATAAAATCATAAACACTAATCTAACACTCTGTCAACAATATGTAAGCAATCCCTAATTATTAGCAAAATCACTCATTACTCTAGACCATGCACTAACAATCTTCCAAGTTCTTGAAAACAATGCATAAACTCTCAACTCAATTCATATACTAAGTATGGAAAATTTTAAAAGAAAAACACATTGATCAATTTACACACTATATACTTCACTCATTAACTCATCAAGTCTGCTAAGAACACAAATGAAATAAATGATCAAGAATTATAAAAAGAACATAGGCCTCAATCCCGTAATTCCAAAAGAGTGCTTAAAGGAATCCAAACAGATCTTTAAAAAATCTTGCAATATATAAATTCCAATCTCAGATTCTTGCACTAATGAAAATTCTCACTCTCTGTGTATAAACAATGCAATTAAAGATCTACCTAAAGCGAAATCAACACAACCTAATGCATCAACTATATAATAAAACATTGTCTGCATAAATAGGAAATAACCACTATTTATCCCTTGCATCCACTCTCTAACAAATGTATTATCTTCCAAATCAGATCTTGATTTAAGTTATTTATTTTGGTGCATGAAAGACAACATGGTGTAGAGGATAAACAATTTAAAACACACACCAAATTTTCATTGATTAAATCACACTCCAAAACACTGATTTTTCCAAATTATTACATGGATATTTACTTAGAGGAGAGAAGTCTCTCGAATCTCTTCAAGAGAAACTTCCTCCTAGATATTTGGAGGAATTTGAGAGATATCCTCTCATCTTTAGGATTTTATCCTAACTTCCTTATTGATGCAGGAGCATCGGGAACTTAGCCAACAATGTGATGTTTTGGTCACATGTTGTGGCTAATCCAAAGAAAACATTAGTAATAGTATATTTTATTATTTTATTATTATTGTTGTTTATTTATGCGTATTGTTAGTTTGTTTTTATGTTTAAATAAATTAGGAATAAATTTAGTAGTTGGTTTCTTTCCCTATGTGGATATAGAGCCAACATAGGGATAAGCACTTAAAAATAGGGAGGTATTTATTTGTTGAGAAAATTCGAGAAGAAACCTATTTTAAGAGGAGCAGTTTCATATCTCAAGTATAAATAATGGGATGGTAGGAGGAAACACCAAGATTTCCAGTATGTAGATTGCAGATGCAAAGGGAAATTAGTGAAATATTCAGTTCATGTGTTAGTAATTTCAAATTATTCAGATTATGGTTGACATTATAAATTTTATTTAAATCTGCAACTTGTATATCTGTTTGTATATATATGATGTATGTTGGAGCATGTGGGTGCAGGAGGTTGAATACGTTGGAGAAAAACCGCAAGTAATCAAGTGATTAGCTATAGCAATAAACTACCGTAGACTTGACAAAGCCACGGTTGAAAATCATAAGACTGCTGCAACTAAGAAGCCACACTACTGGTTAGAGTCGGGATGCATTTGGTAGATGGAGTTAACACCTACAACAACGTGTGAAAATATGGAAGTGGCACATTGTGATACCCAGCGTGGAGTGTGGGTGTTCACAAGAGCGGCATGACAAGTTTGTGGCGTTGACTGCACACAGGGCCGTGGAGTAGTCACTCACAAGTCTGTGATATATATATAATTACGCACAATAACCGAATGGGTGACTTATGATTGTAACATGTCACTGCAAACAAACAACGTACACAATAGATCGTGCCACCATGTGGAATTTCTTTTAGTCATAAGGTTTGAAGGATGGTGGTGTTAATTAGAAGCAGATTTAATGTTGGTTTTGCATGAGCGAAGGCTCCATATTTTATCAAATGTGTTGTGTGTTTTTTAATGTGATTTCAATTATGGTATACAATTGCAATGGTCCTTTATGGACTCAACAAATATGGTAAAAAAATTGGAATTTGCATATATGATTAAATATTTTATTACCATAGGTAGTGAGGAAAGTAATTGGAATTGCATACTAAGAACTGAAGAATAGATAAATTCCATCATTATGAAGAGTAAGCTTGGGCCTTAATAAAGTTGAAAATTTTGATACAATAATTTGTAAGTAGAAATTATGTTTCTACATCATTTTGGTATCAAAGCCTTGAGTTGTTCTTGAGCATTGCAGAGAATTCCGCCTAGAAGAGGAGTGGGAATAGGTCGAGGGAGACCTATAGCAAACGCGGTTTTGCTAGAAGAAATCCGGCACTTGAGTATAAGGATGGCTACAATGGAAACTAATCAGAGGAGGGTGACAGATGATGGTGTTGCCAATGCTGATGAAGAAGAGACCACCGAAGAATAAGTGGAGGAAGAAAGTGAGGCAGCTAAAGTTATGAAGATGCTAGCAAAGGCCAGTAGCAGACCAAAGGTAGAAGTACCTTTATATGACGAAAATATTAGTGTGGAAGTACTAATGGACTGGATCAGTTCATTAGACAAATATTTGGAATATGAAGAAGTCGATGACAAGAAGAAAGTGAATTTTGCAGCCACAAGATTGAAAGGTCATGCAGCCCTGTGATGGGATGAATTACAGTTGTCCAGGGAATGAAAAGGGAAACCCAAAATCTAGCAGTGGGATAAGATGGTGAGTAAACTGAAAGGTAATGTCATGCCAAAATATTATCAATTAAATATTTTTAGACAATTGCAAAACTTAAAGCAAAAGGGCACGAATATCAAAGAATATACTGAATAATTTTATAAGCTGAGTATTAGGGCAGGTCATGTTGAAGATGACATAGAAAAGGTAGCTAGATATATAAAGGGTTTGAGATATGAAATATAGGATGAGATCAGCTTATTAAATCTGAAGACGATTGAAGATGTCTATCAGGCAGCTTTGAGGGCAGAAGAAAAGATGTTGCGCAAACAAAATCAGAGAAATCGAGGTAAGAATCTGGCAAAAGGAAGGGGAACCTTTAAATCCAGATTTCAACACTCCCAGAATGAGGCAGGGAGTTCGAGTAATAGATCACCACAAAGAGGAGATTCTAGTCGTGGAAGATTTGTGCCCAGAGGTAGAGGCCGAGGAAGAGATGTTCGGTGCTTTTCATGTGGTGAATGGGGACATATGCAATGGGATTGTCCTCACAATAAATTATCAACCCAGCGAAATGCGAACGTTGCTGAAACAAAGGAAGAAATTCCTCAGACTGCAGCCAAAGAGGAACCACCCGAAGCTGGAGAATCCTTGTTGTTGAAAAGGATATTGCTTAAAGAAGCTAAGGAAGCCAGAGAACCAGCTCAGAGAAAGAATTTGTTCAGAACTGTATGTAAGTCAAAGGGTAAGTGTTGCAAATTGGTAATTGATAGTGGTAGTACTAATAACCTTGTTTCTACAGAGATGGTGGACAAATTGAAGTTGGAGAAAATAGTACACCCCACTCCTTATAAAGTATTGTGGCTCCAAAAAGGCAATCAAATTATTGTAACTGAACAATGTAAAGTTGAAATCCAGATTGGTACTTATAAGGATGATATTTTTTGTGATGTAATGCCGATGGATGTATGTCACATATTGCTAGGAAGGCCCTGGCAGTTTGACTGGAAATCCAAACACGATGGAAGAAGAAACACTTATACTCTTGAGAAATATGGGAGCAAGCATACATTCCTGCCATTGAGAGATGAAACTGACTATGAAGCACCTGGAAACAGCGTTATGTTGATGAGTGGAAAAACCCTGTTGCAAGAAGTCGAGAAGGGCGAGGAGATGCATTTTGCTATTGTTGGGAGACCTAAGATAATTTTAACTTCTACAAATTTAGAATATTTACCTAAAGAAATTCGCAATCTGTCGAATGATTTTTCTGATATTGTTTTGGATGAGTTTCCAAATGAGTTACTGCCCATCATGAGTATTAGTCACCACATTGTTCTAATCCCTAGAGCTAGTTTTCCAAATAAAGAAGCCTACAGGTTAACACCGTAGGAAAATGCTGAAATTGGAAGACAAGTGCAAGAATTGATGGATAAGGGATTAATCAGAGAAAGCCTCAGTCCATGTGTTGTACCAATAGTACTCAGTCCAAAGAAAGGAGGTGAATGGCGCATGTGCACAGATTCTCGGGCCATAAATAAAATCACCATCAGGTATCATTTTCCTTTACCACGAATGGATGATTTAATGGATTGTCTGAGTGGGTCAAATTATTTTTCTAAGATATATTTGAAGAGTAGATATCATCAGATAAGGGTTCAATAAGGGGATGAGTGGAAAACCACATTCAAAACAAACAGTGGTTTGTATGAATGGTTAGTAATGCCTTTCGGACTTACTAATGCACTTAGTACTTTCATGAGGTTAATGAATGAATTTTCGAAGGAGTATGCAGGTAATTTTGTAATTGTTTATCTTGATGATATTCTCATTTTCAGTCGAAGTAAAGAGGAGCATATGGAACACCTTAAATTAGTTCTAAAGACTTTGCAAAAAGAAAAACTGCTAATAAATTTTAAAAAGTGCAACTTTATGAAGGAAGAAAAAATTTATTTGGGGTTTGTAGTCTCTAAGGAAGGGTTGAAAATGGATCTGGAGAAAATCCAAGAAATTGTAAATTGGCCAACTCCTAGAAGCATATTTGAGGTAAGAAGCTTCGATGGTCTTGCAAGTTTCTACCGAAAATTTATTCGAAGTTTTAGTCAGATTTGTGCACCCATTATAGAAACAATCAGAGAAACTAATCAGCCATTCAAATGGACAGAAGCAGCAGATCGAAACTTTAAATTGCTAAAGAAAAAATTACTGAAAAACCAGTCTTGGCTTTACCAAATTTTGATAAAATTTTCCAGGTTGAAATTGATGCTAGTGGAATTGCGATTGGAGTAGTTTTGAGCCAAGATCAGAAACCAATAGCATACTTCAGTGAAAAACTAAATGAAGAAAAGAATAAATATTCATCTTATGACAAGGAATTTTATGCTATTGTACAAGCCTTAAAAAAAATGGAGACATTATTTGTTGCCAAAAGAGTTTGTGTTATATTCTGATAATCATGCATTACAATTTATAAACAATCAACCAAAGTTAAATCAGAAACATGCCGAATGGGTAGAATATTTGCAGAGTTTCACTTTTGTAATCAAACATATGAGTGGTAAATTGAACAAAGTTGCTGATGCTTTGAGTAGGGTGAACTTAATTATGCAGGAGTTACAAGTTGGTGTTGTAGGGTTCGAGAAGATGGTTGACATGTATAAAGATGATGCAGAATTTAAAGAAATTTATGCAGCCATAGAAAATCCAGCAATCCATAGTAGAAGCCAGTGGTTGGATTATCTTATCCAAGGGGGATTACTGTTCAAAAATAATAAGTTATGTATTCCTAAATGTTCTATGAGGGAAATCATAATCAAGGAGAAGCATAGTGGAGGTCTATCCGGGCATTTTGGACAGGACAAAACCTTTGCTCAGGTAAACACTTTTTATTACTGGCCAACGATGCAAACTGATGTTAAATGGTTTGTGGAAAAGTGCAGGATTTGTCAGCGTGCAAAAGGGAAAAGTCAGAATATGGGATTGTATCAGCCATTACCAATACCCGACCGACCATGGGATGCAGTCAGTATGGATTTTGTTTTGGGTTTGCAAAAAACTCAAAGGGGGAATGATTCCATTTATGTTGTTGTGGATATATTTTCTAAAATGGCTCATTTTATTTCATGCAAGAAAACAAGTGATGCAACACATATTGCTAATCTGTTTTTTTCAGAAGTTGTAAGATTACATGGATTGCCTGTAAGCATTGTGTTTGATAGGGATACCAAATTTGTGAGACATTTCTGGAGAACTCTGTGGAAGAAACTAGGTACCAACCTTAGTTTCATTTCAGCATATCATCCTCAAATGGATGGACAGACAGAGGTCGTAAATAGAAGTCTGGGAAACATATTGAGAAGGTTGGTGTATAAAAATCCTAAACAATGGGATTTAGCCCTTGCTCAGGCTGAGTTTGCTTACAATGACACTCCAAATCGAAGTACTGGTATGAGTCCATTCCAAATTGTTTTTGGAATGCATCCAAGAGGTGTATATGAACTCAGAGATATGGGAAAACAAGAGATAAGAAGCACAAAGGCTGAAGGATTTGCAGAACAAATGCAGGAACTACAGGAAGATGTCAAAAGCAGATTGCAAAAAAATAGTAGCAAATACAAGAAAAGAACAAATATGAGGAGGTGAGAAAAATAATTCCAAGTGGGTGATTTGGTTATGGTATATTTAAGAAAAGAAAGATTTCCTGTTAAAAGTTATAACAAATTAAAAATGAAGAAGATAGGGCCATGTAAAATTGTAAGAAAATTTTCTTCAAATGCATATGAAGTTAAATTGCCAACGGGAATTGGAATTTCGCCAATCTTTAATGTTGCAAATTTGTATCTATACTAAGAACCAGAAGAAGAACCACAAGGGGACTCCGCAGCAGAAGAAAGCCCGACAGCAAATTGGGAAGAGCAGATGCCCAAAACAGGAAAGAGGGAAGTCGAAGCCATTTTGGAGAAGAGAATGTCAAAGAAAACGAGGAGCCAAACCTATTATCAGTATTTAGTCAAATGGAAAGGATAGCCAGTGGAAGATGCCAGTTGGATGACTGTAGCAGAGCTATAGAAGTTGGGAGTAGATTCTGAAGCATTACAATATCAGTTTTCTTCCCTGGGAGTCTGATGCAGGAGCATCCGGAACTTAGCCAGTAATGTGACGTTTTGGTCACATGTTATGGCTAATCCAAAGAAAACATTAGTAATAGTATATTTTATTATTTTATTATTATTTTTATTTATTTATGAGTATTTTTAGTTTGTTTTTATGTTTAAATAAATTAGGAATAAATTTAGTAGTTGGTTTCTTTCCCTGCGTGGATATAGAGCCAACATAGGGATAAGCACTTAAAAATAGGGAGGTATTGATTTGTTGAGAAAATTAAAGAAGAAACCTATTCTAAGAGGAGCAGTTTCATATCTCAAGTATAAATAATGGGATGGTAGGAGGAAACACCAAGATTTCCATTATGTAGATTGCAGATACAAAGGGCACTTAGTGAAATATTCAGTTCACGTGTTAGTAATTTCAAATTATTCAGATTATTGTTGACATTACAATTTTTATTTAAATATGCAACTTGTACATTTGTTTGTATATATATGCTATCTGTTGGAGCATGTGGGTGCAGAAGGTTGAATACGTTGGAGAAAAACCGCAAGTAATCAAGTGATTAGCTATAGCCATAAACTATCGTAGACTTGACAAAGCCACGGTTGAAAATCATAAGACTGCTGCAAATGAGAAGCCACACTACTGGTTAGAGTTGGGACACATTTGTTAAATGGAGTTAACACCTACGACAGTGTGTGAACATCTGGAAGTGGCACATTGTAATACCCAACGTGTTGTGTGGGCGTTCACAAGAGCGGCGTGACAAGTCTGTGGCGTTGACCGCACACAGGGCCATGGAGTAGTCACTCACAAGTCTGTGATATATATATATAATTACGCATAGCAACCCAATGGGTGACTTATGATTGTAACATGTCACCGCAAACAAACAGCGTACACAATGGATCGTGCTAGCATGTGGAATTCCTTTTAGTCGCAAGGTTTGAAGGATGGTGGTGTTAATTAGAAGCAAATTTAATGTTGGTTTGGAATGAGCGAAGGCTCCATATTTTATGAAATGCGTTGTGTGTTTTTTAATGCGAATTTAATTATGGTATACAATTGCAATGGTCTTTTATGGACTCAACAAATATGGTAAAAAAATTAGAATTTGCGTATATGATGCAATATTTTATTACCATAGGTAGTGAGGAAAGTAATTGGAATTGCATACTAAGAATTGAAGAATAGATAAATTCCATCATTATGAAGAGTAAGCTTGGGCCTTAGCAAAGTTGAAAATTTTGATACAATAATTTGTAAGTAGAAATTGTGTTTCTACATCACTTATCTCCTAATTAATTCTACAATGACTCTCTAATTCTAGAAACTCCTAGATTCATTAATTAAATAATTACATAAAAAATAAACATAAGATTCTCTTGCATCGTAATACCGGGGAAGAAAAAATACAGTCATATGTTTTTCTCATGAAGTTCTTCAATGCTGGTACCATACTTTGAAATCTCTATTTGTGTCATTCAAGTAGCATCTTCGACTAGCTGGTTCTTCCATTTTACCAAGTATTGAAGATACTCTTTCTTTCTGGTCCTTTTAACCACTCTTTGATCGATGATGGATTCAATCTGCTTTGCTGGTGTTGAAGGTAGTTGCTTCTCCCACTGAATTTCACCATGAATAGGTGCATTTGTAGAATCATCCATTGGTTCCTTAAAGGGGTATAAATAGGAAACATTAAATATTGGTGAAATACCAAAGTCTTTGGGTAGTTCTATTTCATAAGCATTCGAGGAAAATTTCCTTAGAATTTTGCATGGTCCAATATTTTTTAGTTTTAACTTATTATATGCCCCTTTAGGAAATATTTCTTTCTGAAGATGTGCCATAACCAGGTCTCCAACATTAAAGTCTAACTATCTTCTTTTGGAATCTTCTCTTCGTTTATACTTGTTGTTACTTTCTTGTAGTTGCTACTTGACTTTGTCCTATATTTCCTGCATACTTGCTGCAAAATATTCGCCATATGCACTTATGATTTTTTTTTCCCCAGTTCCTCAACTCATAAATACTTCTTGGATGCATCCCATAAATAATTTTAAATGTACTTAATCCAGTGCTTCTGTTGGGTGAATCGTTATATGAAAATTCTGTCTGAGCAAGGAATTGATCCCACTATTTCGGATGTTCACTTACCAAGTTTCTCAAGATATTTCCAAGGCTCCTATTTACCACTTCTGTCTGACCATCAGTCTGGGGATGATATGTTGAACTGAAACTTATATTTTTTCCCAAATTTTTTCATAGAGTCCTCTAGAAATGACCTACAAACTTAGTGTCTCTGTCAGAAACAATGCTTGTAGGTAATCCATGCAATCTAACTTTTTCTTGGAAGAAAAAGTTTTCCATGTTAGTTTCATCATTCGTCTTTTTACAAGCTATAAAGTGTGCCATTTTTTATAATTTGTCAACAACAACAAATATTGAATCACTTATGTTTTGTGTTTTAGGCAATCTCAGTACAAAATCCATACTTATGGAGTCCCATGGTCGATTTGGTATTGGTAGGGTTTGATAGAGTCCAGTGTTCTGACTTCTTCCTTTTGCATATTGAAATATCCTACATATTTCAACAAATTTCTTTACATCTGTTTGCATGTGAGGCCAATAATAAAATGCTTGTAACTATGCTAGGGTTTTATCTTGCCCAAAATGACCTGCTAAACCCCCACTATGTTTTTCTTTCAACAAATTTTCCCTCATTGAACATCTTGGAATGCATAATTGTTTTCCCTTGAACATAATTCACTCCTGTATCATGTAGTCTAACCATGGAGTTCTATCTCTACTTACAGTATTTTCACAAGATTCATAAGCTTCTTTAAAATCTGGATCATATTTATTCATATCTTTCATATCATCAAATCCTAAGACATTTACTTGGAATTATTGTAAAATTGAATTGATTCTACTTAATGCATCTGCCACTTTGTTTGACTGCCCACTTTTATGCTTGATGACAAATGTAAAATTTTGTAAGAATTCAACCCATTTAACATGTCTTTGACTCAATTTTTTTATTGTTGATATATTGTAAAGCATGATTATCTATGTATAGGATGAACTCTTATGATAGCATAAAATTGTTTATCATAAGAAGAGTATTTTTGCTTGGCTTAGTTAAGTTTTTCACTGAAGTAGGAAATTGGTTTTCCTTCTTGAGCTTCTTCTTCTGAGCTTTCTTCTGCTTCACTGGCATCAATGATATCGACATGTCTTTGATGTGTTGTCTCCAATGCATCCAGTTTGGTTCTATTATGTCTTACTTCACCAAGCAAGACTTGCTTTGTAGCTAGTCTTCCTCAACCAATTCCAACTCCTCTATCTTTATGAGCCATCCTTAAATTTTAAAAATAAGAACCAAAACTTTACAATTTTCTCACTTAAATTCTCCCTTTAATAAATGATCAGAATAAAACTTTACCAAAATAGCTTATTTTGGAATTACCCTTTTATTACTTCAAAATACCAATAAAATACCAAAATACCTCATTTTGGATTTTTACCCTTTTTTATTGCTTCAAAATCTACTCCTCTTAACAAAATATTGCAACCTCTCCTCTAAAAAATTAATAACAATTTGCAAGTGGTTTATGGTCCACGTTTTACACACACATATATATATTTTTAACTAATATGGATCACTTTCCATATACGTACCTTCCTTCAAATGGCTTGCATAAATTATAATTTTAACACAGTAAATTCTAGTTCTGGTTTTCTCTTTTCTTGTTTTTACCTTTCACACACTAACTTCAAAACAATAGTGTTTCCCTACAAAACAATAGCCTTTCTCGCACATAATTAATGACATTGCAAGCTTAGGAGGAGGCGCTATGTTCAGAAGTGCCTATTTTCTAAACCGTGTCTCTCTGCACACTGACTTTGAAGCTGTATAATGATAGACATTATCAGAAGTTAGCCTTTGTTGTAATCGCACTCTCTTGTAGTGCAGTTAAGAAATTGTTGTGGCTATAGGGTAAAAAAAGTTCATGTATTGATAAAATGCATGCCCTCTATAGCACGTTCAGCTGTAAAGGCTCAACAACTTCCGCAGTCCCCTTGATCCCTCACAAGAGTTACTGCTCCACAAGCGTCTGCCACTGGACCCAATTTTGTCCAATTCCAAGTGTCTCACAATGTTTCTTAGCTTTCATATGTTGCTCCACGGAGACGAGGTAGGAGATGGCTTTAATGTTGCTCTTGCAATGTTTCTCAACGCTCATATGTTGCTCCATGATATTTCTAGTGCAATAGGCCATCAATTCAATGTCGCTTGTTTCTATTCATGTGCACCATAACTCATCGTACCATCAGAAAACCTCTCAACAACTCAGCTTCACGAAACACAGCATTCAGCAATCGATCTTGCACAACGGAGCCTCAATCCACATCTTCAACTCAAGGTTGTGCTCTAATACTAAAAATGGTGCAGAGGATAAACAATTTGAAACACACACCAAATTTTCATTGATTAAATCACACTCTAAAACATTGATTTTTCCATAAGATTACATGGCTTATTTAGAGGAAAGAAGTCAGAAACTTCCTCTTAGATATTTAGAGGAATTTGAGAGATATATTCTCATTTTTAAGATTTATCCTAACTTCTTTATCTCCTAATTAATTCTACAATGACTCATTAATTCTAGAAACTCCTAGATTCATTAATTAAATAATTACATAAAAATTAAACATAACAACAAGTTGGAGCAAAAATACACTTTTTAATCTTAAAGTTACAAGCCAATATCATGTAGATAATTAGCCAAAACAAAGCTACAAGTATACAGATTAAATGATCAAAACCTCCTTCATCCAATAGTATTCTCTACAATCATTCTTCATCAAATATTGCAAGTTCATAAGTTTAAACCATTGTTTCAATGATTTCAAGTGCAAACTATGTAAATCAAATTGACAACAAGAGCATGCAACCTTGATAAACCAAGAAGACACAATAATAAATTATGCATACTATGTTCTCACAGTGATACAAAATGTATCAAATAGTGTCTCAAGGTTTGCATTCAAAATCTAGTCTCAAATGTTGGTTCCAAGTCACCTTAATTTTGCACTATGGTTTTAGTTTATTAATCAAGTCTCAATCCAATGGATGCAAATAAAATCATTATTCTTTTCAAGACATGTTAACTCAATAAATATTAAACAATGATCTCATTAAATGCTTCTAAACCACATGCACAATATTCAACAAGAGGCTTTAAATTTCAAAGATTTGTTGTATTCATATTATGGCATGAGACTTAAAGGATATATTGGAACTACAACTCTAGTGTAAAAAATATCTAGATATGAGTATGAAACCAACACAACTTGGCAAAACAAAAAATAGATCTCAAGCACACAATCCTAAATCATGAAACTTTGAAAATAAATTACAATAGTTAACACATCAATATTATAACAAACCACACACCATAAACATATCTAAAAATACACACAAGTATTATACAATCAGACGGATGTTGAGATAGCCTGGTGGGAACTACCAGTCTAGCTCTCATCTGTATGAGATCATAATAAGAATGTGCTTGAGGGTTTGTAAATTTCAAGTGTTAAAATTGAGTTTTTGTGGGATTTTATGTTAATTTGTAAACACATAAAGAATGAAAAAAAACTTTGAAATATGCAGAAAAAATAGACAGATACACCATAAAAATAACCACAACACATCAAATGATGAAAGATTTCACCCCTCCTTGGCTATGTCTCCTTGGTCTAGCTTCCAATGGCTTGTCCCTCTTCCATTCTGCTCAAAATGGTGATTACATACATTTACAGTGCTCAAATGGCTTCAAAACCCATTCCATCAGTTCTAGAACACCCAAAAATTCCTATCTAGCCTCTTTCTACTCTAAAAATGGTCAAAATTTGAAGAAGTTATGAGCCTCCCTAGTTTTTCTACTAACTGCACCACAAATTCCCCAAAATCTAGAATGTTCCTACAAATTCGCCCCAAAATCTGCTAACTGAGTGCCATTTTGGTGGAAATCTGGGCGAAATTGTCAGATGGTTAATTTACATAATGACGCCTTAGACCTGAATCAACATTACTTAACTGGTGATTTTTAAATTAATTTTTTAATTAAAAAAAATCAGCGCTAAGGCCGCGCCCATGGTCTCCGCCATTGGTTGGATGGTGTAATATGGGGGAGGCCTAAGCCCTGGCCCCTGTCCCCAAACCTTTGCCACATGTAGTTTAAATATAAAAAGTGGGAAATGTTTTAATAAGGAACACAGTGGCCCTACGATTAAGTCATGGCGCTGTTTGGAGAGAGGTCACCATGTCGAATCCTATGGAGGCTAACTCAAATTGCAAACAAGTTTTTAGTGCCATGTGGTGGCCTCCGGTTGGGCCACATGGCAGCATGTGGTTGGCCACCAACCAACCAATTAAAACACGCTGACCAGCACCCATAACATGCGTACAAGTGGTGTGACCTGATTGGTCAACCCTTCTCAATCAGCCATGCTCAGTCAGTTATATGGACTGCTGACTGGGAAGCCTACATAAATTTGCCAAAATTTTTCATGTTTTGGAAAACGAATAGAACGTGTTTCCAGGAGCATACGGTGTTGGTTTTTCACCGGATTCAGAATGATGAGATCTACGCGGTCATTTAGGTTCCACAACATTTTTAAAAAAATCATTTTTACGCAAAATTTTGAGCACCCGATCACTCCTCCCCAATGGAAGCTTTTGGACCCCAAAATATCACTTTCAGTTGTTCAGTAGATGAGGGTACAGTTCCCTCACTTTTCCAATCTCGATTCATTTGGCTTTGCTTGGATTTTTTCCTTTGATCCCCACATGAAGGTACTCTGCATTCCCTCGTTTTGAAGATGTTGCTCTTTTGTCAAGAATGGTGTCGTGTTGTAGTTCATCGAGGTATTTAGGAGAAAATTCCTCAATGGAAGGAGTCTGAACATTTTCTCCTTGGTCTTCAATCAAAAGTGGCTCATACAACCTTAAGTTCTCAACATTAATAACAACATAAATATTCATATATGAAGGAAAATCTAACTTGAAGACATTATCACCAGTCTTTTCTAAGATTCTGAATGGACCATATAGAAATGGTTTTAGTTTTTTACCTTCTGGTCCTTGAAGCCTTTCTTTTCTAATGTGAAGCCAAACTTCATCACTGATTGGTAATTTGTGATCTACACGATGCTTATCGTGCATTGTTTTGTACTTGACTTGGATCTTTTCCAGTTGTTCTTGAACTGTTTGATGCACCAATTGGATTTGTTCAATGAACCTTTTAGATTTGACTATGTCACTATGACCATCAATAGTAACATCCTTTCCAAAAATGAAATCCAAAGGAGATTTATGCAAGTATCCCAAACATGCCTCAAATGGTGATGTTTGAGTTGAAGAGTAATTGGCCTGATTGTAAGCATGTTGAATATAGTGCAAGTTTTCATCCCACAACTTATTTTTCTTGTTGGAATAACCACGAAGAATATGTATCACCATCCTATTCACCACCTATGTTTTACCATATGTTTGTGAATGAAATATTGTACTCTTTTCCAATTTGGTGTCCATGAATCCCCACAAGCTTGACCAAAAATTCCCAACAAAGTGAGAATCTCAATCACTAGCAATGGATGTGAGAAATAAAAAATGTACCCAAACGTTCTGAAAGAATAACTAAGCAGTTTGTTCCACTGTAATTTTCTTTTTACATGGCGTCAAAATATGCATTTTGTTGAACCCATCGACGACTACAAAAAGATAGCCATGATTCTGTTTTTACATAGGAAGACCTCCAACAAAGTCCATGGAAACACTCTATCATGGATGAGAAGGTACTAGAAGTGGTGTGTACAATCCTAAATTTCTATTGCTAGGCTTACTGACAACACACAATGAATAACCTCTAATAAAATGTGACACACTTTGAAGCATATGATGCCAATAACAATACCTCCGTAGATGTGCCATCGTCTTACTTACACCGAAATGACTAGCAATAAGTGAATTATGTGCTTCTCTTATGATTTTGGATACTTCTCCCTATGTAATACAAATCTTACGAAGATGGTACGACAAGTTATCATGCATGTGATAATAAAATTCCTGTACTTGTTTCCCTTGACTTAAAGTTGCATATACATCTTGAAAATCACTATCTAAAGCATATTGTTCAACATAGCTCTCATGAAAATGATCCGGATTTATGCAGGAACGCAAAAGAATACACATATAACCATAAATACAAATATGCAATAGAAATAACACTTCATTTCATTAATATCAAAGAACTAAAATCTGCTTACAGACAGAATGGAAATAAACTAGCTAGGGCGCTAGTAGATGAAGCCTCTGAACTATGTTAAAATGAGGCTCAAGGTCCTATTTATTATTTAGAAACAATGGAAAACTCTAAACATCCAAAACCCTAACCCTAGGAGATGAAGCGCCAAAACCATGGGCCCCATTTGGGTAAATTGGTGTTTCAACTTCCCGAGGACGTAACTTTGGCATACGATCTCCGTTTAATGCGCACCATACCTCCTTAGAAAGATCTATCCGAGGAATACAAATTTTTATCTGATAAACATTAATCCATGGACCGATGTTGCTCCCGGTTTTCCCAAAAAACGTCATTGAGGGCCTCAAAATGGCTCCGGAAGTTCAGGACCCAAAAAAATGCTAAAAATAGTAAGTTGTGCCGAAACTAAAAAAATGAAAGAGACAATGGTGGGGCCCTAAGCGGAATAGGTAGGTGACCACCAATATCCACCTGTATCATTCCTCTCACCTTAGGAAGCAATGGTCCCCATTGTGTTGAGTTCCTCCATCAGATGAGGAAACTTTTATTGAACTTGGTCCCTGGTGAACCACTTGCCTTGGTGCAAGAGTTGGCTAGCTTTGACAACCCGATACAGTTGGATATTCTGTTGGTGAGTGTTCTTGATTTTCATGTCCATGATAAAATCTGTGGTGGCCTATTCCATGCAGTCTGGGTTTAAATCTATTGGTGTGAGTTGTTCTGCAATGTCAGAGGTGTTTAGTAGAGGTAGGAAGTAGGGACGAAGGCAGTCCACATTGAATACTGGGTGCAGACCAAGGAATGGTGAAATAATGAGCTTGAAGGCATTGTTCCCTATAGCCTTGGTGATGGTGTATGACCCATATCAGAGCCGGTGAAGCTTGCGGTGGGTTCCAGTGAGGCGCTCCTTCTGCAAATGTAGTCACACTTTGTCGGCCACTTGGAAGTTGTGTGGCACCTAATGTTGATCATGTCCTTGCTTATACTTAGCATTGGCTTCGTCCAATATGTCATGAACCTATTGGCAGATGTGTTGAATGTGCTCGATGAATCTATTCACTTTGTCAACTTCAGACTGGACATGAGCCAAATCGGCCTGAGTAGCCACAAATGGAATGGCTACGTCAATGGGACATAGTGGTTGGAATCCCAAGCCCACTTGAAAGGGGTTGTGGTAGGTTGAGCTGTGGAGAGCCCAGTTATAACTATTTTGTACATAGGGGAGGCTCTCATCCCATGTGCGTGGATGATTTTAATTTTACATGCGCGGAATGTGAACAATCACCCTATTGATGACCTCTGCCTGGCCATCAATTTGGGGATGGAAAGCTATGGACTTGGTGAGCTTTGTGTTCAGAATTGAGCAGAGGCTGGACCAAAATGTGTTGAGGAACCTGCAGTCCTAATCTGACATGATAGATTTTGGGATCCCAAAGTGCACCCACACTCGTTCAAAGAAGAGTTTAGCAGTGGCTTCTATTGTGATATTCTTCTTGCAAGCTGCCATAATGTCCATCTTCGAGAATTTGTCGACGACCACAAAAACACAGTCGTTTCCATGCTTAATAGAAGGAAGGCTTGACATGTAATCCATGGAGATGGATTCCCAAGGTTGACTAGTGGTAGGTAGCAGAGTATAAAGGCCTTGCTTCTTAATGGTCGATTTGGCAACGATGCAAGCAGTGAAGGATCTGATGTACTTCTCGTCATCATGTCAAAGGTTCGACCAATAGAAATACTTCTACAGTACTACCACTGTTTTCTCGACCCCAAAATACCCAACGAATCGACTGTAGTGTGCTTCTCATATCATCTTGGCACGCTCGCTTGAAGGTACACAAAGGTGTCCCAGGTGACATAACAGTGCATCTTGGAGGTGAAAATTTGGAACTTGTGTACCCTCCAAGAGTGCCTTGTATGTGTGGCCAAATTCTTGATCGCTCTTATAGAGAAGTCGCCAATCAAAAGTCTCATGCCCACAAGAGCTTAAAACGATGGTCAGCACCATGATCGGTGGTCGGCTGAGGAAGTCTGCAACATTATTGGTGCTACCCTTTTTGTACTTGATGATCAAATGAAACTGTTGCAGATATGTGGACCACTTCTAATGGTGATCATTCTACAACTTCCCTGATGTTTATATGAACTACAGGGGTCGGTGGTCTATGTGGATGATTGTTTCCTTCCCCAAAATGTAATGCTTCCACTGTTGACAAGCTTGCACAATGGAATACATTTCTTTATCATAAGTGGGATACTTGCAGACTGTGTTGGAAAATAGTGTCACTGTGATATGCCACTGGATGCCCCTGTTGAGTAAGAACTGCCCCAATAGCATAGTCATAGGCATCTGTCTCGATCTCAATGTTTGTTGCAATTATGGTAATGTGAGCACTGCAAAAGAAAAAAGGTGATGTTTCAATTCTACGAATTCCTTCTGTTGAGATTCCGACCAAAATAATTTTTCCTTCGGTCCTCTCTTGGTGACTTGACTCAAGGGCCAAGTGATATGATACAATCCTAACACAAACCTGCAGTAGAAATTAGCAGGACCTAGAAAGCTATGAAGCTCTGTTAGATTGGTTGGAGCTGGCCAATCTCGAATGACTTGGATCTTGGTTGGATCCACATGCACCGCCCTTTCAACAATAATGTATCCTAGATATTGAACCTGGGTCATGCCAAAAGTGCACTTCTCCAAATTGGCACTCAACTTGTGTTGCCGCAATGTTTGGAGGACTTGTCGGATGTGGTGGGGGTGTTCTTCCCAAGTTTGGCTGAAGATCATAATGTCATCCAAGTACACCACTACAAATGAGTTGGTGAATGGTCGCAAGATGTCGTCCATAAACCTCATGAAGGTTGTGGGAGCATTCTTCAACCCGAAAGGCATGACCATCCCTTCGAAAAGGTGCTCCTTCGCTTTGAAGGCAGTATTCCACACATCGGAGGGTTCGATTTGTACCTGGTGATACCCAGACTTCAAGTCGATCTTGATGAAATATTTCACCCCTTTGAGTTGGTCCAGAAGGTCATCAATTCGTGGGATCGAGTACCTATCCTAGACAGTGATCTTGTTCAGTGCCTGATATTCAATACAGAGTCTCCAAGTCCCATCCTTCTTCTGTACCAACATGATCGGGCTCCCATAGGGCGATGAACTCGTCCGGATGTGACCCTTCTACATGCCTCTTGATTTCATTGTTCTCCATAACAAAGCATCGATAGATCGGTCCATTAGGTAGCGGCGCACCTAGGGCCAGATCAATGAGGTGCTTGACCTGACAGTGCAGAGGCACCCTTGTGAGTGAGGTGAAGATGTCCCCGTACTCCTCCAGAACCTTGTCCATTTGTTTTTGTCATGCAGAGGAGCCCTATCTGGAGGTTTTGGCCATAGTCTTATTCTTTCCTTGGGGGCAGATCATCAGGAAAAAAAAATTCCTGGTTTTGGAAATGAGCTTACTGCATTTTTTTGCAGTAACCAAAGAGATAGCGGCATGCGGTGGTACCTCTAGTATCTTGTACAAATTATTTCCCAAAGTAACAAAAACAACATGATTTTGAGACTCATACACAACATGTTGCTTCCACAAGTATGGTTGGCCTAATAATACATCACAAACATCAAGAGGAGAAATTTCAAATAATACCTCATTCGTGAAGGGCTTGATGTTGTAGGGAAGGCGACACTTCTGGCTGACGCGGAGATCATGTCCTTGGTGAAGCCACCCGATGGTGTATGGTTATTGGTGTGTTGTGGTCAGCAAGCCCAACCATTTCATGGTGTCTTCTGAAATGAGGTTCTTTTGGCTCCCATTGTCGACAATGAACTGTAGCGGGGAACCCTTTACCCACATCTGGGAGTGCAAGAGACGTTCCTCCTCCTTTGAATCTTCTGGTTCCTCCTTTTAAATCTTCGCAGTGGAAATAGTGGCATTGCACTTCGCATCAATAATATTTTTCCCTTTGTCATTCACCTTCTTAGGTTCTTATTCAGAGTCGGAGCATGCATCTGATTCAGAAGCCCTCATCTCGACCACCAACGACTGTTTGGCCCGACACTCACTTGTGTTGTGAGAGGAGCTCTTATGGAACTCACACCACTTTCCTATGTCCTTCTTTGGCTTCACGGTGTTGTTCTTTTCTTGCAGAGTTGGAAGGTTTTCTTTGGGCGCCATGCCTTGGATTTGTCCTTTGTTCTACGGTTTGGGGGCACCTTTCCCTTTCTTTTGATTTGCAAATCCAAAGTCTCGCTTCTTCTGTTTGAATTTCTGCTCAATCTTGGAAGCATATCGGTATGTTGTACCAAGCGAGGAGATTTCAAGGAACTCCATTTCCTCCTGAATGTATCTATGCAAGAAACTACAATACTTTAGCACCAAATGTTTCTCTGAATCTTTGATACCCAACTTTTTGCGCAGGGTATGGAACAAATTCGTCAGCTCATGCACATCTTGATTCCTTTGTTGCCACAATGTGGTCCATTGTATGTACTTGTCCACATAGCTCCCCACGAGATAGTATTGTTCCTTGATGGCATATCAGAAATAATTCCAATTGGGTACAGCCGAGAGCAGAGGGGGTTTTGTCTCATCCTTTTTCTCACAGTAGGTTTCCCACCAGTTCTTGACATGGGGGGTAGCTTTGAGAAGTACAAAAATAATCTTCTCCTAGTCGAAAAAGTCATGAACCAAGAAATATCCTTCTAATAGATTCAACCATCTATCTATGAAATCTGCATCTATTTGACCCTAAAATATGGGAATGGAAAATTTTACTTGTACCTTAAAGGGATTTGCGCCTCCAAAGTGGCTGCTGGATGCATATGCGCTGCCGGTGGGCATTCGTTGAAGGAACTGGGCAAAGTTATCCATAATTGCGTTCCTTTGTTTTTCAAGGGCCTCCTCGAGAAACATTTTGATAGGATTTCTTGCTCCCTCATCTTTCTTTTCGTCCCTCATGGGTGGTCATCAGGGTTTGCGAGGCTGATCTTGCAAAGGTTCAACTAGATCAAGCCCTAACTCTTTATACCCCGACCTCATTGGGGACATGCAAAGAAGGATCAAGAAAAAGTAGACCGCTCTCATACCATTGATCCATATTTATGCAGGAATGCAACAGAAAACACATGTAACCATAAATACAAATATGTAGTGGAAATAACACTTCATTTCATTACTATCAAAGAACTGAAATTTGCTTACATACATAATGGAAATAAACTAACTAGGGCGCTCATAGCTTATCTCTGAGAAGAGATGTGGCATCTACAGGTCTCTGAACTATGTTACAATGAGGCTTAAGGGCCTATTTATTATTTAGAAACAATGGAAAACCCTAAAAATAAAAAACCCTAACCCTAGGAGATGAAGCGCCAAAACCCTGGGCCCCGTTTGGGTAAATTGGTGTTCCAACTTCCCGGGGACGTAACTTTGGAATATAATCTATGTTTGATGAGCACCATACCTTGTTAGAAAGATATATCCGAGGACTACAACTTTTGATGTGAGAAAAATTGGCCAATGGACCCATGTTGCTCCCAGTTTTCCCAAAAAACGTCGTTTAGGGCCTCAAAAAGGCTACGAAAGTTCATGACCTGAAAAACTGCTAAGAATAGTAAGTTGTGCTGAAACTGAAAAACTGAAAGAGACAATGGTGGGGCCCCAAGTGGAATAGGCAGGTGACCACCAATATCCACCTGGATCATAAAAACAGAATTATTCTTAAGAATAGTAGCAACACCAACAATAGGCCTAGAAAAATGTCAACAACTTTATTTTAGATAATTTTTTTATACCTTATCACCAAGTGGAATTGTTCAAGAAAATCCATCCATCAAAAGTGCCTTGATTTCTGCAACTTTGGTTATGATTGAAAGTATTGCAATGGTTGATGATGAGTGTGAATGATTGTTTCCTTACCCATCAAGTAGTGTTTCCAATTTTTCACACTTTTCACCAATGCATACAATTCCTTGCATATGTAGGATAATTAATCATTGCACCATTAAAATTTTTTGAATGAAAACAGATGGGCTTACCATGTTTCATGAGGACCGCACCCATGGCATTGTATCTAGCATAAGTCTGAATCTCAAATTACTATCTCAAGTCTGGAAGTGCAAGTACTAGGGTTGAACTGAAATTTTCCTTCAATGCATCAAATTCCTTTTTTTGTTTACCTCCCCACTGGAAGACTTACTTCACACTTTTCAATGCATGCAATGGCGTTGCGATAGAAGAGAAGTTAGCAATAAACTTCCTCCAATATTGGGCTACTCCCAAAAATATTCTTATCTCCGTAGCTGTTTTGGTATTTGGCCAATTCAAAATGACATCAACCTTGGAGCGATCTATTTCAATTCACCTCCTCCAACACTAAAGAAGTTTTTCCAAACTCACACTTTGACATATTTAAAAACAATTGTTCTTTCTTCAAGACATCAAGTACCTTCTTGACATGCATGACATGTTCTTCATGAGGTCTACTAAAAATCAATATTTCATCTAAGTAGACTATCAAAAAATAATCTAGAAATGGCCTCAATGCATCATTCATCACACGCATAAAGGTAGTTAGAGGATTTCAAAGACCAAAAGGCATAACTAACCATTCAAACAAACCTTTTTTTCTTTTTTCTTTTTGTCTTCCATATGTCACCTTCAACAATTCTAATTTGATGATAGCCACTCCTAAAGTCCAAATTAGTAAAATAATTTGCATCATTAAATTGATCAGGTAAATCATCAATTCTAGGAAGTGGTTAACCGGGTTCTTTACCATAATTTTTTTCAATGCACAGAAGTTCACACACATGCACCATGTTCCATCCTTCTTTAGCACCAAGATGACCCGCATGCCAAAGTACTTGGTCTGGTGATCCCTTTGTCCAAAAACTCTTCTGCACTTTCCGTCACTGACATCCTGTACATGCCAATGTTAGGAAGAGGACAATCTTGCTGAAATTGTATGTCATGTTGGATTCCCCTCTTGGGAGGCAGTCCTTTTGGCTCCTGAAACATCTCATCATATTGGTTAACAACCTCAACCAAATAAGATTTAATCTTGAGTTACAACCTTGAAAAGCTTCATTCTCAACATCATTCTTTTTTTTTTACCATTAAAAGCACAAAGTTCTTGCTAGAGTTAATGAGTCTCTTCATTTGTCTGGCATTTACAAGTGAAATATTTAGTTTTTGTCGATGTTATATAACAATGTACTCAATACCATCTTTGAACTAGTTATACTTATTTTCACTGCGATGAAAAATAGATTTCCTATCATACAAATATGGGCCTCCCAAAAAAATTCTGAAAATATCAAGTGGAACAACATCAAGTTCAACTTCATCAATAAATTTTGTTGTAATTGAAAATTTAAGTATGCATTTCCTCGTAACTTGTAAGTTTGAATTCTTGCATATCCAACCTAAAGGATAAGGTTTTGGATGAGGAATGGTATTTAAATTTAACTTCTTGACTAAGTCTTCAGAAATCGAATTTTCTTGTGAACCACTGTCAAAAAGTGTATCAATTTTGGTGTACTTTGAAATAACCCGAATATGGAAAATTTAAACTCTAGTTTTCTCATCTTCAGTATCATTAGGAAAACTTGAGGAGCTAGTGCTTTCTATGTCCTTACCTTTCATTCCCATTGTTGTGATCTTTGTTTCATCTCTCGAATTGGAGCCTAAGTCATGTTGTGTAGTTGTAGTTGTATTTTTCTTCCATTTGTTGTTAAAATTCTTTGGTTTCATCTCAAGATGAAGCTTCCAGCAATGAGATTCATCGTGACCCTCTTTGGAAAAATGTTTGAATGTTAGTTTTTCTCCTTCCTTCTTGATGGATGCATTCTTCTTTCCTTTCCCTTTGAACTTACTCTTACCCTTGTCTCCACTTGTGAATGGCTTCTTGCTACCCTCTTGTGAAATTTTTTTCCCTTTTGCTTCAAGATGTGTTTCTTGAACCCAAACCTCATATAAACTTGTAGGATTAAACATAAGGATAGTGTGCCTTAAATAACTATGTAAACCCTCAATATATTTCAATAAAGTGTATTGTGAATTCAAGTCTGCACCTAATATCAAACACCTTCTTCTAAATTATCAAGTGTAACTTTGCACACTTTGACCCTTTAGTTGTCTAAAATCATTCCAATCCATAATAGCCTTTTGCATATAAGCTAATGGATAAAATTATCTTCTAAGTGCAGCAATAAAATATATCCAAGAGGTTGAGACCTTACCATGCTTTTTCATATCCTCTTGTGTTTTGGCTTCCCACCAAATCAAAGGAGCACTTTCCAACCTTAATGAAGCAAAATGAATCTTTGTTTCATCATCTTTGATGTTCTAAATCCTGCAATAAACTTCAAGTTGATGAACCGAATTATCAAGTCTTTCAGCATTCACTTCACCATTATACATAGGCAGCTCGAATTTGATATCAAGTTTTAATAAGGGAGTTTTACCATGCACCCTTGCGGTATGTGGATGTGTTTGAGTAACAATGGTTGTGGAAGAGGAAGAAGATGAAGGTGATGATGCAGGTGAAGATGATGGTGGAGAAGATGGTGGTTTGTCATCATTTCCTTTTAAAGGCTTTTCATCATCTCCTCCTTTTCCTCTAGAATAACCCTCTCCTTTTGAAGACTTGGAACTTTCACCCTACAATCTTGAAGTTCTTTCTTCATAGAGAACCTTCACCATTTCACTCATGTTAAAGAAATATTTTCTGAAAATATTTTCTTCGTATGACATATTATCAGCTCCTCCTTCGTGTGACATGCTTGTTGAAGCTTCAACTGCAATTTGAGGAAGAATTTATGGTGGAGATTATGGAAAACTTTCTCTCCTTGTCCTTGACCTAACTTGAGGACTTGCAACCACAAATTTTCCTTCTCCTCTCTTGAGCTTCAACCTTGTACGCATCATAAACACTTTCAAACAATTAAATCTTCACAAAAACAAAGAAAACCAAATCTTTGATACCAAACTTGATCTGTATGAGAACTTAAAGAAAATGTGCTTAAGGTTCTGTAAATTGCAAGTGTTAAAATTGAGTTTTTGTGGGCTTTTATGTTAATTTTTAAACACATAAAGCATGAAACTAAAATTTTAAATATTCAGAAACAATAGACAAATACACCATAAAATAACCACAACACAACAAATGATGAAGGAGTTCACCCCTCCTAGGCTATGTATCCTTGTTCCAGCTTCCAATGGCTTGGTCCTCTTTCATTATGCTCAAAATGGTGATTACATACATTTAAAATGTTCAAATGGCTTCAAAACATGTTCCATCAGCTCCCTAGTTTTGTTTCTAACCGCACCCCAAATTTTCCAAAAAATGGACTGGTCCTACATATTCACCCATAATCCACTAACCAAGTTCCATTTTGGCAGAAATCCAGGTGAAATTGTCTGATAGTTAATTTTCATAATACTATTTGTATACCAGTTAGAATTAAACACTTTTGAGGTGGTTTTCGTTAGTACAGAATAATTCCAGGCGCTAAGGTCAGGTATACATAAATTCTCCCAACATTGGTTGTATGGTTTAATATAGGGGGGGGGGGGGGGGGGGTGGTCGAGGCTAAGCCCTGGCCCCTACCCCCAAACCTCTACCATATGTAATTTAAATATAAAACATGGGAAGTGGTTTAATAAGGAACATTGTGGCCCGAAGGTTAAGTGCTATTTGGAGAGAGGTCACAATGTTGAATCTTGTGGAGGCTAACTCAGATTGAAAACAAGTTTTTGGTGGCCCCCGTGCTACCACGCAGTGGCCACTGTTTGGGCCACGTGGGAGCATGTGGTTGCCACCAACCAACCAATGAAAAAACACCAACCAACACCCATAAAATGCGAACAAGTGGCATGACCTGATTGGTAAACCCTACCAAGTAAACCTTAACCATTCAACCATGCCCAAACAACTGTACAGACTATTGAATGGGCAGAATGCACAATTTTTCCTAAATTTTTCTTGTTTTGGAAAACGAACATAATGCGTTTTCGGGAGCATACGGTGTCGGTTTTTCGTGAAACAAGTTGCACTATATTCCGAACGACGAGATGTACGAGGTCATTTAAGTTCCACACCATTCTGATAACTTTAAATTTTTAGCATAATTTTGAGCACCTAATTAACATCTCACCCTCCTTTAAGAGCTTAAATTACATAGCTGAGATAATGATGAAACACACTAGAAATGATAAGCAAATCTTGGCATCAACAATAGTTTATTAAAATTGAATCAGTATTTTACATCCCAAGCTATATGCTTCACATCCAGACTAGCAATTTGAACTCAAAATAACATCCTCCTCTCTCATAGGACATGATTGGGATTTTTATGAAGGTTACAAGGCGAATTTTGGCTCTAACAACCCAAATTTTCAATTATGGAAAATTATACATTTTTAATAAACTGGCCCTAGATAACCCTACATATCTTCCTAACTATGGCAAAATTTGGAAAATTGTTTGAGGATTAGTCAAATTCCTATACTGGGAGAAAAACTTGTGTTCCACAATTATGAGATTCTTCTTCAAGTGTATGAAAATTGAGGTGAAATTTGGAAGATTGAAAATTGTATGAATTTTAGGGTTGCTTTGTCAATTTTCTTTTATAAACTCACACGTGCGATTTGGGTGCATTTTGACTTATGTGGAGGTTTTATAACATGATTTTCAATAATAAACATCTTTGGTTTTCTAAGAAAGTGTGTCGAGATGTCAAAGCCCCAAATTTTTGCAGGAATGCTAGTGTAGGAATGTTGGTGCAAGAACATAACTTGATGCAATTAATTATTGATGCATGTGTATCTTTGACAGCGACTTCATATACCTTTCTAAAACAACACAGGCACCAACATTAATAACCATTCTAATGCAAATCCTATCTAAATAAAGGAAATAGGCTAAATAATGAGCAATTACTTGATCATGATCCAAGTTTAAGATACTAGCCCAACAATTGTGTAAAATGATAGTAATAAAAATGAAAACCATGAGTAATCATAGGTTGAAAATGTGAATTAAACACGAAAATTTTGGGGCCTGACATCCCCCCATGTCGATCATCTAGCATGTTTGCATGCAAACAAAACCTCTAATAGGGACCAAACATAATTAAGACTATAAGTATACGGTTTCTATATTATAGTAATGTTGCATTGAGTTAAACTATAGGGCTAATTAAGTAAGAGGATGTAGGTAAGTGCCATATGATGTTGACACCCTTTGCATCAGTAAGATAAGAAAGACACGCGACCATAGATTCAGTGATGTCAAGATTGACATTCATTATTTTCTAACTAATGCTAGGATTGCCATAGGAATGCTAACAATGTTGTCACTACAAGGATAGTGTCATCATGAAATAGCCAGCCATCGAAATTTGCATAAGCATCTCAGGAGTAACCTTAGCCAGAAATTGTTGACCTCAATATCCTCATTACAAATAAAAGTGACATAATTTGAAAGGCATGATGTTAAAGAGGGATGGAAATATGGAAAAATAAGGATAAAAAATTGATACCTTCCGACAATGACCATCTTACCGTTATCCAAGCATATAGCTGAAACTCCTCTTGTTTAGGCTAAGTGAATCACCTGCATTAAGGATCCCACATCCATAGAAACCAAATTATTCAAAAAGATAGAACTCCAAAGAATAACACCAGAAGGATCTTAAATCCAATCTCAGAGAGATATGATAATGATTTCATGGAAAGAAAAAAACAATCGAGTAAATCATAGTGTAAAATTAACTTTAATACCATAAGCATAACCCTACTACCAGCAGACGTCTATAGTCTCGACATGGATGCATTTTAACCCTACGAAATTCCTGTGTCCCATCTATTAGATATAGATTCAAATTCATTTAAAATAATTTACTTTGGTTTATAAAATAACTGAAATTCATTGTCCTGGATTAGAAACCAGCTAACAACAGCGCCATTCACAACAACTAATAAGAATGAACAAGTTGGCTCATGATGAGACCTCTCGTCTTCTAGCTTTTCAACTAAAAGCCATTACCCTGGCTTTGTGACCGGTAGCAGGAATGTCATTCTTATTAAGACCCATGATCATGGTAGTTCGGCTCATAATGAGACCTCCTAAACTTTAATTAATCCTTTTATTTCAAAATAAACTTTGATTATGATCAACCTTTAATAGGTTTCTCAATATGAGGGGAGGAAAATCTGCTCCTTAAGATCACGGGATGGCGTGAAAGTTTTTTAATGAATAATATTTACTGGTTGGTCCTTCTTCCTTAAAGACTCATTTTAAAGAAGGCATATCAGATAATGACCAAAATATTCCTCGAGTTAATCATGTTATGGTTCTCATGAAATATCAATAGGGTTTTATAGGAGTGATCCACCATAGGAGGATTTTCATCAATACCTTCGAAGAGAAACTTGAAAATGTTTCTTGGATGACAGTCTGTTAAAATTATGAATGGAAAGTATAAAAATAACAATCCCAATGAATAATCTCATCCAATAATCAAAGTCACTTTATAAAATATGAGGTATTAAGATTGAATTGCTTCAATGACATAAATTTCAATAGTTGTGCCTTAAGAATTGCAATTTCAAGAGTTCTACTATACAATTTTATTTCAAATGGAATTTTTATTCATTTCTCTTATACTACCCTATCCTAATTTAAAGAGAGGAAGATCCCCTTCAAGTGTAGGATTACTTCCAATGTATCTATGTGTGTAACATAATGCTAAACATACTCACACTCAATTTTAAAGAATAAACTTCAAGACAAACCAGAGTATGAGCAACTAGTTGCTTTAATTGATATGGTACCAAGAGTTTTTGAATGATGAAGAAATAAGGTGTGTTGACGATTGCTTGAAACCAAGATTAAATTGGATCCACATATTTATGACTCTCCAAATCATAGAAATCTTCTACAACTTGATAATCACTCTCTTAGAGGCATAAGGGATCTAGTGAAAGATAAAAGAAAAATCCCTCAATTTTGGGCTCAAATATTTTCTTTCAAGATTGACAAGAATGGTTAAGGTAAATTCTAGGGTTTTTAGCTTCAACAATAGTTTCAAAAAATATTCCAATTATAGATTGTTCCTCTAATGGTATTTGAATTAGATCTTCCTGGGGTGAATGTTATGTAGTGATAGGAGATGTTTCCAAACTCATCCATTCCCCCAACCTCAAAGATATATCATTACACTCTGTAGCGGAGTCAACGGGAAGAATAGGTGTTTTAAATTATTGTGCAATGTGCTAGTTTTCATTAGGGTTTGGGATATGGTTTATACTAGGCTTCGGATTTGGATTAGGATTTGGGTTAGGGCTTCAACTAGGGTTAGGTATAGGGTTTGAATTAAGGTTAGGGATAAGGTTTAGATTAGGGATATGTATAGGTATTGAATGAGGGTTAGGATATGGATTAGGATAAGGGCTAGGGTATGGATTAGGGTAAGGTTGCACAGGTAGTTGGGACCATATAGGATGATAACTTAATGGTGCACTAGCTAGAAATTGTGGTTGTTTTTGTTGTTCAAGTAATTGATTTTTCATGAATGATTGTCCTAGGTAAAAGGCTCCAAACCATTCTTGGGGCCATGAAGAAGAGGGTCAAGGAGAGGGCCATTGTGGCCATGAAGTAGGGTATTCAATTGGAGGAGGATTAAAATTTTTCCATGGAACTACAATATTATAAATCTGTTGAGGAATTTTCTCACAATAATAAGCATTAGTCCAAGTATTAAATGGTGATGGTTTTGAATCATACCTTGCGGTTGATTCGATTCCTTACTTGATTTCCTGAGTACCTTTAGTAATCCAGGAAGTGATGGGAAATTTTATTTTTCATGAGCCTCTTCACAAATTCTACAAACTTTTAAGCTACTAAGTGGATACCTTCCAAGGAAGTAACAATGTAAACTTTGAAACGGTAACTAAAACGAGTACCCACTTTCTTGAGGTAGCAAAAAGTCATCTGATTTTGAAAAGTGTTGATTCAGAATACCTTTTTTTTACCATATTTTTAACACTTTAAATTTTATTATGTATCAAGTATGAACATTGTTTTTTAATTGTTAGTGATTTTCATGTTAATTTTGAAAAGTATTGATGCGGAATCAACCCCCTTTTTTAGAGGACTTATTTTTTACACTTTAATTTTTCTAATATATGAAGTGTGGATTTTTATTTTTTTTCGGTGATTTTCATGCGGCATTTAAATTTTTTTAAGGCATATTTTTGACACTTCATATTTTCTTATCTCCTAAGTAAAAATAATTATTTTTTAAATATTGATTATTAAACCATTTTTCAAGTTGTCTTAATCCTCTAAATGTTTTTTGTCCCAATATATTCAATTTTTGAAGGTTTTCCAATTTATTTTTTCTGTTTTCCATTTAGTGTTTTTTATAATAAATTTTATTATTTTTTTTAGAGTAAAAAAAAAATAATATCTTGAGGTTATGATTTCCTTAATATTTATATATAGTTAGCTAATATTTCAATACACATAAAATAATTGTCACTAAAAAATAATAATTCTCAAAACTCGACAAAAAATAAGCATTTTACATATAAATTAATTAAAAATATATGTATTTAAAAAAAAATTCCTACAAATAAAATGTTAACTCAAATAAAATTAGGGGAAAAAGGAATTAAAAAATTAGAAAAATGACCAATTTTATTAATTTTATATAACAAAAAAAATGATAACATTTGAAGAAAAAAAATTTCAATAAAAATTTCAGTATTTAAAAAAAAATGATATCTAAATACAATTAAGTTATTAAAAAAACACTTCAAAATTTAATTAAGAAAAAAATTAAGGAAAAAGACATGGAAAAAAATAAATGTATAAAATAAAAAACAATAAGATAAGAAAAAAAACATTTAAAATTATTAAAAAAAAAACAATTTTAAAAATAAAAAAAATAAAAATATATAATTAAAAAAACCATATATAATTTTATTTTAAAATTAAAAAAAAAAAAAATACTAAATTAAAAACAAAATCAATAATATATATATATATATATATATATATATATATATATATATATATATATATATATATATAAGAACAAAATCATAAAACTAAAAAAAGAAAAAAACAATTGGGTTAGACGAGGGCTACCAAGCTCCGCCGATCCACGGCAGCTGCCCCTCGTGCCACCGGAGCTAAGCTGATTCTCAGAATCGGCTGGGCACCAGCCGATTCTAAGAATTGGGATTTTGCCCCTTCGAGCCCCTAGCGGGCTCAACCCGATTTTGAGAATCAGGTTGACCACGCCGAAAGGCTTAAGGGCCACAAATTTTTTATTTTTTCATATATTTGTTATTAATTTTTTTTTTTTAATTTTAATTTGTTTTTAGGTTTTTTTTAAAATTATATTTGTGTTCAATTTTTTATTTTTTTAGTTATTTTAATTGTGATTTTTTAAAATTTGTTTTAGGTTTTTATTTTTTGTTGTTTAATATTTTTTATTTTTTTACTATGTTTTTTATTTTTATTTTTTCAAATGTAATAATTTGTATTCTTTTATTTTATTTAAATTATCTAATAAAGTATTATTTATTGTTTTGTTTCCTTCGTCAAAATTTTCTTTAATTTAATTTTTTTATTGTTTAATTATTATTATTATTATTATTATTATTTATATTTTAAATTTTTATCTTTATCTTTATCTTTACAAGTTAATTTGTTTTTTTTTCCTATTTTTATGTTTCATTTTTTTTTTGTCTTTATTATATATTTTTATATATTTGTTTTCTTGTTGTCCCTTTTTTTTAATTTTATATCTTTTTTCTAATATATATTTTATTTACTTTTTCTTTTTTTTCTTCTTCTGGTTCTTCTTAACTTTTGTTTTTATTTGTAAATTTTTGTTCTCATTTTTCTTTTGAAATTTTAAGGTTTTTTGGAGTCATGATATTTTATATTATTCTAGCATCTTCACTTTTTGTTTTCAGGGTGTTTTTGGCACACAAAAATTAGTTTTCAGTGCCATTTTTTAAACATGTTGAAAATTTACCTCAAGAAAAAAAACATTATTCTAGCATCACCACTTTTCGTTTACGAGCTGTTTTTCATGTTTTTTGGGGTTTTTTTGCGAGAGTTTTCATTTTGAGTTTATAATTCTCATTTCATAGTTTACGTTGTTAAGTGTTTCTTCCTATAGTTGGCACAGAAAAGCAACAGTGGTTCTTCATCCTTATGTTTTTCCTACTAATCATCCAATGTTGAAATCAGATATTTTAATAATATTATCTTAATGTTCAAGTAAAATACTAATTTTTTCACTTATGGGTTCATGATTGGATGATTTTTATATCTCTGCAACATCATCAAAACTCCTCATTGAAATATTCCTCAAAATGCCATTTTTTGTTCTCAAGAAGCCAACTGGTATATTTTGTCAGCACATCGGGTAAGTATATAGATAGGAGGGGTTCTTACAACACTTTAAAAATGAAGGCCTTCAAAATAAATGTGAAAGAAAGAAAGAAAGAAATTCAAAGAACAAAAACTTGCAAGAGAAACTAGTTAAAAAGCAAACCAAACTGCAACAAGTTCACCAAGGTCAATCCCCTAAGCGCCTCCCCTGCAACAATGCCAAAATATTGGGTGTAGTGTATGGTGGATTAATGGACCAAAATTTAATGTCAATCTGGGATCTGTGGGCTTTGAGGCGCATCACTAGAAATTCCAGAGAAGGACTTCAGCAACCTACAAAACAAAACCCTAGTTTGTGTAGAAATTTCTCACACCTTAGGATTCCCACACTAGTCAATCCATGCTCTAATCTTGCACTCAGAAACAATATTTAGAAATAAAGTCATAAATATTAATCTTAAAATATGTCAAAAATATGTAAGCAATCCCTAATTATTAGCAAAATCACTCATTACTCTAGACCATGCACTAACAATCTTCCAAGTTCTTGAAAACAATGCATAAACTCCCAACTCAATTCCTATACTAAGTATGAAAAATTTTAAAAGAAAAGTACACTAATCAATTTGGACACTAGCTACTTCACTCATTAACTCATCAAGCCAACTGAGATCACAATTGAAATAAATGATCAAGAAATATAAAAGGAACACAGGCCTCAATCCTGTAATTCCAAAAGAATGCTTAAAGGAATCCAAACATTCTTGCAATATATCAATTCCAATCTCATATTCTTGTACTAATGCAGATTCTCCCTCTTTGTGTATAAACAATGCAACTAAATATCTACCTAAAGTGCAATCAACATAAACTAATGCGTAAATTATATAAGCAAACAATGTGTGCATGAATAGGAAATAATCACTATATGTCCCTTGCATCTACTCTCTAACAAATGTCTTGTCTTCCAAATCATATATTTATTTAAGTTATTAATGGTGGTGCAGGAAAGACAACTTGGAGAAAAACACACTTTTTAATCTTAGAGTTACAAGCCAATGTCATGCAGATAATTATCCAAAACAAAGCTACATGTATACAATTTAAATGATCAAAACCTCCTTCATCCAATAGTCTTCTCTACAATCAAGGCTTCATCAAATATTGCAAGTGCATAAGTTTAAACCATTGTTTCAATGATTACAAGTGCAGGTTGTGTAAATGAAATTGACAACAAGAATATGCAACCTTTATAAATCAAGCAGACACAATAATAAATTATGCAGACTATGTTCTCACAATAATACAAAATGGATCAAATATTGTCTCACGGTTTGCATTCAAAATCTAGTCTCAATTTTTGGTTCAAAGTCACCTTAACTTTGCATTTTGGTTTTAGTTTATTAATAAAGTCTCGATCCACTAGATGAAAATAAAATCACTGAGATTTTCAAGACTTGTTAACTCATTCAATAGTAAACAATGATCTCATTAAATTCTTCTAAAACACTGACACAATATTCAACAAGAGGCTTTGAATATCAAAGATCTGTTGTAGTTATATTACGATAGAGGAATTAAAGGATATAATGGATCTGCAACTTATGAAACTAAAAAAAATTATAGAGCTATGAAAATAGTAGAAAATAACAGAAAATATATCTCAAGCACACAACCCTAAATCATGAAACTTTGAAAAGAAATTACAATAGTTGACACATCAATCTTATAACAAAACACACACCATAAACATATCTACAAATCCACACAAGTATTATAAAATTAGAGGGATATTGAGCTGTTCCATTGGGCCCTACCATTCCAGCTCTCACAATCCTTTAAGAGCTTAAATTACAGAGCTTAGATAATGACAAAACGCACTAGAAATGATAAGAAAAGCCTAGCATCAGTAGTCTTTTATTAAAATTGAATCGGTATTTTACATCCCAAACCATATGCTTCATGTCCATACCAGAAATTTGAAGTTAAAATAACATCCTCCTCTCTCACAGGCCATGGTTGGGCTTTTTATGAAGGTTACAAACTGAATTTTAACTCTAAAAACCCAAATTTTCAATTCTAGAAAATTTTGCATTTTTAACAAATTGGCCGCAAAGAACCCTGCATATATTCCTAACCATAGCGAATTTTGGAAAATCATTTGAGGCTTATTCAATTTCCTATATTGGGAGAAAATCTCGTGTTCCCAAATTTCTAGATTCTTCTTCAAATTCACATAAATCGAGGTTAAAGTTGGTCGTTTGAAAATTGTATGAATTTTGGGGCTGATTTGTCAATTTTCTTCTAGAAACTCAAATGTGTGACCTGAGTGCATTTTGACTAATGTAGAAGTGTTAGAACATCATTTTGAACAATAACCATCTTAGGTTTTCCCCAAAAGTGTGTCGAGATGTTGAAGCCCCAAAATTGTGCAAGAGTGATGGTGTAGGAACAAAACTTGGTGCAATATCTTTGACTGTAATTTTATACACCTTCCTAAAACAACAAAATCACCATCATTAATAACCATTTTGATGCAAATCTTATCGAAATAAAGGAAATAGGTTAAATAAGGAACAATTATTTGATCATGCTCTAAGTTTAAGATACTAGCCCAACAATTGTGTAAAATGATAGTAATAACAATGAAAACCATGAGTAATTATAGGGTGAAAATGTGAATTAAGCACGATAATTCAGGGGCCTGACAATATGATTTTCCTGATTTTTTATTCTGAAATTATTAAATACTTTTAATATATTGTAAAAATATTGGATATATTGGAAGTAAATCTCCATGGTTAATTATATCAATTGTTCTTATTTAGATAATTTCGTCTTTATTGGACACACTATGAGGTTGGTTCGCTCTGTAGAATTCAAACGGTAATTTTATAGGTTTTATGGTAAGATCAGGGTGTTCACTGACTCCACCCTTTCCACCAACAACCAACATAACTTCTTGTGATTTTTTGGTTGCCAATGGCCCGAGGTAACATAAAGATAAACCCTCCATGTTCACTAAAAAGTTGGAATAGATCATAGAAGTTGAGGTTAGTGTGCCTCAATCCAGATCTCGTGCCCTACAACTCACCGAAATGGTTTTGGTTTTCCAATTCATAGGGATTTTTCCATCCCCAAGATATGTTCATATATGAGTTGAAAAAATGGAAGCCCATAATCAAGGGTTTGATCACTCTGACCTTCTGCAGAAAAGGATTTTGCACCTTCTTTTTCAAACTTAAGGAGGATCGTGAAATTGTCTTTTGGAGTGACCCATACTTTATGGGATCTCAAGGGTTATACCTGGACCGATGGAGTCCAAACATTAACCTTGAAGTAATGTTTCATCTATTGTTCCTTCTTGGGTGAAACTTCCCTTTCTACCCTTTGCATTTTTGCAATGATACTTCCTTACAAAGTGTCTAAACATTAGATGATAATATTGGTAGTGGTTAAATTATTCAAATCTCATTCTTGTTTATGAATTTAGTTCACTTTATTTGTTGTTGTTTATTTGTTGTTCATCATTCATTGTTTAATTGTGTCTATGCAATCCCTTGTTTTGCAACTACAAGAAACCCTACATCCTTGTATATTATTGAATGAGGCCTGCCACAGTTGATGTGATGACTTGGAAATGTGTGCCTTATCATTTTTTCACCTTTCCTTAGCTTATATTGCTTTCCAACCTTGATTTTAGCATATTTTCATGCTCGTTGGACTATCTCTTGTAGCAAAACAAGGACTCATGTAGCAGTTTGCAATTCACCTCTAAAACTCACTCGGATTTGCACCCAAATCATGATTTACCCTCTTTGATGTATTACAATGCTCTTGGAACCCTAAAAATGGAATTTAGAAGTAGAGAGACTGCGTATATTCCTTTATTTTAATTTCTATAGAAATTGATTCTTTCCTACATAATTAGGGTTTAATGTTTGCAATATTTTATTTTATTATTTTGTTTGATTTCCTTGAAAAATAATATAGGTGTGCTTTCGTTCCACTTGTAGATAGAGTAGTCAGGCTTTCTTTATTGCAGTTGTCCTAGGTTTCCTTGTTGTCCTTCATTTCTTACAATTTTAGCTTTTCCTATAGCATAGAATAGATAGCTCTATGTACAACTATATTTCACCTCAGCTCTTCGACCTACATAAAATTCAACAAAAGGGAAGATATGGTGCCTACTACACATATAGTGATGGCCCCTCTTAAGTTTTTACAAATTCTAGGTTGAAAATTAAAGTTGAGACCCTTGGGAGTTGCAACATTGGAGTTGCAGTCATTTTTAGGGAGGTTTCGAAGTATGTATCTTATTTTTTTATTAGTTTATATAATCTTTATTTCATTTCACATCATGCAAAAAGAAAAAAAATACATTAACATTTTATTTTTCAAAAAAAATTACAAATAAAAGGAAAATATATTTCTTTATTTTATGCATCGAAGAGTTAGGGACAAAACAAGAAAATTATTACCAAAAAACCCCACTTCCACTAATAGCCAACCTCTTTTTTCTAATTGTGAGCCTACTGTCCTTTCCACGGGGAATATTCAGGCACTTTTTGGTGAGCAAGTGAGGATCTTTGAGGAGATCACAACCCACCAATACCATGGCTAGAAATAGACTAGCAGAAGTGTTCACATTCCCAATTAGAGAAACAAATGGAGAGGCCAAAATGAAAATAAGTAATCCATCTATCCTCCCACACTTATATGGTCTAATCATAAAAGATCCTGACATTTCATGTTTGATTTTGTTGTAGTATGCAAGACTTATGACTATACAACTGATGAATAGAAGCTAAAATTGTTCCCTTCCACTTTTAAAGATGCATCCCTTTTATGGTTCATGAGCCTAGAAGGGGAAAACATCGCCTCATGGGAGAAAATGCAACAAGATTTCAATAATAATTATTGAGATTATTATAGAGCAATGGATACCAGAGATGAAATATTCAAAATGGTTCAAGGAGAAAATGAGTCTCTGGAAGATTATTGAGGAAATATTTCAATTGAGTTACACAAGGGCACATAATTTCACCTAGATCTATATACCTTGAATCTAGTCCTCCTATGAGGATTTAGGGAATAATTGATGGAAGCACTCAACCTTATAGCCAATGGAGGCATATATTATCTCAACTATGATGAAGTCAAAATGGTATTCAAAAATCATTCAAGGGTTGTTAGAAAAAGAGGTAGAGTAAAAAAAAGTTCAGTAAGTCCCTATTCCTCCTCCATGAGTACTAAAAATGAGATAGGAGGTATGTTATAGGATATGAAGACTTAATTCTTACAAAAAAATTCCATGCAAATGGACACCCTTTAAACCAAGAGAAAACATGAGGAAGAAGAAAAGGAATTAGCCATATTCTACCCCCAATGCACTAAAAGGCATCCTAGGAATGAATCCCCTTTAAATGTCATATAAATATGTTTTGTGTGTGAAGAAAATAATTCCACTAATAAGTATCCATATTTTCCAAGTCTGAATGTTGTATACCAGGGAGTAGAAGGGAGTGTGGAGTAGCTATGCTTTTTTAACCAAAAGAGGCGACAAGCCCCTCAATAGTTTCAACAAGGTATGAACCTACCCTCTCCTTTAAATGATAATTAAAATGTTCATTATCAACCTTGGTATCCTCCTAATCCTTCACCCTATCATATTCCCACTCCTTGGCCATATCCTCCTCAAAATGTTACTCACCCCTTCCAACCCTACCCTACTCAACCTCCTTAATGGGGTAATCCATCACTAAGATAGAGGCCTCAGGTGGACCAACCACCTTCCCTAATTCCTCCTCCTCAGCAATCCTAAACACCCCAAAAAATTCCTCTGAAGCAACCACAAATTATTTCCCAACCAAATCCAAATCCCAACAATAGGTGGGCTCAACCAATCTACAACGAAGAAACTACTTACCAAACCTATGTTATAGAAATATAGGAAATCAACCTTAGGTCTGGGGAGGTCCTTCTAAATGTTCATCCACCTCCTCCAATAGAGAATGTAAAATATGGGAAGCAATAAACTATACCTCAAGTCACCCTACCAAAACCTCCATGTCTCGAAAGGTTGAAAACTCACAAAGAACACACCCTAGAAGAAGCAAAAATTTTGGGAGAATTCGAAATTTTGTGTGTCAAGGTTCTTCTCCTTCAAACCATCAAATATGTTCCTATATACAACACGTTAATTAAGGAAGAATACCTTAGAAGGCCAGGGATAAAGAAAAAGGGTTCCCCTGCTATTAATGACATAGGGAATCTAGTTGATCTTATGCTTGGGGGAGTAATTATTCCCAAGTACGTAGACCATGGGACATCAATGACATTGAAATTCCAAAAATTCTCATTGATCTAGGAGTTGTAATAAACATCATGACCAAGGAAACCATGCTTAAAATTAACCTCCAATGATATCTAACAAAGACCTCTATTGTGCTACAACTTGTTGATAGGTCTACAGTAGCCCCTGAAGGAATCATACAATATGTAATGGTCTCTATGTATTATTGGGGGTACCTCATGTATTTACTTGTCCTTCATCCCAAGACCACGTTCATTGGCCACCCACTCATCTTGGAAAGACCTTAGTTAGCAATTGTTGATGCATACATTAGTTGTAGGGTTGGAAACATGACCAACACCAATGGAAAATCAAGAAAATAACTTGTATTATACCCACAAGCTCAACCTCTCATTGAGGATGAATTTACATAATGGGTAAAGGAAGAAGAAGACGACTCTTGCCTCTCATTATCCTACCCCATATCTGCATTAGAAACTACCATTAGCAGTAATAAAAATGATGAAGAAAATCTAAATGATAAATTTATACAAAACCAATACCATGCTTCCATGATTATTAATGGGATAAAAGAAGATTCATCTATGGGGAAGCTTAGTTGTTTTGAATACAACTCATGGGAAGTTTTGTTACTTGTCAATTTTGAGTAGAATAATTTGAAAACCATAGAAATAAACATTTCAAAAACCTTAAAAATCATCCCCTTTCTCTCAGCTAATCAAGAATACCAACTACCCATTGTCTTGAAGTAACATGTTGATGCATTTTCATGGGAATATAAAGAGATGAATGGAATACCTCCTTTTATATGCAATCACCATATATATATACATATATGTATATATATATCTACATATATGTATATATATATATATACATATATGTATATGTATATGTATATATGTATGTATGTATGTATGTATGTATATAAGGATCATAAACCTATTCGCTAGCCACAAATGTGAACGAACCCTGCATTAAAAGATATTGTGAAAAATGAATTTCAAAATTTATTGTATGCAGGATTTGTTTATCTTCTCTTGGATAATGAATGGGTGTCTCCCAGAGTCATTGTCCCAAATAAAAATGGAAAATGGAGAATCAATTGTGACTACATATAATTGAACAAATCCATTAGAAAGGATCATTTTCCATTTCCCTTTATTGACCAAGTTATTTATGTCCTTGCAGGGAAAAATTTCTCCTCTTTGGATGGGTTTAATGGGTAAAACCAAATCCAAGTCGGCCCTAAATATCAGGATAAGACCACCACACATGTCCATGGGGAAATTTTTCTTATATACATCTCCCATTTAGCCTACATAATGCCCCTACCACCTTCCAGAGGGCCATGTTGAGTATATTATATGATCTTGTGCATGATTCAGTGGAAATATACATGGATGATTTTACACCTTATGGGGGTGATTTCCAAGAGGCTCTCTCAAGCCTAAGAAAGTTGTTGAAAAGGTGTAATGAGATGAACCTCTTCTTTAGCCATGAGAAATTATTATGTCTAATGAATGAGGGGATTGTCTTAGGGAATTTCCTCTCTTCAAAAGGAATCCAAGTGGACCCTAACAAAATAGGCATCATAAAAAAAATTATTTCTCCTCAAAAACAAAAAGATGTTATAAGTTTTCTAAATCATGTTGGATATTATCGAAGACTCATCAAAGACTTTAGCAAAATTACTTCTCCTCTATTTTAATTTACTAACAAAATATGTCGTGTTTTATTGGACATATTTATATGAAGAAGCATTTGAGGGAATTAAGAAAAAGTAATGACAAAACTTGTTGCCAAAGGTATGAATTGGACCCTACCCTTCCACATCCATATAGATGCATCAGACGAGGTGATTGGAGTCTCTCTAAGACAACTTGATAGTCAACTCCCATATGAATCTTATTTTGTTATAAAAAAACACATCGAAGGATGAGCTCAAATACAAAGTAATTGAAAAGGATTTTTTTTCCTTTGTACATTTTTTACACAAATTTAGAAATTACATCATGGGTTGTCAAGTATTTTTTTAAACTAACAATCCAACAATCAAATACTTAATGAATAACCTAGATGTTAATTTTCATATAATTAGATGGTTATTATTGTTACAAAAATTTGACTTGACTATTGTTGACAGGCCAACAAAAAGTAATTTTGTTATAGATTTTCTATCAAGACTAACCCTGACTACAGATGAAGAAGTGGTACATGACTAGCTTGCTGATGAACATGTTTTTTCCATATCACTCTTGTCTCCATGGTTTTTTGACATTGGCAATTTTATAGATACCAGTCAATACTATCCTCATATTACTTTGAAGGAGAAAAACATGATTGTTATAAAGAGTTCTTCGTACACTTGGATTGGGGGAAACCTCTTCAATTTGGGGCCTTATCATATTCTAAGAATATGTGTGGGGGACGATGAAGTTTATGACATCCTCTCAACTTGCCATGATGGACCTTATGGGGGTCGTTTTGCTGCAAAGAGGACATCCTAAAAAATCCTGCAACCAAGATACTTTTGTCCGATTCTTCATAAGGATGCCTTGAGATATACTTTCCAATGTGACGAATTCCAAAGGATGGGGAAACCTACTTGGAAGGATGATATGCCTATCTAACCTCAAGTGTATTTCGGGCCATTTGAGAAGGGGAGAATGGACTTCATTTGTCCCATTCATCCTCCATATGGGCAGAATCCATACATCATTTTTTGCACAAACTACCTGACTAAGTGGGCTAAAGTGAAGGTAGTGAAAGATGTAATAGAACAAAAAGTGGTTGAGCTTCTAAGAGAGAATATCTTCTATAAGTTCCTCTTTCCAAGGGAACTAGTGACAAACCAAGGCTCCTAGTTCACTTCCAATATGATTGATGGGATAATGAAACAAAACCACATCCAAAATTGGAAGTCTACTCTATATTATACTCAATAAAATTAACAAACATAGGTGTTGGGCCTCCAAAATTTCATCCGTTTTCACCTTTATTTCCATGATTTTACCCTGTTTTTGTAGCTCTATAGCCCCAAAACCTTACATTAAGTAACCATTTTCATTATCATATGGGTTTAACATTAATATTTTCCAAGTCATTAATTTTAAGTATTCTAAGTGAATTTTTTATTAAATATTAGTAAATTAACATGTTTTCATATATATCTAAAAGTTTTATGAGTTTTGTGATATTGTAGGCCTACTTGGGGATTCTTGAAGATTCCTATTTGGCCATCCAACCACGAATTCGAATTTCAAATTCCAACTCATAAATATTTGTGGAATATTTCTAGAGGATGTGGATCATTAACACATTCAAAGGAGAAGAATCATGGATAAGAGAATTTTGAGAGGATATGTATCTTACATTTTTAGATGATTGGTTGTAACCACAAGAGATAAATGTGGATTTAGGAGAGATTTGAGTATTTATATTTATTGCATATTTATCCTTAATTTTTGTATAAATAGGAGTGCATCATTCATACAAAGGGTTGTCAAGTGTAGTCAATTGTTAATTGTTAGCTAGTGGCTAGTTGATAGTTAGAGGTTCCTAGTTCTAGATGTAATTTGTAAAGTGAGGATAGAAAATTCTTGTAATATCTTATAACTTTTTTTTATGAAATTCATTCTGCCACATTGATCTCCAAGATGTGATATTTTTTTAGTGTGCTTGCTGAGGAATGGAGGGCCCCAATAAACCACAGTTTGCACATGTTTGTACATATTAGTAACATAGTATAGTTATGTTATTTCATTTCTTTTCAGCAAGTGTGTTTCCAGTTTATGCAAGTGTGTTTTTCCTTTCAAAAAAGTGTTATTTCATTTCAGTAGGTGTGAGTGTGATTTCAATTCAGCATTTCATTTATGCAATTGTGGTGTGATTTCAATTCATCATTTCATTTATGCAAGTGTGATTTCAATTTTCAAGCAAGTGTGATTTCCTTTATGCAAGTGTGATTTCAATTTCTTTATGTTTGGTTTGCATTTGATTGATTTAATTAAATTTGTAGTTAGTTTTAATTGCATTAGATTAATCTATTCTAATAAATAACCACGTAGTACATATAGTATAGGTATACCTCATCAGCTTATGAAACCCTTGGTTGAAAAATTAAATGACAGGAATTTAACTCGAAATCAAATCACCCAACAAGAGGTTATCCTTATGTCCAAAAGAGTGAAATTGAACGTATGATTGTAGAAATGCTAGAGGCTGGTATAATTCAACCTAGTCAAAGTTCTTTCTTTTCTCCAGTCGTATTGGTGCACAAGAAGGATGGATCATGGCGCATTTGTTTGGATTATAGGGAGATCAATAAGATCACTATTAAATATAAATTTCCCATTCCTGTCATTGATGAATTATTGGATGAATTACATGGAGCAATGTATTTCACCAAGTTGGATCTCCATTCAGAATATCATCAAATTAGAATGAAGACTGAAGACATTCTGAAAACAGAATTTTGAACTCATGAGGGTCCTTATGAATTTTTGTTCATGCCTTTTGGCCTTACAATGCACCTTATACATTTCAAGGGTTGATGAATTCCATTTTCAAACCCTTCCTTAGAAAAATTGTTTTATTATTTTTTGATGATATACAAATCTACAGCAGGTCTTGGAAGGATCATGTTCAACATGCTGACATAGTGCTCAAACGATTGGAGGATAAACAATTATATGAAAAAACCTCTAAATGTTTCTTTGGAGTAAAAGAGGTGGAATATCTGGGTCATATTGCATCTCGAGAGGGTGTTAAGGTAGACCCTAAAAATATTAAAGCCATTAAGGAATGGAAAGTACCGACAACCATAAAGTATTTGTGAGGATTTCTCGGGTTAACAGGGTATTATCGCAAGCTTGTTAATAATTATGGGAGAATAGCATCACCTCTAACAATATTGTTGAAGAAATATGCATTTTCTTGGACTCCTGAAGAAACTAAGGCCTTTGAATATCTTAAAGAGGCAATGTGCCAAGCACCAATTTTAGCTACGCTAGAATTCACAAAAATCTTTACTGTAGAATGTGATGCCTCAGGAAATGGAATTAGTGTTGTTTTAATGAAAGAAGGAAGACCCATTTCTTTTGAAAGTCATCCAAAGGAAAGAGTGTTGTCATAGTGGTAGTTGATAGGCTTACCAAGTATGCACACTTTGGTGCATCATCTCATCCATTTAAAGCAAGTACGGTTGTTATTGCATTTATGGAAACAATTCAAAAGCTACATGGAAACCCAAAGATTATTGTAAGCGATAGAGATCCCATTTTCACTGGAAATTTTTGGATGAAATTATTTAATTGTTTGGGTACTCAACTAGCTCATAGCTCATCTTATCATCCTCAATCTGATGGGAAAACTGATATAGTGAACAAATGTTTGGAAGGATATCTTTTTTTCTTTATATCTGATAAACAAACATTATTAATCAATGGTTACCTTTGGTTGAATGGTGGTATAACACTTCCTTCCACACTACAGCAAAAATGACCCCATTTATGGCACTTTATGGATATCATCTGTCGTCCATCACATCATATTTAAGAGAAAATTATAAGGTTCAAGCAGTGGAAGATCATGTCGAGCATCAACAACAAGCTCTCCAACTCTTAAAGGATAACCTAAATTTGGCACAGAATCAAATGAAACAACAGGCAAATCAACGTCGCAGCAAGAGAAGTTTTAATGTAGGGGACTGGGTGTTTTTATGGCTACAACCATACAAAAAAATATCCCTCAAGCAAGCTAATAAGGATAATAAATTATTTCCAAAGTACTATGGTCCTTACAAGGTGTTGCAAAATATTGGTACTATGGCATACAAATTGGAGCTTCTTGCATCTCCCCGAGTGCACCCAGTTTTCCATGTTTCATGCTTAAAGAATGTTATAGGTGCCAAACTTCCAGTTCAAACAATATTTCTAGAAATTTATGAGGAAGGAAAAATCATATTGGAACCTGAAGCAGTCATGGGAACAAGAACTTGTTAGCTACGAAATTGATCAATTTCAGAGTATCTCATCAAGTGGAAGAACTTACCCACTACAAATTCCACATGGGAGGATGAGAATTTTATACATAATCATCCAGAACTACTCAAGTGTTGAGCACAACACGTTTTTGAAGGAAAGGGGCATGTTAGGGCCCTACATTACTAGTGTAGTCCCTTATTTTTGTTAGTGTATCCCCCTTATTGTTATTGTTGTACCTCTGTAGTCCCCATATTGTTATTATTGTGCCCTTACATTATTATTGTTAGGTTGGCTAGGATTATATTGTGACCTCATGGACTCCTATATATAGAAAGGAGGTTTTTTCATGTGTGTCATCCAAGAATTGTTCATTTATGTAATGTAAAGGAGGTTTTCCCCTCTGAGTGGTTGATTTCTAAGGCGTTTATCTCTCTTTTCTTCTATTTTGGGAGCTGGTTTCATAACAATGAGAATGTTAACTACTTTATGCTACATTAATAAACCATAGAAGTGATGCATTGTTAATACATAAACCAATGTATGACATATCAACAACTATATAACTAACATGTGGTATATATGTGCCCACATGTCACAACCATATACCATGTCTGCAAGATACACATTATTGCCAACTTTGAATTATTTTTCTATTTGCGTAACTCTTTTTACTATATTGGGTTGTCTTTAAGTTTTGTGTGTTCTTAATGATTTCTTATTACATTTATTTCAACATTTCAGTCCAAATGTGGTATTTACTAGATTGCCCAAAAATACAAGTGCATTATATCTTCAACCATATAATGCCTCTAAAGGACTCATTTGTATTGATGCTTGATAACCATTATTATAAGAAAATTATAACAAATGTGGGTAGCCTTTATATTTACTTGGTTTACTCTTGACATAGTTGCAAATCATATCTTCCAATACTTGATTTGTCCTTTCTTTTTAACCATCTATTTGTGAATGATAAGTAGGGATAAGATTTTTTTATGTACCTAAGCCTTCAAACAATCCTTTCCAAAATATTGATTTGGCTTTAGATATCTATCTAATATGATTTTGATAGGTACTCCATGCAACTTGAAAATTTTCTTTCATAAAAAATTTTGCAATATTTACCGCTTTAAAAGTGGACTTTATAGTGATAAAGTGAACATCCTTGCTTCATTTATCAACTACAACCATGATGGTACCATGGTGTTTTATTGTTCTTGGTAATCCTACGATGAAATCCATGGTGAATACTTCCCATTTCATTCAAGATGGGTAGAGGTTGCAAAAATCTTGTCGGGTGGTTGTGTTCCACTTTAACTTGTTGGGTTTCAACATAATTTGCAATTTTATTTTTCAATCCGTCGAAGAATAATGCTTCCTTATTGCAATGATCATTTTTTAGTAACCCAGGTTTCCTAAGTAAGCTTTCTTCTACATTTCATCCAAGTTGAGTTTTTTAAATCGATTGAATCAAGAATATACAATCTATCCTAATATACCATCAATCTTTCTATAGTTATCTAATAACCATCATGTTTTTGTTTTGGTGGCTCTTGTTGTAAACTTTTTTTTATTTGTAGAAAATACTCATCTTCATACAAATATTCTTTTATTCTAGACTTCAAATCAAATTCACAAGTGTTGATAGTTTTTAAGTGTATAATTAATTAAATGTAGTTTAGAAATTATTGTGTAGATTCAAAACTACTCATGAAATTTAATAAAACACAAGATTCAAATTTACTCTATTGCTCTACAGAAAATAAATCATGATCGAGAACACATATCATCAACATGAAAAAAGAAACATCAGACATGCAAAGATATTTATCTAGGGTAAATCAACTTCTCAAAACCCCTTCCTATATGTATTGCATTAATAAAATAATAGAGATGAAATACATATGTTTCTCAAGCTTGAGCACATCTTGCAAGTGTATAGTTATCCCTCTACCTGGCTGGCTGGATTTGGCCAAAACTTAGCCAATTTTCAAGCCCTCAAAGCTCTTATTTCATTGTGTTGTTCCTTGAGAAATTAGCCCCTATTTTTTAGAAAATTTCCTCAATTGGATTGCGTAATTCGTTTAGGCTAATTCTTTGACTACATGCACCACCTATAAACATGGGAATAATCTACAATTGATAGTACATTGTCTTGGAATCTCCATCTCAACTGGGTAACTCGAATTCTCTACATGCATCAATTATTTTGGGCTGATTGATTAGTTAACCGGTTGATCACTAAGTGTGACTGAAGTTCCACTGCACATTTTGACCCTCCACTAGTTCATCCAACAGTTGGAACTAGTTTAACTAACCATAACTCAAATTAATTGAACTAGATTGCTACAAATTAGCAATCAATCATAATAAATTGAACTCAAGCTTCCCCAACTCGAATTAACTGAGTTAATTGAGTGACAATTTCCATGTCACCTTAGTTAACTACCTACAAGGTTATGCTGATGTGGAAATTTGAATTTTCTCTAGTTGGCCACGCAAGGTCAAACTAGTATTTTCTTGTTGCATTTTAAACACTCCCTCTCAGAAAGAAAGGGATTATTTGACACCCCAATATTGCCTCTATGGAACTCGAATTTTCCTCTTGAAAAATATTTATCAAAATATATGTATCTTGTTTGTCTGTTGGAATTTACTGCAACAACATTATCTGCCTTTGCACACAACCTCATAGATGGTGACACCAGGTATATGTGTGTGTGTGTGTGTGTGTGTGTGTGTGTGTGTTCTTGGATCGATTGTGAAAAACATAATTTTCAGAGAGCTTGATGCAACTCTGATTATCAAAATAGATCACAATTGGATCCATCATCTAATCAAACAACCCAACAAGAATATTTCTCATCCAGGTCACCTCACATGCTTCTTGACTGGTATCCATGTATTCTGCTTCTACTAAGATGAGTGCCACAGATATTTTCTTCTCGTTGTACTAAGAAATAGTTGTGGACCCAACATTGAAAATTCCTCCTGATGTACTCTTCTGGTCTGATGAATTCCCTGCCCAATATTCATCTGAGAAGCCAGATAGCTTCACTCCCTTTTTCCATCTGTACCATAGTCCAAACTGAGTAGTTCCTCTGAGGTACTGTAGAAAATTCTTAGTTTCCCTCCAAAACAATTTGGTCGATCGAACCATAGCTTGGCTCAACTGGTTGACTTCATAGCACATATTTGGTCTTGTGCTCACAAGATACATGAGTGAACCCACCAACTGTCAGTAAATAGTAGCATCCACTTCCTCACCTGAAGTGGCATCCTCCTTCCTCCAGTTGGTCATTAGAGGTGTCTCCATGGGTTTGCAACTATGCATCGGGAACTTCTTAAGTATTTCAATGGCATACTTTCCCTGAGATACAAAAAGTTCCCCATCTCCTTGCCATACTTCAAATCCGAAGAAGTAGTGTATGAGACCCATGTCCTTCATTTCAAACTATCTTGCAAGGTCCTCCTTGCAAGATCTGATCAGTTGTTCGTCCCTACTTAAAATCAAGTCATCAAAATATAAGATAATAATCAAAAATTTACATTCTACCAAAACATTATAGAGGTTTGCTTCACTTTTGGTGAGGCCCAAACTGGTGAGATATTTAACGGTCATGGTATACCAAGCACGGGGTACTTGCTTGAGACCATCCAATGCTTACTTGAGCCTGCACACATGAGATTCTCGATCAAAAGCCTCGAAGCCTTCTGGTTGCTCGATATACACCTCCTCCTCAATAAATCCATTGAGGAATGTTGTTTTCACATCCATCTGGTGGATCTTCCACCCCTTCTGTGCATCCAGAGCAAGAATTGATGTAATGGATGAATACATTGCTACACAAGAAAATGCATCCTCAAATTCAACCCCTTCAATGAGATGGGCGATGATGGTAGATACAGTGCGACCGGTATCAGTACCATTTCCTTTGAGAGGGAGTCTGGTAAACCCTTCATATTGAAGGAAGTGATGCATGTTCTAGGATTGAAGAAGAATTTGATCTCTGTGGCGATGTTAGAAGACAAGGGATATGATTTTGTCTTTAGCGAGGGAAAGGCTTTCCTGCGCAGTAAGGTAACTGGTGATACCCGGAGGATAGGGGTTCGAGTTAAGAACCTTTATCAATTGCAGGTAGATGGCTACGCAGCAATGGCAGGCAAGGCAGAAGGAGTGGTGAGCCGGGATGATGGCGAGTTGTGGCACCGGAGATTGGGCCACCTTCACCATGGAGCTTTGAAGATTTTGCAACGATTTCTCTAAGCTTCCTAAGGGTACACTTGCGTAGTCGACGGGCAAGGGGTTTTGGGAAAATTTGTGAAACCTTTCACGAGAAGGATAGTCACACCACGACGATCCTTGAGAGAATTCACACGTGTGTGTGGACCTTTCTCGGTAGCTTCGACAGCAAAGCACGGGTACTGTGATATTTGTTGATGATTTTTCTCGAAGTGTTGGATCTTCTTCATGCGGAAGAGCGAGACATACTCAAAGTTACGTGAGTTCAAGGCACTAGTTGAGAAAAGAATCGGGAAGCGGTGAAAGCTCTAGGAGCGAAAATGGTGGTGAATTCATCTCTCCTAATTCAAGGACTTTTGGCGGTGTAGAAGGAATTCGAAGAGAGCTCATAGCACCTCATACCCCAAAGAGAATGGGAGCGGAAGAAAGAACGATCGTGGGTCTTGCACGGCGATGTTGCATGATCGGGCCTTCCCATACACTTGTGGGTCGAGGCATGGAAATATGCAAGTATATGTGCAAAACCATTGTCCTCACGGATACTTGGCATGAGTACACAGGGAGGCGTTTTTACGTAAGAAGCCCCATTTTGAGGATTTTTGGTTCACTGTTTACATTCATGTGACGAAGGATGCCGGGGAAGAAAGTCAGGAGCTGACCACGGAGGTTGGGATATTTGTGGGGTACACTAATACGCCCCACAATTATCATGTGTATTTGCCAGACAGTCGCAAGATTGTTGTGCGATGGGATATCAAATTTCATGAGGAGAAAGCCATGAAGTGTTCGCTTGAGAGGGAGCCACACTTGCATGCAGATGAGGAGCTATTAGTTCCTAAGGATGAGTCTCAGGATGTGGATCGGCCACAAGATGAGGTTCATGGAGTGGAAGAGACCACTCAGGCAGCGCCAACCATCAGAGGGCAGAAGCGCACTACAGAAGCTGAGCGACTGGCTCAAGATGCAGCGAAGGTTGTAGGAGCACCTACATCACGGCGGAGAAAGAAATTCACGTGACATCTTGGATACATGGCTCTTATGAGTCAATGTGTTGTGACAGAGCCATCCTCTTTTGAGGAAGCTGTGGAGGAACCCGCATGGGTTGATGCCATGATCGAAGAATATGATTCGATCATCAGGAACAGTGCATGGGAGATTGTCCCAAGACCGGTTGGGAAATCAGTTGTAGGTTCGCGATGGATCTACAAAGTGAAGCAAGCGGCTGACGGGAGTGTGGAGAAGTACAAGGCGAGATTTGTCGCCCGTGGCTTCTCACAGATCGAGGGGATTGACTATGAGGAGACTTTTGCACCTGTCGCAAGGTACTCTTCCATACGGACGATCCTTGCTCTCTCAGCGCGGATGGGGTGGCACATTCATCAGATGGATGTGAAGACTGCGTTCCTCAATGGAGTTATTGAGGAAGAGGTGTACATAGAGCAGCCTGAAGGTTTTGAGATCTTCAGCAGTGAGTCGCATGTGTGCCGACTCAAAGAGCGTTGTATGGGTTGAAACAAGCACCTCGTGCTTGGTACACACGGATCGAAAATTATTTTACTGGACTTGGATTCTCCAAGAGTGAGGCGGATCTGAACCTATACTAGATAGTGGTGGAGGGTAAGTTGCTGATCATTGTACTTTATGTAGATGATTTGATACTGACCGGTGATGAACAGTTGATACTCTCATGCAAGGTTGATCTTGTAAAAGAGTTTGAGATGAAGGACTTGGGCCTCCTTCATTATTTCCTGGGATTGGAAATTTGGCAGCGCAGTGATGGATTGTTTGTTTCTCAAGGTAAGTATGCCCGAGAGATACTGGAGAAGTTCAACATGCATGGCTGCAAGCCTGTTGATACTCCTCTTCCTGGTGGTTGGAGGAAGGAGGATGCTACTTCGGTGGAGGTAGTGGATGCCACTATTTATCGACAATTGGTAAGTTCGCTTATGTATCTGGTCAATACACGACCCGACATATGCTATGCAGTTAACCAGCTTTCACAAGCTATGGTTAAGCCTACCAAGCTCTTTTGGAAGGTGGGGAATCATGTATTGAGATATATCAGAGGCACATCGGGATATGGATTATGGTACAGACAGTCGAATGAGTTGAGGCGGCATGGCTTCACGGATCGGTATCATCATATCAAAGATTGTGTGCAGCGGAAGATCATGTTACTTTCTTATATTCCCACGGAGGATCAGGATGCTGATATCTTGACAAAGGCGCTCACCAGGAGAAAATTCGAATACCACAGAGGCGGGATAGGGGTGGCAGATAATCCTTATCTTGTTGAGAGGGAGTGTTGAGATTGCAACAATATGATGAGCTTAGTGGAAAGAAGTCGCCTTCACTAAGTGGGCCCGCAGATTATTTTTGGTGCAAGTATATTTTTAGACTATGTCTATTTTTAGACATGTCGATCATATTCTATGAGTTTCAGGATGCTATTTGTGGATGGTTGGTCAAGTTGGAAAAAATAGATGGACTTCTATTTTTAGACATACTGGGCAGAATCTATTTTAGATTTCCAGTCTAAAAATAGATATGTCGAATATTATTAGCTCTTAATAATATTTGGACTATAAACATTATCTTATTCTCTTGGAGCACTTCAGTTAAGTGCACAGATGTGGCACAGGAGCTGACAGAAGGAATTACGCTATTCCTGAGGGTTAAGTGGAGCTATTGCATGGATAATTCAGTTAGAACTCATGTGATAGAGTTTGGTGGAGTTGATTGAGGAGTTAATGGAGTTGTGTTCAGTTTAACTAATCTAAACATAGTTGAGCTAGTTGTATTTAGTCTAACTGATTAATACACTAGTGTAGAGTGGTGTGAATTAATTATTAATTAATTCACTAATTATAAACTCATTAGTCAGCTAAAGAATACATCAGTTAACTTAAGTGCATGGACAGTTTCAGTGGAGACCAGTGAAGAGATAGGTGAAAGAGCAGGTTAACTATCAGTTGTGACTATACTGTTGCATATTTGCAACAACCCGGTGAGAGATTAGGAGAGCACGGGTTACACGGTCTGAACAGGTGGTTTATGTTATTTAATGAGCCATCCTACAACATTGATTACGCAATAGAGGCTGGCTATCAGGTGGCAGAGATTGGAGCATGTGTTTTGCTAGATCTAGCTTGATTAGAGTGTAGCAATTGGAGATTGTGCTGAGAGCTTGTGAGGAGCTTTGTACAATGATTGTTACATGATCTCTATGACATATAATATACAGATAGTTGGGGGTTTTCAGTTTTAATCTTTCCCATGAAATACTGTGTTCATATGTGTGAATTTTTATGGTTTTAATGTGCGCATGCAATTGATTTTATTTCCGCATGTAATGATCAATGGTAGAAGAGATTTTGTATTGTGCATGAAGCTAAAATAGTGTGTGATTAGGAGAACCTCGATGAATAATATATCAGTTATTCAAATTTTGTATAGGAAGCATTTAATTTTTGAAAAATATTTCTTCTTGCCCACTTGACTGGATTCTGGTTTGGATTGGAATTTCTTCCCTTTTCCCTTCTTTTCCTTTCCATCCAATGCACAATTTTCTTCACCCTTTCCCTTGGATGAAGTCCCATCTCTTGTACTCCTCCTTATTTCCTCTTATACCAAATCAGACCATAAGTGTTTCCAATTTGGTAGTTTCTCCCTCCCATTCACCAAATCTTGGTAGTTATGTCAGTTCTTGGGAAGGCCTAGAAAGGCTAGGATTACCAAATCATCATCTGGGACTGTGACACCAACTCCTTCAAGTTCATCACGACATTGTGTTAACATGCTTAGATATTGTTGAATTAAGTCATTCTTTTGCATCTTGATACTTCAAAGTTTATCCTTGAGTGTTAGTTTCCTATGGTCGTTTTTATTTTGGAACAAATCGGTCAATGCTTGCCACATTACATATAGTGTCTATTTCCCGTGGAGATTTGAGACAATATGGTCTCGTACTCCCTCCAATATAATTATCCTTTCCTTGGCTACACACTTCTTCCATTCTATTATATTTTTGGCATCAGATGATACTGGTTTCAGGATATCATTATCAATAAACTCCTTCAATCCATTTTTCTTCCAACACTACCTCCATGTGGTCCTTCCAAGCAACATAATTCGAGCTTCCCTCAAGGCTTACTCGAGTCTTAGTACATTGAAAACCATATTTCTAGCTCTGAAGAATTGATCCTACAAATTCGATCCTCCTGTTGGACAACTTCGAAATTCCTTCTCTAATGTGAATTTTTCTCTGATACCATGTAGAAATTATTGTGTAGATTCAAAATTTCTCATGAAATTTTCTAAAACACAAGACTCAAATCTACTCTACTGATCTGCGAAAAGTAATTCACAATTGAGAACACACACCATCAACATGAAAAAAGAAACATCACACATGCATAGATATTTATCTCGAGGAAAGCAATTTCTCAAAACCAATTCCTATCTGTATTGCATTAATCAAAGAATAGAGATGAAATACATATGTTGCTCAAGCCTGTTCACAACCTGAAAGTGTATAATCTATCCCTTTGCCTCACTAACTGACTCTAAACAACACTTAACCAATTTTCAAGCCATCCAAAATCCTATTTCCTTGTTTTGTTCCTTGAGGAATTAGCCCCTAATTTTTAGGGAATTTCCTCAATTGGATTGCGCAATTCCTTTAGGCTCATTCTATGATTGCATGCACCACCTATACACATGGGAATAGTCTACAACTAATATTACATTTCCTTGGAATCTCCATCTCAACTACGTAACTCAAATTCTCTGCATGCATAAATAATTTTGGGTTGATTGATTAGTTAAGTTATTGATCATTGAGTGTGACAGAAGTCCCACTGCACAACTTGACCTTCCACTAGTTCATCCAACAATTGGAACTAGTTTAATTGGCCATAACTCAAATTAAGTGAATTAGATTGCTACAAATTAGCAATCAATCATACTAAAATGAACTCAAAATTCCCCAACTCGAATTAACTGAGTCAACTAAGTGACAAGTGCCAAGTAACCTCAGTTAAATACCTCCAAGATTCTATTGATGTGGAAATTTGAATTTTCTCTAGTTTGACCAAGCCAAGGTCAAACTAAGATTTTCTTGCTACATTTTCAACGTGTAGGTAGGATTCCTTACTATTAGAAATTGAAAGCTAAATAATAAGTAGTCTTCGTACATTTTTGTTGAAAATAAATAAATGTTATGTACATGTTCTTTTGTAGTCATGTCATGTATCATAATGCACATGTGCACTCTTTTTATGGAAAAATATCCTTCAAAGAAATATTTTTTCTCTTTTATGGAAATTATGTTATTGGAGGTTTTAAATAATTCTTGTTATTTTATTTTTATTGGAGATTGTAATGATATTCATCAAATAATACTATATTTTTATTTCCTTTAAAAAACTCATTGCAGTTTTTTTAAATATTTGGCTAGTTACCCTATGAGAAAGAAAAAAAGTGTAAAAATTTCATTATGTTTCAAGAATGGTGTCCATAAGATGAAAGTGTAAATGGTCCTATTAAATTTCCTCCATATGATTCCTTGTAAATTCTAATATTGGTGAACCAATGTTGCTATAAGTACTCATTCAAGTGTACTTAGAGTTTTAATCTATAGATAAGATTCTTCATTTAAGATCTACACAACTTAAAACAAGAGTTTTAATCTATAGATAAGATTCTTCATTTAAGATCTACACAACTTAAAACAATAGAAATTGTGATGTGTGAGGTATATATGAAATTTAAATTATTTTTCATTTTTATATGAAAAGAATAGCTTATTGTAACTTGTCAATGTTGAAAAGCTAAAATGAAGTTAACCCTTCAAATTAAAATGTAACTCTTCCCTTCAAATTTGATCCTTGCTATGTGTATTCATTCAAGTGTACTTGGAGTTTTAGTCCATAGATAGGATTCTTCATTTAAGATCTACACACCCTAAAACAATAGAAATTGCGATGTCTGAGGTATATATGAATTTTAAAATTATTTTTCATTTTGATATGAAAAGAATAGTTTATTGTAACTTGTCAATATTGAAAAGCTAAAATGAAGTTAACCCTTCAAATTAAAATGTAACTCTTCCCTTCAAATTTGATCCTTGCTATGTGTACTCATTCAAGTGTACTTAGAGTTTTAGTCTATAGATAAGATTCTTCATTTAAGATATGCATACCCTAAAACAATAGAAATTGTGATGTGTGAGGTATATATGAAATTTAAAATTATTTTTCATTTTGATATAAAAAGAATAGTTTATTGTAACTTGTCAATATTGAAAAGCTAAAATGAAATTAACCCTTCAAATTAAAATGTAACCCTTCTTTTCAAATTTGATCCTTGCATTAAACCTTAAGCATTTTTTTCTGTGGTTCATGGTCCCGCAGATCGGTGGTCCACAAAATATTTGTACCAAGTAGATCTACCCAAAGGGATCTCTTACTTAGCCTGATCCTGAGAATGTTGAGAGAATTGAACTTGTAACCCATCTATCGAAAAGGATCGCTTACTTAACCTAATCTCGAGAATGTTGAGAGAATTAAACTTGTAACCTCTTAATAGCAAAGATATTTTAAAGGCTGGAATTCAACCAATTAAACTAATCCTTAAGGCTAACATTAATTATATTAAAAAAAATCCCATTTCAAAATTATATATATTAATATTTTATATTAAATTTATTTTTTTTAAATAAATAAATATTTTATTATTTATTTTTTCTATTTTAACATTTGCATAATATAAATTTATAATTATCACCCATTATAAATAATTTATAATTAATTATAAATATTGCATTTAGAAATAAAAATACTTTAAAATCGTAAATTTAAAATCCAGTATCAAATTATAAATATCTCATTTAGAAATAAAAATACTTTAAAATCGTAAATTTAAGATCAATATCATGCCAATAATGTTAGACAAAGATATTCCATGCCAAATAAAGTGATTTATGTTGAATTGTTGACAATAGCCATTCAACTAATTACTTTTGCAATTATAGCAAACAACGTGATGTCAAGTCGCTTCTTTTTTCTTTTCTTTTTTAAAGAAAAGTTATCATTACATATTAATTTTGTATTATATTTAAAAAGCTCGACGAAGATTAGTTCAACTCACGAGAATATAAATAGAATGAAACTTGAATGTAATTTATGGCTCTATGGGTTCCAGAGAAGTTTCGTTCAATGAATAGTATCTTGAGGATAAAAATAAAATATAATTAATCAACGATGGCTTTTCCAGTTAGTGGTTTGGAAGTTAAAGATTTGAAATTCTCTAAAATAAGTAGATGTAAAGATTTGGGTTTTTTTAAAGTTGTAACTGAGGTAAAATTGTTAAATGGATAGATTTTTTTAATAAAATATTTATATATATATATATATATATATATATATATATATATATATATATTTTAAATGTATTTTTCAATAAAAAAGAAAATAATTGTTCAATTAAATTTAAAATGGTTATATATATGAATTTTTTTAAAGTGTTTTTTTAATTAAAAAATAAGAAAAAAGGTTTGGATTTCAAAGGATTGGATCTAGCTCCATGTAATATCAATGGAAAAGTTATTTTATGACTTTATATTAATTTTATGGCAGAAGAGTTGAGAAAGACAAATGACATTATGTGATGATATAAATATTTATTTTAAAATAATAAAAATAAAATTATTTTTGGTGTGCTAATATTCTTGATAATATTTTAAAGACTATCATGTGAGATTAGACTCATAACTCTCAAGTAAACAGATGGAATCAATTATGTCCAAGAAGGGGCAGGAATAGAAAAAAGAGAAAATATTTTTTTCCCTGCATTCAGTTGATGATGGACCACTCAAAAAAATTCATGAATGGAGATAAATGCCATGAGGTGGACCGTGTACAAAGAGAATTGTGTGAGATAAATACAATTACATTCTATAAGAAAACACCACTGGGAGAGAAATATTGGTCTTGAACCTAGAAACAAGTAGGAGGCTACTAAAAGGGTTAAGGATGTGAAATTGGTAAGGATTCTTGTGTTGTTTTCGTGGTAGGGAGGAGTGGAGCTCGGGGGAACTAATTAAGAAAGCTAACTCACAGTTAGGAAGGATGTGGAAGCCTTTAATTTATTTTCAGGAATCCTTAGATAAGTATCCAAAACTACCTGAAAATGAATCTATGATAAGTATGCTTCATTTTTTAGTCCTTAGTACTCTTTGTGTCTCTTATGTGTATAGGAGTAAGTGAATGAGTAAGTCTAGTTAACCTTCTTAGAATTATATGTATGCATATTTGGACTAACTTGTTACAAGAAAGCATATTTGGACTAACATGTTATAGGAAAACACAAAAGACACTGGAATTGAGGACTTCCTTAGAAGTTGGAGCATGACCAAGAGTCACCCTAACAATCACTGCATAGGACTACATAGTGGATAAGAGTGAGAAGGAAAATATTTAGATGTGGCTAAGGTAGAGAAGAGGCCTAGTAGTAGAAAAATGTATTCTAATAGATATTCTAAATAGAAAATAAACATCCGTAGGTAGTATACTGTGTTGAGTAATTTCAAGTATATTATAAATAGGCATGTGTGTATATATATATATATATATATATTCAAAACTTACACATCTACAATAAGGTCATTTTAGTATAATATCCAATATATATTCAAAACTTACACATCTACAATAAGGTCATTTTAGTATAATATCCAACATATATTCAAAACTTACACATCTACAATAAGGTCATTTTAGTATAATATCCAATATATATTCAAAACTTACACATCTACAATAAGGTCATTTTAGTATAATATCCAACATATATTCAAAACTTACACATCTACAATAAGGTCATTTTAGTATAATATCCAATATATATTCAAAACTTACACATCTACAATAAGGTCATTTTAGTATAATATCCAGGAATGTTAAATTCAATACTTGTCAAGCCCAAGTTATTCATGTAGACCATGACAAATATAGAACCTTATCATCTAGCCTAGTAGGACCTAAAGAGGTCCTGGTGGTCCTTGTGATAGCCTTGGCCTAGTTAGTTGTGAGCCTACTAAAAAATTTTGAAATAATAATTAAGGAACTATAGAATTAAGTAATTCAATGTAAGAACTATAATAATAAATAGACTGAAGGTAAGAGAAAACAAAAATGTCATAAATACTAAAACTACCATGATAATTTCCTGTAAACATTTCTATAATTATAAGGGCTAGCTTGTAGAGAAAACACAAATTCAACAACATGCATTTAATCAAAAAAGAAGAAGAAAAAAGATAGTTTACACAGTTACATCCTCTCAAAAAAATGATAGAAATATTATTTTTTCAGACCCTACATGCCTCAGCTACAAATAATGAATAAATTTAATAAACCTTGCATGTGTATATTAATATTATTGATATGCACAAGAACAAAACACATTCTTATTCTAGGAATGAAATAAACAAAGTACATTTTCAACCAATTGAGTATAAGACATATATCATTATATAAAATAAGAAAAAGGTAAAAATTAACAGAGAATCCTCATTTTTTTTTTTCCAAATTGTATTAATAAAAAAAAATTGTGCATAGATACTAGGCATTTTCCCTAGATAATTTTCATAAAATTTCCAAACAAGAACGTAATCCAAGAAAGGTGTATATGGCTAGATAGGGCATCTCTGTTGAAACCCTAAACCCAAGATTTCCTCATGTGAATTGGGAAATTCGAATCATTTAACTGTGTCGCTAACCTGTAAAGAACATTAAGGTATATATAGAGATCGTAACACGTTAATGTTACACCCCATTTTGATGAATGAAGGTAGGGAAGCTTAGGTACATTAATATAAATATATGTGAATACATAAAAGTATGTCAAGGGTATTCATACCCTTTGATATTATGATAAGGTGTGTGAAAACCTTGATCCATTATAATATAGTTATGAGTTGTACAACCAGGAATAAAAAGGCCGGTATAGTTAAACCATTACTGATTAACATGTTAGACCAAACCTTTGTGGAGCAAATACAAGAGAATATAGTGTCACTAGTGCAACAAGAAGGAATACAAATTTAGTAAAAAAAATTACATATCAATGTTTTTATAAAGAAAAGAAGTTATGGAAATCATTTTGTAAATAAAGGCTAATGTAAGCATTACTTTTCAAAATATATATAAAAATCAAAATTGCACTATATAACCTTATGGTAAGTTAACATGATATTTTGCGTAAAAATTTGTGGGATGTTACACTCTGTATATGATAAATTTAGAGTTAAATTCTATGTTCTTTTAACTTTCTTTAGTATCAAAAAACAAAAGTGGAAGAAAACATCTCTGACAAAGAGATGGAGATGTTGACAGATCTGGTGAATACCAAGGGCAGACTGTCATAATTTAAACAGTCCATCCATATATAGTGGACAATGAAGTTCTTATTGGCCAAGGATAGTGTTAATGTTCAAGAAATTGGTGGAGATCTGAAAGCAGCCTCTATTTTTAGCGGAAATGTGCAAGGACATCCTAGAAATCCATCTCCTGCAACACCGTCACCATCATAATGTTCGCCTTGATCGAATGGAACGACAGCTTCAGAGTATGAACCAAGTCGACATGCACGGGTCAAGTGTCAATGACTCGGCGCCCATCGAATTATCAAATGACTAAGTTTTATGGTTCCTTGTTTTTTTTTTGGGATGCAAAGTACGAATAGCATTTACTTTCTGGTTAAGTCTTTAAATATAGTAGATAATAGACTTGTCAAGGTAGCTAGAGACAAATTTAAACTTTATCAATTTTGGTTGGGAATATTCGCCTTGATCGAATGGAACGCCAGTTTGAGAGTATGAACCAAGTCGACATGCCAGGTCAAGTGTCAACGACTCGGCGCCCATCAAATCATCAAATGACTAAGTTTTATGGTTCCATGTTTATTTTTTGGGATGCAAAGTACGAATAGCATTTACTTTCTAGTTAAATATTTAAATATAGTAGATAATAGACCTGTTAAGGTAACTAGAGATAGGTTTAAACTTTATCAATTTCAGTTGACCTATAACTCTTTGAGGTGGCCAACAGACCTGGCTTCTTATGGGCAATTTGATGCCCAATTTACAAAAAAAAAAAAAAAAATCCACCAATTTAAAAATTCATGAAATTATATTATAATGTTAAGAATGCTCTATTTATTTTGCAAATTACACAAAATGCAGTTTTTTAACCTTTCCAGCATATAGATAGATAGATATTTGTCAAGTTTATGTTGAACATTGAAATAATTACACATCTTTCTCATAATGAACAACATAATGAAAATATTTTAAATATAATAAATTTTTATTTTTAATTGTTATATTAATTTTATTTTTAGTAGTTTAGAGAAATGATTTTATCTTTGTTGTTTAAATTCAATCCTTACAATTGAAAGACAATAAACATTAAAATATTTTATTAAAATGTGAGTGTCAACTGAACATAATATATAATATAAATATATAATTTTATTTAAATAAGTATTTAACATTAAAATATTTTAAATGTGTTTATCACACAGTTGAGATTATTTTGATCATGTACTGTATATATTATCAATATATTCAGGGTTTTTTACTTTCTGAAAAATTTTAAATGTCAATTTTCAATTTTGAATAAAAAAAACAACATAAAATTATAATTAAATAATATAAAAGACAATTTAAAATTAAATATCAATTTGTTATATTGGAAAATTTAAACGTAATTCACAAGATTCTAAATTACAAATATAAAGTACAACTGTAATGAACATCTTATTAATCATCTCGTATAAATTGCAACTTAAACTGAGAGACAATAAACATTAAAATGTTTTATTAAAATGTCAGTATTAAGCTAAACATTAATATATAATATAGATATATAATTTTATTTAAATAAGTATTTAACATTAAAATATTTTTAAATATTAATTTGCAATTTCAAATAAAACAGAAAACATAAGATTACAACTAATTAATGGACATTCTGTGGTTGATCTTCTGTGGTTCGGCGGTAACCTTCTGCGGTGATCTTCTGCGGTTTTGCCATTCTTTTCATATCTGCGGTGGTGCGAAGTATAAAAACTTCCGCATCTCATTTCGAATTTTGGCTTGGGAGTTTTGGCTCACAGGTCTCGCACCGGCGGCCACGTCTGGTCCATTTCTTGCGCCATATCTTGGTTTTGAATCCCATGCATTGTTTTTATAGAGCCTTTCAACTCTTGTTGTTAGGCAGAAAAATACAACCCCGGCCAGGGTGAAACTCCAGAACCTCTACCAACCCCAAAGGTGCAGCCTTTGCCTTGCATAGAAGAACCCTCAGTGGACAGCCAGACCCTTAGGGTCGAAGACGTTATGTAATGCTTGCGGTGACAGGTTCAAATCCGGCATGCTCGTCCCAGAACACCGGCCATAATTTCGAGGATGGAAATTTCTATTGCCACGAAACATAGTGCGATATATTACTATTTCTTCACAAGCTAGTTTGAATCTTAAGCGCGGGAGAAGATCAAGGAGTGGGGATTGCGAGTGAAAAAGTACACCTTTACAGGTTACACCAGCTCACTATTAAAGTTCTTCCACAGGTTTGCATATGCCCATCTCTTCCGCAGGTCTTTTCTGCAGGTTCGCATATGCCCATCTCTTCCGCAGGTTCGCATCTACCCTCTTCTGTGGGCTCGCATTTGCTGCAGTTTCTTCCGCAGTATGGCTCTCAGCGTCGCAAAGATAACTGTTGGCCCAGTTCCATCCGCCTCTAAGAGTCAAGCTCCTGCCCAGCCCCCACTGAGCAGTTGGTCAAGGCCTCACTGGATGAGGCCTTGAAGTTTTCTGAAAGTGCCTTAATATGTCGGTTTAATGGGTTTTGGCCGCCACTGACAGCCTCCACATTTGGATCTCGGAGGTATGGAAGCCTGTCATTTCTGATGAAATTAATATCTACCTCTGTGCTAAGGGTTTCTTTATAGTAGATTTTGAAAACTCTGAAAGTAGATAATGCATTTTAGATTTCGGGGCTTGGTTTTGGAAAAACTCGAGCCTATTCATGAAGCCATGGAACCCATCATTCAATCCCTCAACAACAGTCATAACCTCAACACCAGTTTGGGTCAGATTGCCAAATCTACCTTTAATTGGAAATCTCTGGAATCTCTCCTCGCTAAAATCCATTGGAAATGCGATTGGGAAATTTTATTGCAGGTGCCCAGAAACAAAGGAATATTTCAGAACCACCTATGCATGCATCTGTGTAGAAATGGACTTCAGCGCCGGATTCCCAGCTGAAATAATCGTAACAAGCAAAGAATATGTATGGAACCCGAAACTCGACTATGAAAATGTTCTTTTTAGATGTCGATCCTACTTTGAAACAGACCATCTAGCCAAAAATTGCCCAAAAGTCTCCCAAAAAAATTCTGCTAGAAAGAATCACCATAGATCTACATGGTGGGAAGGAGCACAAAAGGAACATTACACTCTCATCAAGGAAGAATATTCTCCAGAAAACTCTGAATCGCAAGAAATCAGACAAGAAAGAAACAACCCTCAAGAGAAGTAGGGAGAAAGCCCCGCCCAACAACAAAAAAACGAACTTGAGAGCCCCTCAAGCATCAACAATTATGAGGATTCGAATATCGTGAAAAATAAATCTTCATTTAGCAGCAAAGCAAATCTCCCAGATCCCGAGGATAAGACACCAGTGTCCCAAGAATCAGAAGAGCTGAAGGAGGTGCAAAATAAAGGAAGTTGGAAGACTGTAGAGAAGAAAAAGAAAGCTACAACACGAATCTCGCCAAGAAAGACGAGAAGCCAGACAATTAAAAACTAAGAAAAATATAGGTCCGATAAACCAAAGTTTGGTTCAAGTGAATGTTAACCATTGTCGTCGTCATCATCATCATAAAAAATAATTCAAAATTATAATTATGTAATGAAAAATATCAATTTATAATTAAATAATGAAAAATATTAATGAGTTGAAATATCCATTATAAACTTATTCTTTATTGAATGTGAAATTGAGAAACTACTTATTCTTTATCGAATGTGATATTGGGAAACTTAAACGTAATCCATAAAATTTTAAATTACAAATATAAATGGCAATAAACATCTTATTAATCATCTCATATAAATTGCAATTAAACTAAAAGACAATAAACATTAAAATAATTTATTAAAATGTGAATGTCAATTAAACATTATATATAATATAGATATATAATTTTATTTAAATAAGTATTTAATATTAAAATATTTTTAAATAACAATTTTCAACTTCAAATAAAAATACAACATAAAAATTATAATTAAATAATATAAAAGGCAATTTAATATGACGGTAAGAAAATGGTATCCACTCATTAGAAAATGTAATTATCAATGAGATCTAATTCAAGTTTGAAGACTTTTCAAAAGGTTTCATCTACTTTTTTACCCCTAATGATTTTCTTATTTCTCATTACCCCGTTTATGTTATTTAATTGCGTTAACCAACATTCAAAGGGCATGAGTGACAGATTGTTGTTAATAATTTTCAATTTAAGAATTTAATAGGGCATGTAATTCAATAATTTTTCATAACAACACCAAAAAAATCATTTCAAACACCTCCACACAATTACCACATCAATCAAATAAATTAATAACTTCTTTTATTTTTAAATTTTTATATATAAAAAAATCATTTTTTTTTCCAATTAATTTTTTTTTAAAAGAGATTTTATCATTCTTTATTTATTTATATAACTTTTATTGCATTAAATTTTAAGAGATTTCATCCTTCTTTATTATTTATATAACTTTTATTACATTAAATTCTATGTTAATAATTTAATTATGAGAATTAATAAGCTGAATATGACTTAAATAAAATTAATGTTACAAAGATATTGAATTAACAAAGTTTAAAATTATATTAAAAAGTTGATTATGATATAAATATTATTGATATTAACATTATATAGAAATTAAATTATTGAGTTAAATAATTTTTTTTTCATCTTGAAAACCATGATATTATATATAAATAAATTCATTGATTTTATGTTAGAGTGTTGTTAACCAGTACATAGGTTTTATTTTACATAAAACAAATGTGCAATATGATAAAAATGAAATTTAATTTCATGAAATATCATCAAGTCATGAGTTTAATACTTTTTGAAATTTAATATAAAAAAAAAACATTATTAATCATGAGTGATATTTTTAGTAATTTTTTATTGGAGTTTTATTATTTCACTTTTTTTCTTGTTTTATTTTTTGTTTTTTCCACTTGATATAAATAAAATATGGCATAGCATAAAAATGAAATTTAATTTGATGAAACACCATTAGTCATGACTTCATACAAATTAAACATTTCATGAATTGAATTTTTATGTTTTGAGTTTAGTTATTCGAGACTTATTTTTTTCCATGGAACATAAACAAAATTTGGCATGTGATAATATATGAATCCATTTAAAGACACATCATTAGTCATAAATTTGCATAAGCCAATTTTTCATTAGTTGAATTTTAGGTTGGTGTTTTGCTATTACACATTTTTTTTCAACATTAAATAAACAAAATATGGCATACTACATTAAATGAATTTATTTTCAAGAAATATCAATAATTATCGCTTTATATAAGTCAGCGTTTTTATAGTTGGAATCTATTTGTTTTCCACATAACATCAACAAAGTATGGCATATGACAAAAATGAAATTCAATTTGAAGAAACATCATTAGTCATGGCTTTACACAACTCAATATTTTTATATGGAAAATTTTGTGTTGGAATTTTGTTATTCAACCCACAAACCCCCATCCTAGGTGACATATTCAAAACAAAACCTCCCAGTATTCATTTCATTCTATGAATAATACTTAAGGTAAACCTTGTATTTTTAAGGGCATGAGGCTACATCAACAACTATTGAATATATCATATATAGCTCATCAACAATCAAACCGCTAATAGAAAACATGTCACAAATTAGGATTTAAACCCAAACAAGAAGAGTAACAACTTTTCTTCACAACCAATTGATTTTATTCAACACATATTACATAAACATAATAAATCAAAGACAATGGGGAGTCACCACAAGTTACACAAACATCATAAATAAACCACAACTTGGGGACTTTGTCACATATCCAACCCCCTCTATCACCAAATTGAGGAGTTGGAGTATTTCTTTTTTCATTTATCTAGCATCCTCTTATGGATACCTTAGATCATTCCCTTTGAATTTTTGAACTCAAATTGTGGGTCAAATATCACATACAACCCCATTTTCACTTGCATTCAATTCTTCTTCAACATAAACTTCCACACAAGCATAATCAAACCATTATTCATATTTAAATATTGGCCCACCAAGCCTATTTGAATCATCCACCATCGATCACTTTTGAGTTTTTTAGACAATTTTCAAAGGGAATTCCCTCAAGATTTATTTTAAATTATCCATTAGCCACATTTCAATTTCATGCACAATTTGACAAGAAATTCCGCTGAGACTTCTCCAAAATCGTCCACTATAAACATTATGAAGTCGTGCCCAACTCAAAGGAGAAAGGCCATTAGGCCGTTAACCAAATTTTGAAGTTTTGTGCTCAATTCGAAGGGAAAGGCCTTCAAGTATTCTTCAAAATTGGTCATTGTTCAAATTTTAATATTGTGCTCAACTCAAAGGAAAAATTCCATCAATCCTTCTCCAAGATTGTCAATCGAGCCTATTTTGAAGATGCACCAAGTATCTAAAAGATATTCTAGAAAGAATATTTTAAGTGACCCAACCTTGAAAGATGAATGGAATTGAACTCTTTATAAACTTAACCACTTTCAAACAAAACCATTAATCTTCAAAAAAACAAATAAGCATAATTTGAAGATTCACCCCAAATTCAAAGGAGGCCTTCAACCTTCTTCGGAGTACTAACAAACATGCAAGCAAAAAGAGCCATCAACCCACTTCAAAAGATTCTCTTCAAAGTAAAGAGAAGCAAGATATAAGACCATTGTGGTCTTTTCGAGTTGTAACTAAATTTAAAAATAACAAGTAGGGCATTGATCCTTCCTCCAAGAAGGCTAATAGTAATGCAAAAGGTCTTCAAGCCTTATTTCAATATTATATTTGACTTCAAAATAAAAAAAGAGTTCAAAATCAAATAAATAAGCTTGCGATATTCAAAGAGAAATTGAATTTAGAAGGTTTGAAGGCCTATTCAATGAATTGTGATCTATGTTAACTTTTTCCCTACAACCATGCCAACATATACTAGTTGGTCCCTATAACACTAGTGTAGCCCCTATATTGTTAGTGATGGGCCCCATAGAATCCCACTATCGTTATTATTATTCACTTATACTATTATTGTTATGTAGGCCCTAATTATATTTTGACCTTTATACTCTTATAAATACCAAGGATGTATTGTCATTTGAATCATTGAATAATTGTTCATTTATGTGATGTAAAAGGAGGTTTCCCCCTCGAAGTGGATTATTATCAAGTCATTGATCTATCTTTTCTTATGTTTCTATGTTATTTTGATCTAGATACATAAAATTCGGTATCAAAACTCTTGATATTAGGGTCTTGCTACTTCAAATGAGTCATCATGGAATTTTCGCTATAATTTTATTTTTTATTTTTTATATTTCTATGAATTTTTAGACCGTGCAATTTTCACCACTAGGAAGCCTTTATTGTAGAAACTTTGTCAAACCTTCCTTCAAACTTGTCATGTCGCCTTTTATGTCCAGATTTATGTTTGTTTTTAAACCTTCCATGTCCTCTTTTATGTCTACTTTCATCACTTTTAGTTCATCATTGGTTGTTCTTTATGAGAGTGAAATTTGTTGCACTTGGTCTCATAATTTTCATATATCATGTTCCATTTCTTCCTCTTCTTCATGCATCATAGTACAACTTTATAAAGGCTTAATGTATGTATCATTTTTTTTTTGGAAGGCATTTTAGGACCAATTAATGAGATTTATGTTTCACTATGCCCTTTGAATCAGTTAAAATTGTTTTTTCAAACAAAATTTAAGAATATTTAAAAATACCCACCTTTTAAGAGCTTGATTTTGAGCTTTTCAATCTAGCCGCAACCTTTAATTTGTTGGATCCTTGTGATTTTTGCCTCCCAAGTTCTAAAATTGCGTACCAGGATAGACCTTTAGTGTCTTCTCTCCAATGCCACAAGTAAGACCCAGATTGGATTCTGCAAGATTAAGTTATGCCAAATCTTCCATGATGAATTGAATATGGATTGGTTTAGTAGAGAAAACTTGTCCTGGATGCCAAATTTCATTTTTTCAACAGTTAACCCTGAAACTCATATCCAAAAAAACTATACTCCGTGTACTTTCAAACACTTTTTATGGAATTCAAATATGATGCTCAAAGAAAAAGTTATGACAATTTTCCTTGGGACAATTGTTTGAAATTATGGAGCATATAAAATTCCTAACTTCCTTGGACCATATCTCCAAAAATATAGAAAACCAAGGCCTAAAATTTTAACTAGATGTTAACTAATATTTCACCTCCATGTGACAATATCAAAAGAAGAGGATATACACCAAGAACCAACCCCAGGGGTTGAAAAAGAAGAAATAAATTTGACCATATCTTGTAATGCATTGGCAATAATTACCACTACTCAAACTCTCAATATAAAATGATATATCAAGAAGAAAAATATAATAGTGCTAATTGATTCACATAGTATGCATAATTTTATTCATTGTCAGATATCCAAAGAAATTGAATTAGGAGATATCTCAGGGAGACCTAAGAAGATAATAAGCTCTAATGGCAGGAAAAAGATTTTTAAGAAGGAACAATGAGAGGTAACTGCACAATTATGGTCACTAGATGTTCAAAAATCTAAGTCATCCATTTTTTTGGATATTCAAAGAGTCCTTCACAATAATTACAAGGTATTTGAGACTCCTAAAGGTATCCCACTTGTTCGTGATCATGATCATGCTATTTACATGATGCCTAAAGTGTTCCTCCAAACATCATACCTTACAGATACCCCTATGCCGATAAGAGTGAAATTGAACATATGGTTGCAAAATTCTAAAGGTGGGTATAATTCAACCTAGCCTAAGTTATTTGTCTTATTTAGTAGTATTGGTGCACAAGAAAGATGGATCATGGAATATGTGTCTAGATTATATATATCTTGTTATACCTAGCCTAAAATCTCCATTATCCAGTCAATTTGGTTGGTCTCCTTCTCATCCTTCGGAGATCTGGTGGAGTGCTAACAGAGCTCAACAAGGTCACTATTAAAGATAAATTTATCATTCCTATCATTGATGAATTACTAGATGAACTACATGGAGAAATTTACTTCACCAAGTTGGATATTCATTCAAGATATCATCAAATTAGAATGAAGATAAAAGACATTCCTAAAACAAAATTCAAAACTAATGAAGGTCATTGTGGATTTTTGGTCATGCCTTTTGGCCTTACTAATTCACCTTCCACATTTCAAGGTTTGATGAATTCCACTTTCAAACCCTTCCTTAGAAAATTTGTTTTAGTATTTTTTTATGATATACTAATCTAAAATAAGTCTTGGAAATATCATGTTCAACATATTGACAGGGTGCTCAAACTATTACGAGAGAAATAATTGTATGAAAAACCCTTCAAATGTTTATTTTGGGTACAAGAGGTGGAATATTTGGGTCATGTTGTACTTCATGAGGGTGTTAAGGTAGACCCTAATAAAATTGAATCCATAAAATAATGGAAAATCCCCACAACCTTAAGGCCTCTTCAATTATTTATTGGGTTGACAGGGTATTATCACAAATCCTTTAGGAATTATGGGAAAATAACAACACCTCTAACAATATTACTGAAGAAAGATGCATTTTTTTGGAATGCGGAAGAAACTAAGGCCTTTGAACATCCTAAAGAGGCAATGCATTGATCTCTGGACTTAGCTACACCATATTTCACAAAAACCTTTATTGTGGAATGTGAATGGAATTGGTGTTGTTTTAATGTAAGAACAAAGACCCATTTCTTTTGAAAGTCATCTAATCAAGGGAAAGAATTTACACAAACCTATTGATCATAAGGAAATGTTGGAAATACTACATGCCCTTAAGCAATGACGCCCTTACCTAATGGGAATACACTTCAAGATAAAAACAGATCATGATAGTCTTAAATACTTCTCGGAACAAATATTATATTTAGAAGATCAACATAAATGATTCACAAAAATGTTGGGTTATGACTTTAAAATGATCTACAAAAAATGGAAGAAAAATGTTGTTGCATATGCACTCTTAAGAAAGGATGAGGCTGTCGAGGAATTTCTCTATGCCATTTATATTATCCACTGTTCAGGTATCTGAAGAAAGGGATGAATGGAAGAATGATGAAGAAGTGTGGACACTCATTCAAAAGTTGCAGTGACATCCCAATGCATATGATACATTTATTTGGAAAAATAATTCACTTTGGTACAAAGATCACTTATATCTAGGTAAGAACTCCGAACTTAAATGAAAGGTTTTTTTTTAATTGCACAACTCCTATAGGAGGGCACTCAATATTTTTAAAAACTTACCACCGAGTCAAGAAGGATTTTTTTGGGATGGCCATAAATATGTTATTCAAAATTTTGTGGCAGAATGTTTTGTTTGCCAACAAAATAAAGTTGAGACAATTAAGACCCCAGGTCTTTAACAACCATTAGCCATTTGAAGTCAGCGTTAGGAGGAGGTCTCAATGGATTTTATCACATGTCTACCCATGTCTGAAGGAAAGAGTGTCATCATGGTGGTAGTTGATAGACTTACCAAGTATGTAGAATTTTGTGCACTATCGCGTCCTTTCAAAACTAGTATATTCACTATTGCATTTGTGGAAACAATTTGAAAGCTACATAGAAACCCAAATATTATTGTAAGTGATACAAATCCATTTTACTCGAAATTTTTGGACAGAATTATTTTCTTGTTTGGGTACTCAATTACATTATAGCTCATCTTATCATCCTCTATCTAATGGGAAAACTAAGATAATGAACAAATGTTTGGAAGGATATATGCGTTGCTTTGTATCTGATAAACAAACACAATGGATCAAGTGGATACCTCTAGCAAAATGGTGGTATAAAAATTCCTTCCATACCACAACAAAAATGACCCCATTTATGGCACTTTATGAATATCATTTTTCGTCCATCACATTGTCTTTAAGAGACAATTCTAAGGTTCAAGTAGTAGAAGATCACATCGAGCATGAACAACAAGTTCTTTGTCTCTTAAAGGATAACTTGACTCTTAGCACATAATCAAATGAAACAATAGGTAGATCAAAATCATAATGAAATAAGTTTTCACATGGGTGATTAAGTATTTTACTTCTACATCCATATAAGAAAATTTCCCTCAAGCAAGCTAAGAAGGATGATAAATTATCACCCAAGTATTATGGCCCTAACAAGCGCCTTGTACCAATATTTTGCAACACCTTGAAATTTCAAGGTCAAGAACTTGATAATAAGCCACTTCAAGGGGGGAACCTCCTTTTACATCACATAAATGAACAATTCTTGGATGATTCAAATCACAAGACCTCCTAGGTATATATAGGATTCTAAAGGGTCAAAATATAATTAGGACCTACATAACAATAATAATGTAGGGACATAACAATAACTATAGTGGGCTTCTATGGGGCACAACACTAACAATATAGGGGCTACACTAATATTATAGGGACCTAATATTATAAAATGTCATGGTTGCAGGGAAAGGGTGAACATAGAGCACAATTCATTGAATAGGCATTCAAACCTTATAAATTCAAATTATATAAATGAATACCGCAAGCTTATTTATTTGATTTTTAGCTCTTTTTTTATTTTGAAGCCAAATATAACATTGAAATATGGCTTGAAGGCCTTTTTCATTGGGATTATGGTCTTGGAGGAAGGATCAATGCCATACTTGTTATTTTCAATGTTAGGTAGAACTTCAAAAGGCCACAATGGTATCATATTTTGCTTCTCTTTACTTTGAAGTGTATCTTCTAAAGTGGGTTGATGGCTCTTTTTTCTTGCATATTTTTCAGTACTCCAAAGAAGGTTGAAGGCCTCCTTTGAAGTTAGGTTGGATCTTCAAATTGTGCTTAAGGACTTTTTTGAATATCAATGGTTTTTAATTGAAGTGGTTAAATTTTTGAAGAGGTCAATGGAATTCGTCTTTCAAGGTTGGGCCACTTCTTTAAAGTATTCTTGCTAGAATATCTTTTAGATACCTACTACATCTTCAAAATAGGCTCGATTGACCATATTTGGAGAAGGATTAATGGCATTTTTCCTTTGAGTTGAGCACAATATTGAAATTTTATCAATGACCAATTTTGAAGAATATTCGAAGGCATTTCCCTTCGAATTGAGCACAAAACTTCAAAATTTTGTTAATGGTCTAATGGCCTTTACCCTTTGAGTTGGGCATGATTTCAAAATGTGGACAATGGAAAATTTCAGAGAAGGCTCAATGGACTTTCCTATAAAATTGTGCATGACTTTGAAATGTGGCTAATGGCTAATTTCAAAGAAATCTTGATGGCTTTCCCTTTGAAAATTGACCAAAAAACTCAAAAGTGATCGATGGTGGATGATTCGAATGAGCTTGGTGGGCCAATATTTGAATATGAATGATGGACCTATTGTGTGTGTGTGTGTGGAAGTATGTGTTGAAGAAGAATTGAATGCAAGTGAAAATGGGGCTATGTGTGATCTTTGACCCATAATTTGAGTTCAAAAATTCAAAGGGAATGATCTAAAGTATCCAGAAGAGGATACTAGATAAATGAAAAAAGAAATACTCCAACTCCTCAATGTTGTGAGAGAGGGGGTTGGATATGTGACAAATTCCACAAGTTGTGGTTTATTTATGATGTTTTTTTAACCCATGGTGACTCACCATTGTCTTTGATTTATTATGTTTATGTAATATGTGTCGAATACAATCAGTTGGTTGTGAAGAAAATATGTTACTCTTCTTTTTTGGTTTTAAATCCCAATTTGTGACGTGTTTTCTATTTGTGAGTTGATTGTTGATGAGTTATATATGATATATTCAATAGTTTTTGATGTAGCATCATGCCCTTAAAAATGCAAGGTATACCTTAAGTACTATTCATAAAATATGTCACCTAGGGTGGGTGGTTGTGGGTTGAATAACAAAACTCCAACATAGAATTTTGCATATAAAAATATTGAGTTGTGTAAAGCCATGACTCATGTTTTTTCTTCAAATTGAATTTCATTTTTGTCATATATAATAATTTTTTGATGTTATGCGGAAAAAAATATGTGTTGAATAGCTAAAGTCCAATATAATACTCCAATCATGAAAATGTTGGCTTGTATAAAGTGGTAATTATTGATATTTCTTCAAAATAAATTCATTTATTGTCATATGTGATAATTTGCTTATATAATGTGGACAAAATAGGCGTGGAATATCAAAACTCCAACCTAAAATTCCACTCATGAAAAATTGGCATGTGAAAAGTTATAACTAACGATGTATCTTTAAATGGATTCATTTATTGTCACATGTTAGTTTATGTCCCATGGAAAAAAATAAGTCTTGAATAGCTAAACTCAAAACATAAAAATTCAACCCATGAAATGTTTAACTTGTTTAAAGTCATGAATAATGGTGTTTCATCAAATTAAATTTCATTCATTGTGCTATGACATGTTTTATTTATGTAAAGTGGGAAAAACAAAAAGGAGAGTGGAATACTAAAACTCTAACAGAAAATTCCTAAAAATATTAAACTTATGACTAACGATGTTTCTTTAAATTAATTTAAATTTATTATCATATTGCATGTTTTTTTTATGTAAAAGAAAGCATATGTACTTGTTAACAACACTGTAACATAGAATCAATAAATTTATTTACATATAATATCATGGTTTTCAAGTTGGAAAAAAAAAAAACATTTAACCCAATAACTTAATTTCTATGTAAAGTTAATATCAATAATATTTATATGATAATCTCAATATAATATTAAAATTGGTTAATTCAACATGTTTATAATATTAATATTAATTTTATTTAAATTATAATTAACTTATTAAGGATCATAATTAAATTATTAAACATAGTGTTATTTAAGAGGAGATAGAAAACCGCGGGGGAGCTTTCTCTTTCTTTTAAGCACACAACAAATAAAGAATTGTATCATCCACTACTAGACATTATATGACCAATAAGATGCAGAGTTGTTTTTTACCTTCGTTTGAGGGTTGTATTTCATTCTGGATTTAATGTAATAAACCTTATACTAGCATTTTCACTGAGAAGTGCAAAGCAATGTCGAAGGAATGATAAGAGTGGAATGTGGAAAGCAATAATAAAATGAAATATATGGACAATGAAATCCAATCAATATTTGAGTTTCTTTATATCTTCTATATGGAACAATGGGCTTGCTTACTACTCATGTGGAAGCTAAAGTGATGGACACAACTACTGGAAAAGTTATGCCTCCCAACCACAAAGGGGAGCTCTGGTTGCGGGGACCTACAATCATGAAAGGTATTCCAAGTCATCATCTAATTTTTCCCATGGAGACTACTTTCACAACATTTAACAAATTTGAAGACCTGGTTGATTTGAGTCTGTATTTCAATTTTTCGATTTTGAGAGATAGATTTGGACAGTGCCCTGATCACCTGCATCATTATGAGAAAAATATTAAGTAGCTATATCACAATTATGAGAAAAACATTAAGTAACAAGTGAAACTCGCTATAGCAAGAATGTCAGCATGGGTTCCTATTAAACACTTTGTACCCAAAACCTAAAATCTATATTTTTTGTAGCCACGACATTCATCTCTCAAGCATGAATAGTATTCTCAAACAATGAATTTATGTTTCGAGAAAGTGATCCATGAAGGCATTTAGTTAGATCTCAAATCATTTTTTTAATATGATGTCATAACAATCTCTCTTCCATAGATTGATTTTTCCCAAAAACAATATTTGAAGGTTTCAGCTTCCCCATGCAAGTTATTTTGATAATGACGAAGCAACTAAGTTAACTTTAGACTCGGAAGGATGGATTAAAACCTGGGGATCTATGTTACATCGATGAGAACGACTTCATTTTTTTCGTGGATAGGATAAAGGAGTTGATCAAGTATAAAGCCTTTCAGGTACAGAGAATTTCAGAAATTTTTTAGAGTTGGATCCAAACCCAAAATATTGATATTATGTTTTTTCAAGTTGCTCCTGCAGAATTAAAGGAGTTGCTCCTGTCCAACTCAAAGATTATAGATGTTGTTGTTATCCCGTGAGTTCCATTTACTATACTTGATCTCATATACTTCCTACTTTTTCGGGTTATATAATTTCAAATTAAATGTCTACATGTAGCTGGATTTACCATTTACTGAGCTAACAAATATTTTCAAAAGTTACAACTAGAATTCAACATTTGGGTTGGTCGCACAAGCGACCTTTCCAACAATAGTTGATGTCCTTTATGGTTTTCACATTAAGCCAAATATTCTTGCATACATGCTATGGATAAAACTCTGTTCCTTTTGGGTTTGTATGGTAGTTATCCTAGTCACGGGTCATTTAGTATTTCTGGATACACAGTTTCACTCACTCTAAAATCCAATGTTTCAAGGCGGGAGGATTACATTGTAATTTAGAGGGTTTTAAGAGAAAATATGGAGAAGAGGAAGTCATCGAAAAATCCATAGGCAAAGAAAAAATAGGAAAAGCTTAGCATAGTTTTCAGCTGCCCTTTCTGCAACCACGAGAGGTGTGGAATGCCGCATGGATTAGAAAGATCTTATTGGGGAGGCTTCTTGCAGAATATGCCAAGAGAGTTTCAACACCTCAATAAATGCATTGAGCAAACCCGTTGACGTGTATTCTGAATGAATTGACGAATGCGTCTATATGCTTAGATAAAATATTTCATATCACTTTAATATAGTAGTTTGATATATGGATTTTGTTGAACCCTTAGTTAAACTGAGAGGGGGGGTGAATCAGTTTAATACATTCATGGTCTTTTAAAACTTTCTTTTACACTTATTTACACCTTCATTTCATGATCAACTTAATGTATAATGGAACAGTAATCTTAATAAGTGAGCAGTAGGTATTAAGTAGATTAAATACAAAATATCAACACATAATCATCATGCACATAGACAACAGATATAAATGGAAACCCATAAGGGAGAAAACCACATATTATTATTGTTGTGATGCAAAGGCAAGCTCCAACTCCCTCTCACCACTGATTTTCTGTAGGCTCCAACCTATAGGAGGCTACTACCTAAAATTCTGCAAGCTACCACTTGCAAGGAAGCTCCAACTCCCATCTATTTTCTGCAGGCTACAACCCACAGGAGGCTCCTACCTCGGCCAGCTACAACTTGATATGGAAGCACCAACTTCCTCATACTACAATGAAATCATATGCTGATTTACCTGGATATCAGCTCTATTCTACTCCTTCTTCACTGTTGCCCTTCCAGCCTTCAAATCTACTTCATATTAGCTCTAGATCTGCACAACTTCTCTTTTTTCTCTCTCACATTCTTCCACTCTCTTACTTATTTATGCATATGACAATAACATCATTTATAGAGATCACCTCATAGATGTTTGCATTCCATATGGGAGTATGAAATGAATAGGTATGACTCTTTTCCTTCCACCTTCTCATTTTCTCGCTCATCACATTCAGGATGTTACAACATTATGTATTCATTTCAGTATTACATTGGAGCTTTGATTTGCCTACGGAGACTTGCCTTTGCATCATAAACAATATAAAATAAATAATGCATTTATAGTTACAATCAATTATTTACTCAGTCCTTTCAGTTTCTTAGCTTTGTGGAGCGTTTGTCCTCTTTTGCTTGCTGTCTTATTGTCTTTTTTTTTTCCGCAGTTATATTCCAAATTTGCTGCATAACTACTCTTTTCTTTTGTTTCCTGAGTATTTTCCTTCCACGTTCAGCCTTTTCATTTGCCTTACTGTTGCAACATTGTTCTGCACAAGCTCCCGGTCCTTTATTATGTGTTCATGCATTTCCTTTGTGACCTGTGGGATATGGCCCACATAAAACTCCCTTTTAACATAGGGGAGTATTATAATACCGAGTTTTATCAACATACATACATTTATCGATCAAACAGCACATATGTATAATATACATATGTTTATCGATCAAACAAGGCATATATATAACATACATACGTTTAACGATCAAACAACGCATATATATAACATACATATGTTTAACGATCAAAATACGCATATATATAACATACATACGTTTAACTATCAACAAACGCATATATACATGGAACAGGGCTTAGAGGGTCCCACAGTACCTTGAACCAATCACAATACATCGCAAATACTTGCCCACAAGTTTCCCATTATACCGATAGCGCTAAACCATAAACCATGTGATCTGTGATATGTGCTTGTGCGTGGTGCTGACACGTGGAATCCCTTCATTGCATCACATCGTGTGATCCTTACCGCATCACAAAAAAAATAACATTCTTTGCGATTTCTTGAAGTTACAGCCTATTTATTGCTAGATGTGATGTTACGCAAGGTTGACATGTGTCCCTTCATTTCGCATCGCAAAACTTTAACTTAACTTGCGGTCGCCTTCCTGTTATCCCTTAAGCGTTGTGATGTGTGGTATGTAGGCAAGTTCCACGTCATCATGCCATGTCACCCTGCCATGTCACCACACATCACTACCAAGTCATCTTTGCATCACTGACATGTCATCTTTTATGTCACTACCACGTCATCTTTACATCACTGCCATGTCATCTTTACGTCATCCCCATGTCATTGCCTGTACTTCACAGTTCATAACTTATAATCATTTAACTTAGTGGTTAACTCTATTTCGTGTGATTTGTGATATTTCACCGTGCCACCACATGTCCCTTCTCCACTTCGCATCGCAAATGCTTTAACTTACCATGTGACACCTTAACGCTGAACTCTTAAATGTTACGATTTGTGACATCACTCTTGAAGCAATACGATCTTCGTTGTCCATCTCTCGCCTTTAATTTTGCGATATAATCTTGATGGTCCATTCGCCTCCCTTGGAATTCTTCAAAGAATTCTCTGTCTTAATCGATTTTTCGTTTGTTTACACTGTCTCGCTATGTAACTCCGGCTCTCGCTACTCTCACCTCTTCCTACTTCTACCATGTGTAAGATCTCTAGTCCTCGTCGTGTCTTACAAATCCAATTTCTTTTTGTTGTGCACTGAAGAAATTCGTCGCCTTTGCTACATTTGTTGCATCTCTACTGTCTATGCTGCCTTTCATGACTTGACTTGCTTTGCTGCCTTTCGCTGCCTTGGCTGCCTTTAACGACATGACCCGCTTTGCTGCCTTTGATGCCTTTTGCTACCTTAACTTCCTTTGTTAATTTGCTACTTCTTTGCCTTAAGTAATCACGTTAAAGCTTCTCCATGCTGCTCCTTTGCCTCTTTTGCCACTAATGAAAATATTTCCAACAAATGTTTCTTTTCCGGAGATTCTGTGAGAGAATTTGTAATTTGGTCTCCCTCATAATGTAGAATATATGAAGCCATTTGAACAAATTCACAATATGCTATTTTGGCTTGTCGTGCCCTTAGATCATGTTTGAAAAATGACTGTGATGTTCTGTTTATACTTGTTCCATGGATTATGTTAGGGTCCTGTGATTTGGCAGATTGGTATACCAAATGAGAGGGTAACATGGAACTAGTCTTTGGTGTCCTAGGACCTACCCTTCCTGGACTCAGAGAGGGATCTCTCTATTGGGTAAAAAGGATACGTTCTTTTTGCTGATTAGGGTTGATTTTAGGCTATTTGTTAAGTGTAGGGTTTGTTGTTTGTTTTGGTTGGGTAAGATGGTCAAGTAGGATAGGTGGAGTGAGATTCTGTCAAAGCCATTGGGCTATGGAGTCAATCAAAGTCATGAGTGTCTTAATGATGAATCAGAGTGTCTTGCAGGGCCAATCTAGAAGGGTTAATGGATCCTTAAGATAATGTGTGAGGTGAAGTGAACATCAAGTTTGGGAAAAACCAGGAGGTCTTAAATATGATAGGCACAAGATACTAAGAATGAGCTAGGGCAAACCATTTACTCTATGATAATACTTTAAACCAACAAATATCCAAGATAAACATTTCAGTGAAACATAGAAAGCATAAGAGCTTCTAACTTTAGTAAATTCACCTTCAGAATTTGGGAAAACATATAAGATAACACAAATAACTCAAATCTATGAAGAGGGAACTCCTAAACATCATATATCAAGCTATAAAGAAATCTGAAACAAGTTGATAAGTATGGAACAAGGGCAAGATCGAATGAGACCTCTTTGACTTAACCTAGTAGACAAAATTCCAAAGAAAGGTTTCAAGGCAGAGTTTGGATAGCTTCAAATAAGCAGGGCATGCCGTGAGTCATACTTGTAAACTAGCATACTAATCCATACATGAAACAAAACAATTTTAGGTGGACCTAAGGAGCAATCAAGAATTCCTTAAGATGACCAAACAGAGGAAAAAACACTGTTACCGATGAAATAGGTAACCTGACCTCAAAACGGGAACTCTAACCCAAAAAGACTCAAAAAACATGAAAAAACACCCCAAAAACAAAAAAAGTGTATTCCAGAATGCATTTGGTTTTTTTTGAAGATCAAATTTCAACATTTTATAAAATTATGCTAAAAACAAAATTGTTTCTTGAAAAAAGGATTGAAAAAACACCCTCAAAACAAAACTAGTTGATGCTGGAATAACAAAAATAAAAATTGTGTCATATTTTTGACATTTTTAAAAATAGAAATAATATTTTTTTATTTTTAAAATTCAAACATAAAAAAAAAAACCTAAAATTAAAAAAAAAAAAAAAAAATTAAAAATAAAAACATTTTAAAGCTTAAAATTTAAAAATATATAGGAATAAAAAAATAAAAATAAAAATTCAAACATTAAAAAAAACCTAAAATTTAAGAAAAAAATTAAAAAAAAAAAAAAAAAAAAAAAGATTAAAATTTCAAAAAATATATATAGAAATAAAAAAATAAAAATAAAAACAAAATAAAAATATTAAATTAAAAAGAAAAAAAGAAAAAAAAAAGAGAAGAAGTTAAAAATGGAAAGAAATTATAAAAAATAAAATATAGAAATTAAATTTAAAAAGGAAAAAAAAATGTTTATTAAATTAGAAAAAAAAATTAAATTTTAAAATAAAAAATTAAATTTTAATAAATATATTAAATTTTAATAAATTTAAAACTTTAAAATAAAATAATAAATAAATAAATAAATAAAACATTATTGAAATTAAAAGTAAAAAAATGAAAAATTAATTAAAAATCAAAAATCAAAAATAAAATACAATAAAAATATTAAATTTAAAAAAATATATATTAAAAAAACAAATAGATTTTAAAAAATAAATTAAATTTAAATTATAAAAAATAATATATATATATATATATATATATATATATATATATATATATATATATATATATATATATGAACTTAAATTAAAAATATATATATTAGATTTTATTAAATTTAAAAAAAAAAATGTTAATATTAAAAAAATTAAATTCAAAAAGAAGTTCAAAAACTTTAAAAATCAATTAAAAACAAATTAATTTGAAAATATTAAGTTTGTTATATATATATAATTTTAAATACACAATTTTAATTGAAATAAAAAAATATAAAAAATTTATGTAATTAAAAAAATAATAATAAAAAAACAAAAAATTAAAAAAATATTAAATTCAAATAAATTAAAAAAAATACGAAATTTACTAAATTTTAAAAAATTAAATGAAAAAACTAAACATAAAATTTAATAATTAAAAAAAAAATATGAAAAAAAAAAAAATCAATTAAAAAAAAAAAAAAATTCAAAATTTAATAAAAATTTTTAACAAAATTTAGAAAAAAAAAAAAATTAAAAACAAAAAAACTGAATAAAATTAAAAAAAATTTTTTGAAAAGAATATATTAATAATTAAAACAAATTAAATTTCAAATATGAAAATTAAATTTAAAATATATATATATATATATTTTGAATTTAAAAAAAAATAATAATAATAGTAAATAAATAAAAAAAAAATTTAAAAAATCAAATTAAAAAAAAAATATTAAAAATTAAAAAAATTTAAAAAAAAAAGAATTTTTTGATCGTGGTGGCGCCGCTAATCGGCCTCCCACCCAGGTGGCGGCGGAGGCCGGCCGCTGGGCGGGAGGCCGATTCCGAGAATCGCCCTCCCGCGGCGGGAGGCTGATTCCGGGAATCTCCCTGAAGCCGATTCCGGGAATCGCCCTCCCGCAGCGGGAGGCCGATTCCAGGAATCGCCCTCCCGCGACGGGAGGGTGATTCTGGGAATCGCCCTGCCGCGGTGCGGGAGGCCGATTCTGGGAATCCGATTCCCAGAATCGGCCTCCCGTCGCGGGAGGGCAATTCCCAGAATCGGCCTCCCGCCGCGGGAGGGCGATTCCCGGAATCGGCCTTCCGCACCGTGGCAGGGCGATTCCCGGAATCGGCCTCCCGCCGCGGGAGGGTGATTCCCGGAATCAGCCTCCCGTCGCAGGAGGGCGATTCTTGGAATCGCCCAGCCGCCGGCCTCCGCCGCCACCTGGGCGGGAGGCTGATTGGCGGCACCACCACGATCAAAAAATTCTTTTTATTTTTTTTTATTTTTAATATTTTTTTTTTTAAATTCAAAAAATTTAAATTTTTTTTTTTTTTAATTCAAATTTTTTATTTTAAATTTAAATTGTTTACTTCTTTTTTTTTTAATTTTGTTTTTAAATTTAATATTTTAGATTAATTATTTTTTAAAATTTAAAATTTATTTATTAAATTTATTAAATTTTAATTTAATTAATTTTTTTTTTTAATCTTTTAGTTTATTTAGTTTTTCATTTTTAAAATTTATAAATTGTTTCATTTAAAAAAAACAGTAAATTTATGGATATTTGTTTTTTAATTATTTGCACGTGGTTTTTTTCATTTTTTTTGTTTTTTAATGATAGTTTTTTTTTTTAAATTTTAATTTTCTTTTTTTTTGTAAGTTGGGTAGGACTACATCTTCATCATCATGTCCAAATACATCACTCCGATCAAGGCAGGGAATTGAACCGGTGACTTCACATCAAGGAGTTCCTTAACAGCGCACCAGATCACCATCTATCCAAGACCCTGTGGACTTTTTAATTTTAATTTTCTTTTTCAATTTTAAATTTTGTTTTTTTTTTTAAGTTGTTTTTTTTGTTAATTTTAAAATTTGTATTTTTTTTCTTCTTATTATTATTATTTTAATTTAAATTTTTAAATTTAATTTTTTCTTTTTTGTATTTTATTTTTAATTATATGGTTTTTTTTAATAACTTAGAAAAAAATGTTTTTGATGTTTTTTTTTTTAAATTTTTTTGGTTAATTTTTGTTTTTTTCTTTAAATTATGTGTTTTCTTTTTAAATTTTGTCATTTCTTTTTATATAATTTTTGAATATTTTTGGTTTTTTTTTTGTTTTTTTTTTAAATTTATTTTTGTTTAAATTTTTTATTTTTACGAGTTAATTTTGTTTTTTTTTACATTTTTATTGTTTTTTAATATATTTTTTTATCTAAGCTTTGTGTTTTATTACCAACATGAAAATCACCACTCTAAAAAAAAAAGGTTGATGCTGCATCAATACGTTTCAAAATTAGCATTAAAATCACCGCTCTAAAAAAAAAGTTGACGCTGCATCAATACGTTTCAAAATTAGCATGAAAATCACCAACATTTTAAAACAAATATTCATACTTTATAAATAAAAATATTAGAGTGTCGAAAATGTGCTCCAAAAAAAAAAAAGGTGATTCTGCATCACCACTTTTCAAAATCGGGTGCTTTTTATGCTACCAAAAAAAAGTAGGTAACAGTGCAGTTACCTATTTCATCAGTAACACTGTTAAAACATCAAGGCAGTAAGAAGCAGGAAGACTAAGGTGCTTCAAAGAGCATGTCTTAACATATTCTTTACTGATCTACTACATATGGAAGGATGAAACATAATGAAAGACAAGAAAACATTAAAAAATTAAGAAAACATCACCATTATCCAAGCTTAGGAATCCTGCAAACAAGCTTCTCCATCATCAATCCAAGCAAGCCATTCATCAACTTCACAAAACCAATTTCTTCTCCAAGCTCATAGAAACCATGTATTGCTCTCCAACTTCATCAAAAGCCAACCAAATACATGAGAGCCTCATGCTCTATTTATGGAACAAAGGAGGGCTAAAAACCTAATTTAGGGTTTTAAAATATCCAGAATAGTCATAAATGACAATTTATGTCCAAGTGACCATACAAGGCCCATGGCATAAATATCTAAGAAAAATAAATGCATAATAACTTCTAACACCTAGTCCTAGAGTGATTTGCCTCAAAAATACTAAAAAAATCATTTTGCAATAAATTAGTGTTTTTTGTTGACTTTTGCCACATTTGGTCTTGTATGCGCAGCGCCAAAATATCATAAAATAGGTGTACTTGCAATCCTGTTTTGACCTCCTCCTTGGTGTCGGATTTTTCCTCGTGATGGCTCGTTGGAAATCTTATCAAGTTGGATTTCCAGATATACCTTTGTTTTTTCTGAATGAATGCCATTTTCTTGTCCAAAAATACATTTTACCAACACTGCTCTGTGCGCAGCACCTTGCTTCAAAATGAGGCAGAATGGTCAAAATTTAGGTGTTTTTTGACCTTTTGGGGGCTCAAAACTGCTCCAAATGGTCTGAAATTTTGTGAGAAAACTACTGATGATGAGAGGAATCCAAAAATGTCAAGTTTGCAAGTTGAGGATGCATCATGAGTTTGTGCAGCGCCAAGATTTTTGTGCATAGAGGCCTCACAATTTCAAAAAAACAAAATCTTGTTCAAATTTGCCCAAAATTGGTGGAGTGGTCCCTCAAGAGGTCTTGGACATCTGTTGAGAAGCCTCAGCCAAAAATCCAAGGATATCATGCTCTTTTGCCTCTTTTAGGTTTTTTATCTCCATGAGGGCCTCCTTTAGTTCGGCACAAGCAAGCTTGTTTTTCTTTGCATAGTGCTTGGTCATTTTCTTCTAGAGAGCAAGGCCCCTTTTCACCTTCTTGAAGTGCTTGTGCTCATTCTTTTAATATTGAATGACACGTTGTGCCATCTCGAAATCTCTCTCCCATTCCTTAATTTGTGCATATTTGGTTAGGAGCAGCAATCTGGTGGTCATCTCCTTGTCCTCATTGTCACTGTCTAGATCAATGAATTGAGGCTCTTGAGTAGCTTTCTTGACTCTCTTACTTCACCTCACCTTTACCTGTTGCTCACCCTTTTCCATCTTTTCCTTGCCCTTTTCCAATGGTTTGATAGCTGGAGAAAATATGGCCCCTTTCCTTTTTGAGGTAGCAAACACATCTCTCTTCCCCCTGTGATATGAGAAATCAAAAGGTCTAATGATTTCTACTCTAGGGTCCTTGTCATGAATGTTATCATCTGCTGGAAAACCTTCTTTCTCACCTTTACTACTAGATATCCCATCACTTTGGGCATCATCATCTTGTTCATTGGGAGAGTTGTGAGCCTCACTGCTGCCTTCAACACTCTGATTTTTACCACTGTCATATTGGCCTTAAATTGATCATTAGCTTCTTCACTTGTCTCACTTTGACCTTGTTCCTCATTAGTGTCATTTTCTTCATCATTCCTTGCACTGTCACTTTCATTGTCATTGTCATTGAGAGACTTATTAGTGTCATGACAGTCATGACAACTGTCATGACTGTCATGACAATCTCTTTTGCTATCCTCTTCCTCACTGACTATCTTATCAGTGAAATTATCTTTATCATTGTCTCTTTCCTCAAACTCTATTTGTGCCTCACTGTTTTCCTCTTCTTAATATTATATTTCCTCATTATCACCTTATGTTTCTTCATGTTCATTATCCTCATCCATATTGTCACTGTTTGTACTATGATTGTGCTCATTGTCATGTTCATCCACATTTTCCTCTTGACTGTCATGTTCATTTTCTTGTTCACTGTCATCTTCATTTTCATCATGGCCATACTCACTACTTTGTTTTTCATTATTATTTCCTCCATCAGTTTCCATTTCCTCTACCTCTTTCTCACTAGCTGTTGGCCCATCCTCATATTCATCATTTGTGCTCATGTACTCTGTCTCATCCTGACCCTCATCATTTTCACCTTGGTCATCAATTTGCTCATCATTAGGGTCTTTTTCTTCATTTTGGGATGACTCATTTGTATTTTTATCATCACTGCCTCCCTCTGATCTATCACTATCTTTGTCTTCATCACTGCTATGTTCACTTCCCTCTTCTTCACCATCATTTCCCTCTTGCTCTCCCTCATTAATCTATGTCTCAGCCCCGCTCCTTTCATCATCTCCACCATCATATTCTTGTTCATCATTACCACTATCATCCTCTTCAGTTTATGCATCATGGGAAGAAGTAAGAGGTAAGTTTCCTTGTGGAGAAGGCATGGGTGGAGGTGATGGAACATGATCTCTGGGGGTGATGGAGGAGTGGAGGTAAGTGGGTGTGAAGTGGAAAGCAAATTTCGCTGAATGAAGGCTTGGGGATTTGCAAATATATCATGTGAGATAAAAACTTCCCAAGGAATCCCCTTCTACTCTAGCTGGTGTAAAACAATCATATTAACCAAAGTGTGGTGAAAAAGGTTTTGCTTTTGGTGGGCATAACTTCTTTTCTTGACTACTGAAGCCATTTTGTCGATGCTCCGGTAGAGATAGTATGGTAGGTTTAGAAATTTAATCCTGGTGAAGTGCATTAGTAGCCTTATATGATATGAGTAAAACCTAGAGTAACTCCCCTCACAAGTGAAGTACTTGATGATTTTCCTCATCAGTGGAGCATATCTCTGTAGCAGGTGAGAGAAGGGGGAAAAGGTCTTGCATCCCTGGTGATACCTAGGTTTGAGGAAGGCTCATAGTAGCTTAAGGCCAATTTTTCTTCTTGAACCATCTCTCACCCACATCTGGTATCCCTGTGGCCCTAACAATGGATTCGGATGAAAGCTCAAAATTTACTCCTACCAGGTTGACCTGCTTGTCTTGTAGGCTGAGAATGAACAACCTAGTCAAATCTGAGTGGTTTTGGACCTGTTTAACCCTCTCACAGAAATGATAGCATCCAACATCTTGAAAACATGCAAGGATCATGGGAGAAGAGGTGATTTGAAATGTATCCAAGGGCTCAAATACATTAATTCTTCCTCCCTTGTGCTTTGGCCTGATAGGCCCTTGGCCTTCATCACTACTAGTACTTATCTCTTCTTCGGACATGGTGACTGATTGTGTCCTTGAACAAATTGGTTTTTAGCTTGTGAGAGATTTTAGGTCTAGGGAGGAAAAATGAGTGATGGTGAGGGAAGATTTTAACAAATGGTGGCAAAATGGAAGAAGTCTAGGAATGCTTTCAGGGTTTGAAGGATTCCTAGCTTGTACTGAGTGTATTTATACCAATAACCACTCTCCAACTGGTAAATTTTTCCCTAGAAGGTCAAATGAGTGTTTTTCATGAAGATTAGGGTTTTTAGCCAATTTAGGTTTTTTGTCACCCTTCTTTGATTATGGATGCAAAAATAACATTAGGAGGGCAAAAGAAAGATGACCACCAACCTTTTAAACTTGTGCAGGAGCCTAGGGAAAATTTTGAGGAAAAAAAAGATTGATTTTGGCCAATTTTTGTCAATTCTGGCCAAAGTTCTTCTGTGCGCAGCGCCACCCGACTGGCCATTTCTGTCGTGCCTTCTGTGCATAGCGTTGGGTTGGGTCGGGTGTGTTCAGGCCTGTGTGCAGTGTCAGGTTGGGTTGTGGACACCTCGGGTGAGCTGTCAGACCTGTCGGGCCTTTCCATGTGCGCAACGTCACCACCTGTGCGTAGCGTCGGTCTGTCTGTGCGCAGCGCAGTGTTTTTTAACACTGCCTCTTCTCCCTTGTGCACAACGCCTCCGCCTATGCACAGCGCCAGGAAATTTGTCCAAAGATGGCCTGAAAACCCTAAATTTTTTCCTTGAAGATTCTTTTTCCTTTGCAAGTGCCAAATGAATTCAAAATGACATTGAAACACTTTTATACCTTTTGAGGAAAATAAATTAAAGTTGCAAAACCCACTTTACTTATGTTTTCCACCTTTTTTCCATTTGACTGATGCTTTTATCTCTGTAGGGTTTTGAAAGCCTTTTTAAGGCACTTTTTCTTATTTTGTGGTGATGGCTGGCTGAATGACATATATGCCCTTTTCATCATTTTTATCTTTGAAAATTTTATGAAGCTTAGGTATTATTTCAAAACTATCTTTGGCATGCATTTGTCAAACTGAAAACACAGTTTTATCCTTTTTATGAATTTCAACACCTTTAAACAGTAACTTGTGATTATTTTGGCACTTTCACCTTGGAGTCTGCAGTCCTGAATCTTTTATGCCTTTGATTTCTTGGTGGATGAGTCTGAAGAGAAGATTTCTGACCTTCTTTTAACTGACATTTTGTCATGTTTTCACTTTGCAGCAATGAAAACCTCTTGGTGTGAAAACCCTAGCAGTTGGCATCAACAGCTCCTTTAGTCTTTATATGTGCCATCATCATGAGAAACATTAGGTTTGTTTGATCTCATCAATCTTCTTGTAGGTAGCCATCTTTGACAATCCTGCAAAAGTGTCATTCATGGCTAACTATATTTTGCAGAATATACTTTTGATAAGGAAACCCTTGTTGGAGGCTTCTCTGCTTTGTTTTTAGACTAATTACATGTTTGTTTCTTTGACCATCTTGATAGTGATATATCTCTGGTGGGAGAAGTTAGAAATTTAAACCATTTTGTGTCTCCCCTTGGCCACTTCTGTTTTTTGCAGGTGCCTACAAAACATTTGCTTTTGTCATTGTATTTTTGGAGTTTGACATCTCTTTTCTTCAACAGTGAACCTATTCTTAACATGATTCCCTCCTTGGGCATTTCACCTCATTCTCACCTTGCTTTTGATAGTTTTGAAGATCCTCTGATTGTATTTGGAAACTCAGGCTCTTATACTAATACCCTTTGCCACTTTCTTCCATTGGTGAAGTGAAACAGTGCTGCCTTGGACAAACCCTAGAGAAAACCTTGGATATATTTTGAATGCCCTCTTCTTTTAAGAAGGAGGCCTTATCATCTGCTTTGGACCTGTTCTGGCTGTCTTCCCAAAATCCTAGGTTTTGAGGTTGCTTAGAGAAAAGTAGACAATGTTGTCTTCTAAGTTATCTTTAACCTTTCAAAACTCATTTATTATTTCTAAAAATCTTCAATGTGCACTTGATGGAGTTGAGGTTACCTTTTTCCTTGTAGTCCTTGTGATGGTTCTTTGCCTAGTTCACTGTTTTTCCAAATCAGTCACAAACCATGATTCTCTTTAAACATAGGCCTCGTTGCCTTCTTCTTGGTTGTGGATGCCTTTTTGTGATGATTTCACCCTATTACCTTACCTCTTGCTAGACTGATGGCCATCTTGATCTTTTGGCAGATATATGAGCAAGTGCTGTTGTCCCTTGCAGAATTTGTGCTTTAGGCCAAGGAGGCCTTTCTTGAATGACCTTTTGATCAATTTTGGACAAAGTCACTTGTCCCTTTCTTCTTTGAATGGAGTCTCCTTATAGAGATAGAACAGATATTTTTAGGATATAAAGTCCATCCTATGACCTATGAAACCCTAGGTGGCCTAGTGGAAGGTTCTTGGATTTGGATTTTGGACTGAAAACTTAGATTTGGGGTCATCAAGTGTAAAATAGAGTTTATGATAAACTGATGTATTGAAGATCCAAAATCCAATGTACTTGGTCTATATAAAGAGCCTACAGAGACAGTTTTGAGATCGTCAATGCATAAGGAATTTTTGGGGATGTAGGAGAGATGGCTATTTGGTGGCCCTAGGTAGAATTTGAGGGGTTTTAGGCTTAAAATAAAAACAGAGCATTAAGGCCAAAGGTGACACAATAGAGACAAAAATGGTGACATGAACCCATGATGGGTCTTCTAGGATGGGTGAGCTGAGCTTGACATGATGAGATGATGAAATAGTGAAAAAATTATCTTAAGGATGATGAAGGCAGTGAGACTTCTAGAACTCACAATGTTCATGAATTTTGTTTCTAGAAATCTAGGGCAATCATTTAGTCATCTATGAAGGAAAAAATTACTAATGACTAATATATTAACTGTTATATAACAACAACATTGCTCGTTATTGAAACTAACGTTGAAATATAGATCTGCAGGCCAAATCTACTATGGTTGGACTATTTAAAAAGGTATCCTAATCACGAAGCAGGTGAAATACCGATGGAATTTGTTGTGAGGAAGTAGGAAAGAGTTACATTAACAATTACTAGAAAATCAGACTTCATATTGTTGATGATAAAGGATCTCCAAACGTGTTGTTTTTAGAATGTGGAAGATCTGCAGAGGGGACAACTGTACCTTTGATAATTGATCCACTGGTCCAAACATTCCATATGAAAAACATGCCCACATTTAGCAATCTGTCGTATTCGATCAACCACCTAGAAATCAGAAATCAAAGAGACAAACAACACTTGATGTAATATCTTCATGGCCATGTTCTCTTAAACTATCGTATTCAACAATGGCCAGTAGTTTCTTAGGGAGAGTGTGTAGAGGGATGTCATCGGGACACGAAACAGAAGAGAAGACGAGGCAGGAATTAGAACCACCAGAAGAATGATAGTAAGCTGAGAGAAATCAATGCGCATAAAGAACCAATGAACGAAAACACCTGTCAAAATCCAATTGAAAGAAGGAGATGACTAAACAGTATACCAATTCAAACTTAAATTGCATTAGTTGGAAAAGTGTCAGAGATTGTGTCGAAGACGATGAATCTCTATAGTGTCAGCTAATAGAACCTCATAATAAAATTCTTTCAGCGTAATAAAGAATAAAGAATGATGAAATCCCTCTCAATAAATTTAATTGGATAAAATGTGATTTGTTTATATGTAAAAATTTAAAAATAAGAGAAGTTATTAATTTATTTTATTGACATAGTAATTGGGTGACGTTGTTTGAAGTCAATTTTATAGGCTATAATGAAAATTTATTGAATGACATGTCATATTAAATTTTTAAATTGAAAATTATTAACAACAATTTGTCACTCGTGTTCTTTGAATGTTGGCTAACACAATTAAATTAGATGTCATCTTTTTGGGATTCAATTGCGTTAAGTAAGTCATTCAACTATTACCAGACATTCAACTATGACCATTTCCATGAGAGGTAGTCCTAACTGACTAAGTTTTCATGATTTTTTAATAGTCCACTTAGCACTCATTGCATCGGGTGATGCTCACAGCGGTGAAGAAGAGGGATTTAAACTAGTGAAATGAAACACATAGGATCAATCATCACTTAAAGGGCTTGCACCCAATAACCAGGACTTCCCGTCACCCATCCCAGATCACCTCTGGCTCAAGTGCGCTTAAATGTGGAGTTACCAGGTGAAAGCCCCAAAAGTGATGATTGATGTTATGTGATTCATTTCAATAGTTTCAATCTCACTTATTCACCCCTGTGAGCATCACCCAATGCAATGGGTCCTAAGTGGACTATTCAAAAATCATGAGGAATTAGTCACTTACAACTACCTCTCATGGAAATGGTCATAATTAAATTAGATAATAAAGAATAAAATAAATGAAACCTTTTGAAAAAAAATTAACTTAGATAATATCTAATATAATACATTATGAAAACCCCTCAATATAATTAAATTATATAAATTAAGTAATGAAAAACAAAAAAAATAAAGAATAAAATAAATGAAATCTTTTTTAAAAAATTTCGAACTTGACTTAGATGTTACTCACAACTACATTTTCTAATAAAACTTCAAACTTGACTCTGATGTTACTCACAATTACATTTCTAATATGGAGTTTCCAGTGGCATTGGATTTTAGGGTACTAGTCATAGGGCCAAGGTACATTCCCTTCATTCACGACTAGCAGGAGATTCGACCCCACGAAGACTGAGAGATAAAAATCTTGGTCCATATTCAATGCCACGGTTTTCCATCTGTGAACCAGGTCGGCGACGTTGTCTATCCCAAGATTTTGTTCCGAGATTTCTCTCTACATGACAGGACAACGAAGTTGTGATTAGACTACTATTTTTAATAGGAAAATAGGGGAGGGATGCCATTACTTGGGCACACTCCATTCCATGTAGGCGAACCACGTGGCCAGCACATGGAAGGTTGTACGACACATGCCACCTAGCTTCTGCCACTTTTTGTGGTTGGTGAGGGAATTAAATTGAGTCATTCTCCATACGCTTAGGGTTTCAAACTGCAGGTTATGCACCATGCCTCATTTCCCCTGTGCATTTATGTTCGGGGCGGGATGTTTCTCCGAGAGCTTCGTCAATGGCTGCGCCTGTGTCGCTAGTGCTAGTGCATGTCCGCCTTTGCTGTTAACCACATGTCCGCCATTGCTGTTACTTTTGGGATGCTTTGCTGCTGTGGGATGGTTTCGTTGATGTTGCTCCTGCACCCTGTTGTGGACCTGTTCGACTCCCGCGATCGCGATAGTTTTCTCCTCCACTGTCAAACTGCCCTCCTCGACTACTCAATGCTGCGTGGATTTGTCGACGGCTTCGTCCTCTGTGCTTGTTTGCAGAAGTACCATGGTTTTGAAGGCAATTTTTCATTTTACAGGTTAATTTGTTGTTTTTCTTGCATTTTCGAGAGAGTTTCGAGAGATTTTCCCTAATTTATGCTCTTTTCTATTGTGTTGCAGGTATTGTCGAACTTTGGTGGGGTCTAGCTATTATTTGGCTCCTGCATCGATGTTTGGCTCTACAATTAGTGTGGCGTCTTCACCTCCCGGTAGGAAAATAATTCCTACCAGCCCACTGCTATGTTTTTTAACACTTGAAAACATGTGTTTGTTAACCCTTCTAATCTTTTTCGGTTCAATTTAGCTCTTCTTCGGAATTTTTGTTCTTCTTTGAATGGCACTGGTTTTTCTTATTTGATTTGGCACTGGTTTTAGGGCTATACCCATGTCTTGTTTATTTTAGGGTTGTATGTTCAGCGTGGCTTTAGCGTGGTTGTATGTTTTGTTTTAGGGTTGTATTCCAGCTGGTGGAAACCCTAAGTTGGGACAGTATTTCCTATGTAGTTTAGGGTTTAGGGGGTGGTTTCTGAAATTCCTCCTATCCTTCACAGCTCTGTTGGTGTTCATCTTGTGTTGTTTCCCTTGAAATTTGAAGTTTGTACCACCGTGCTTACTTCAAGAGACTGTGCTTCAATGGAGAACTACCCATGGTTTAGCAGTTAATTTTACAGTCTCATTTGGGTATCTCCTACTCAAGAAGCACGAAATTCATCTTGGAGTGATTATTTGTGGTCATTATGGATTACTTAATGGTTTTCTCATCTAAAGGACGCATTGGGTATTAAAGGTAAACATTTTTCTTTCTCTGGTGGAGGCCGTGAGCCCATTATTCATGCTACTGGTGTGTTTGAAGGGACAACAACATAAAATCATGCCCTCTCCTGCCATTATTTACTTCTGTGATGACTATGAGCACTGAAGAGACACTGGAAGGTAGTCTCTGCCCTGTGCGAGCTCACATTGTTGTTGTAACTTCATTTTCTGGGACTGTGTGCCAATTCCAGGATAAAATTTGGGTTGTATTGCTGGTGTACAAAGGTTGTGTCTATGTGAAATAAAGAATTGAAGAGCTGAGCTAAATAATCATTTGCCAATTTTCCTATTTTTTGATAGGAGTGTTTTCTAGTAAATCTAAACTATTTGATTGTTTGTTTTGAGAAATTTCCATTGATTGTTTTGAGAAATTATTTGTCATCATAGCTAGTTGTTGAATTATTTTTTTTCAGTCCATTGTATTTTATTTGTGCATCATCGTTTCAATTTTTCATTGAAGCACATTATAAGATAATTTAATTGATAAATAATAAGTTTGATATTTCTGCTACGACATATGGAGGGACTTGTTTTGTGAAATTTAGTACTCGTGTATTGAGAATGAATGCCATGTATCCATGTATACATTTATTTTTATTATTCAAAATATTGTCTGGTGTTGTGCAATTTCAAATCAATATCTGCAGGTTTGTTATTTATCAAGGTAAGGTCAACCATTCAAAGTTTCCATTCTAATTGTAAGATACATGTTTGAGACCAAGTTAATTGGTAGAAATTCGTTGAGATGGTTTAGAAGTAAGCAGACATTTTAGCAGGATATCACTTCTCACAGCTCCCTGTGTTAATAACATGTAAGTTCTAGTGATTCTGTAAAAAATTGTTTGTTGTTTTGCAATTGTGATAGGGTAATGCCAAGTTGTTCAAGTCCATATATGTGGGTTTGGTATTCATCAAAGCAAGGTTCAATGCCCTAAATTTGCAACCTAGAAGTATCGACGAATCTTCAAAAAATTGTCTTTTGTCATGCAATTGTGATAGGGTAATGTCGAGTTTGTCAAGTCAAAGTGAAAAACCCAACTATAACAATAACCCGATATATCTCAGAGTTAAACAATTCTATCATTATTATGTGAAAAGAGGCTTAAACATTACGAAATGGAAAAAAAAAATTACACTCAACCCTTTTCAAAATAAGACACTTAAAAACTGTAAAAAAACAGTGTTAATAGGCATCAAGGCCAACCTATCAAAGTTATATGACCAGAATAGAGTATAGAACACAGTCATCGTTCCTTATGACTCTCACTGTTAATTCAAGTACATAGGAAAACAACCCAGAAAATCCATAAAAATGATATTATAGTAGTAAAATATTTCATTCACATTTGTATATAAAATAATGTAAATTTCCTTTATATTTGATTTTGAATAGATCTAAGTTGGTTTAAAATTTTAAAATTATTAATTTTGAATTGGCATAAATGATATTTTGTAAATTTTACAAGTATAAGTCAAACATAAATATATATAAACCCCATAAACGGATAAAATTTATAACTCCATAGATATCTAATTTTTTCGATTAAAAAAAACAAAAAACAGACTTCTTTTAAAAATGTAGGCCTTTGAAAATAAGAGATCATATTGAAGGTTTAATGTTCTGGATTTACAATGAGTTTGTGCATGCTCTATTCTTTTGGTTTTTCATTGAAAGACAGTAAGAGTTGCAGTTCTTTTGCTCTGCAAACCCTCCCTTGCAATGAGCTTGGTCCATCGGTGATATCTTTAAATGTGTGTGGAAAGTTAACAAAATGACAATTCCCTAGATAGATGGGGTTGCGTCATTGTGATGTTATACTATGTATAACAAATAGTTTTAATTTGATTGTAGAGTGTAGAGTTGATTTATGTAGAGTGTAGAGCTAGACTGTAAATTGTATAGCTGATTGTAGAGTGTAGAGCTGAACAAATAGAGTGGATTTCCATGTTTTTATGTAGAGTTGATTTTTTTGGGTGATTTTTTTTCTAGAAAGAGTTGAGGCCAGAAGCTGTTTTAAATTATATTGATTTTCTGGTTGTGTACAGTCTCAAATATGGTTGGTAGTTGGAGTGTCTTTAGTGGACATTTCACTTTAAACTTAGTGGGTAGTGTATACCACCTCTCAATTTTTCAATTTAATAAATCATATTTGCATAACATATAATAGCAATTATTTTATTTATAAAATTTTAACAGCTTACTTTCTGTCATTGTGATGGTATACTATGTATAACAAATAGTTTTTATTTTGATTGTAGAGTGTAATGTGCATTTTATTTCTAACTTAATTTAATGTTATCATACATTTTATGGATTTCCATGTTCTTATGTAGAGCTGATTTATTTGGGTGATTTGTTTTCTAGAAAGAGTTGAGGCCATAAGTTGTTTTAAATTATATTGATTTTCTAATTGTGTATAGTCTCAAATATGGTTGGTAATTGGAGTGTTGTTAGTGGACATTTCACTTTAACCTTAGAGAGTACTGTATACTACCTCTCAATTTTGCAGTATACAGTATACATTATATAGAATTTACAATATAAAAAAAATAACACATCTAACAACATTGTCATGTCATTCTGTCAGAATGTAACATTTTAATAGACTATAGATGTTCCTTCCTTACAATGTTGTACATAGTATGGAAAAAATCAACCTTCATGTGACAAGAAAATATACAGCCCATCCAAAATCCACATCATAATGTGGTTACAACCAAAAACATATAACACCCCTATTCTTTATGGCCTTGAGAATTTTCAGTGCCAAACCCTGAGTTTCCTGATTGAGCCAAGTTGGTTGGCCTCCCTAAGAAGGGTTGGTTAGGTTGTGGTTGATTGCTGCCATATAATTGAGACCAATTTGTCCCATCCAACCATGGAGGAAATGAGTACCCATACCTCACACTTGCACTAATTGGAGGTGTGTGATGAGCATACATTGAATTCACACCTCCTGTGCTAGGAATAAGGCAAGTGGGTAAACCCCCATTTTGATAGTGAGGCACTTGAATGTTTATGAGGTCTTGGAATAATGTTGTATTATTTGCAATATTTTCCAATGTGTTAGACATGTCACTGGTTTCATTCTCATCAACTGTGCTTGCATTTATGTCAACCATATCAGTCATCCCTTGTTCCCTTTCAAGCGTTTGTTTAGCCTTCCTTGCTTCATTTTCCTGTCTTGACATTTGTTTTTGTTTCTCCTTCTCTTGCTTTTCTCTCTCTCTTTCAAGGCTTTCATCTGCTCGACGTTGCGCTGCAATAGACCTTGTTGCCTTCTTCTCCTTGGCTTGATCCCTTTTATCTGTTTTAATTCCTGAATTTCCATTTTTTTCTTTTTAGACTCAACTAGGATTTTTATATAGTCTTCTAAGGTGAGTAACTGTGAACTTCGCCCCAAACGAAGACTACCGGGTGTTCCTTGCTTCTTTTTCATTGACACTCTTTCTACCGATAGCTTTAGGAACCGCCCAAGTAACTTCTCCCCCCCCTCCCACATGTATGTCATTGCTTGGCACTTCAATATTTGTGGCACTTGATTGAACTATATTGCTTTCTTCATCTGGTGCCTCATTATGTGCTCCATCTTCTTCCATTGATCTATTGTCCACAAAAAAATGAACAATTTCATTTTTCAATTCAGCCAGTTGTGAAGGCATGTTCATGCTTTTTTCATTGGTTCTTGAGACAATGTGTTCGTTAAATTAATCATGGCTTCTACCAGCCATGATGGTGGGTTTACTTGGCTTGGAAATGTCAATTGGTCATTTTCAATGTCATTAACAATATCAACAATTTCATTTTCAACTACATCTGCATTAACAATATCAGCAATTTCATTTTCAACTACATCTGCATTAACAATATCAGCAATTTCATTTTCAACTACATCTGCATTGTCAACTGCATGTTCAACAGTGTCATTAACACTATCAGTAGCAAGAGTTCCATATTCTTGAGTTGGTAGAACAACCTCCATGTTTCTATCCATTTTTTGATGAATATATTGTGTTTCACATACCTGCTCATCATCATCAGCATATAACTGTCCTTGAGAGAGGGAAATTATATTACCAGCTGCAACCACATCAGCATGTTCATGTACTTTTTCTTTCACTTCATGCTCTTCTTCCTAACCATCCACATAAAAAGCTTGGCTACAAGTAGTATCATGCATAAGAACATCATAATTTAGTGGCCATATTCTTGTCCTCGTAAAGCCAGCCTTGATATTTGATGGTGTCAGAGCCCTTTTAAAAGCCTTACTTGCAAGCTCTGCTAACTCGAACCTTTTCACCTCAACCCTTGGATTCTTTGCCATCCATGCAGCATGCTGTAACCTGAAATAGTTCTTGAAAGGGCCAAACATACTAACATCAAGGGGTTGTAATCTGTGAGTGGTATGAGCGGGAAATGTTGAAATTTCAATGCCCAAATTGTTTGCTTCCTCAATTTTTTGTACAGCCATGTGGCTTCCATGGCCATATAATATCAATAGGTGTCTATTAATAGGTGATACACCACCTGGCACAGATGCAGCAAAGTGGCAAAGCCAATTTAAAAAAAGTTCTTTAGTCATCCATTCATGGGGATGTGCAGCCATGCATGCTCCTGGTTCACAGTTTTGTATATAATTTTTCAACTGATTTTTACCTTTGAATAGATAAAATCCTGGGATTGGAGCACCAATTGCATTGACACAACATAAAATGGTTATCCACTCCCTGCTCTTAGGCAAAATATTTGGCACATTTCGGCTGCCTCTCTTGGCAATTACCCTCATGCCACAATTCCTTCCCGCTTGTAAATCTGTTTCATCACAGCTCCATATATGGTCTGTTGCATAAGAATGTTTATCGTATGCACTAGAAAGAGTGTCATAGAACTTACATACAACTGCAAAGTGCAAATTTAATGCGTTGTCTTTGTCAAGGCCCTCAGTTTTACGCAATACAAGGTTTGGATGCCTTTTTTTAAACCCAAACCACCATGATTTACCAGGAAACCCATATTTGAATGGATTTGGCCTCCCTTGACAGATTTGAGCAACTGTGGATTTAAGTTGTATTAAATCTAGCCCATGTCCCAATTGGACCATTTCTTTACACCACTCAACCACCTTGGCCTCCTCCTCTTCAGTCATAATTGTAACAGGCCCTCTACGTTTGGTGTGAGTGAGCCCATTTATCCAATAATGTATTGATGAGGGAGGAATACTATGTTTCTTTGCAAATGCCCAAACAGAATATCCATTGAACTCTATGTCGTTAATTGCAGCTAGCATTTCTTCTTTTGTCCAACCTCTTATAGCACTGATATTTTTAGTTGAAGTTGCACCTTGGACTATGGTTGACGGTGGCTCTGTGACTGATGGTGTCACAACATCATCTTCAGCCACATGGTTATCCTCAACAACATTTCTTGGAGCATTGTTGACATTGAGATCACATGTTCTTTCTTCATCTGATGAACTGCATCGCAGCTGGGCACCCCTGGTCACTCTTCTACCACTTCTCCTTGTATGAGCTACATAACTCACTCTCACCATGGATGCAACTACCTGCAGAATTATTGCATGCATTTAGTTAAGAATAATTGAAAAGAATGAGTTCATACAAGCCAAACATCATCTGGTAACATCATCTCTTCCCATTTACAACAATTTATAACAGTTTACAATTAGTTTGTGTGTTCAAGCCCGAGTTTTATGAATGCCTTTCCCTCTGTTACACTTTTATTATTTTCTATGTTGTCATCTTTGATTCCTATGATTAGCTAATGCAGAAAGATATGTGTGGTTCAAGTTCAAATGATACAGCTTCTATGCTCAGCAATTCCAGATAGATATGTTAACTTGAAATGCTATAGCTTGTATGGTCAGCTATTGTAGATAGATATGTTAAATTCAAATGCTACAACTTTTATGCTCAACTACTGAGATATTTTCCACAGGCTTCTATGCTTAGCTACTCATGTTTTTTTTTTGTTATGTTTTGTTTTTATTTATTTGTTTCCAGCTTCTATGCTCAGCAGGTTTTTCCAGTTGTTTTACTTAGCCTACGAGAGTTTGATTGGATTTTTTACACTGAGGGATTTAGCCTTTTGGATTAGTGAGCTTGAATTGAATTCCAGTCTTGTCTTTGTTTGTCATTTGAAGTCATTTTGTACCCTGAAGCTGAATTGGGTAAGTTCCATTGTGCACTGCCTTTATATTTTTTGGATACAGAACAATCTGATCATAGTTACTGAATTCATCATTCCTAGCCCTTTACCCGAATATGAATCATCATAGAATCAGGGAATTGGTGATCAGGGAATTACAAACTGTGGCCAAACTAAGGATTGAAGTGTTGAATTTATGAAATCTATAATATGTTTTAGTTTCAATTCCAATGCTTCCTTATTTACCAAAATAAATTAGCAACTTACATAACAGGTTCACTTAGCATCTTACATAACAAATTCACTCAAAGAAGATCGTTATATTGTTTATTATTTTTCACAACAACGTCACTTCCTCATTAAGCTCATTTTTCTGGGCCAATAATTCATGCCACTCTACTTTGTGGGAGGCATTCAATCTGAGGTGCATTATTTTAGTTCCTTTTGTCATAAAGTCTAATTGGTTTCTAATAGAAGAATTGAGGCTTAATTGAGAAAGATTACTTTTTTGCTATTCAAATGAAAAAAGAGAGTACAATTTACAGATGTTTCTTCTCTGTGCTTTGAGCATCTGAATGATCTGTAATACTTTTTGCAAGATCATCTATTGTCAAAGAGATACGTTAAATTCTGTCAGCTTAGAGACCTGCAGCAAATTTGTTTTTTTCATGTCCTGAATATTTTCAGAGACTAACCAAAATTACATTTCAAAAAGGAATTGAAATATGGGATTTTGATCAAACAAATTGTTCTTGACCAGTAGCATGCATTCTGTAAATTTAGAATGTTGTTTTGTACTCTCCTTGTTTTCAATAGCTGTGAGATTGCACTGTCCATTTTTCTACTGAGTGGAGGGGAGTAAAATTTAATTTAAATGTTCCAGCTGAATTGAATAGTTTGATTGGACCTAGCAACCCTGAATTTTCTCTAAGAATGTACCCAGGATCCATCAATAGAGCTATTTTAGATAACATGTCCACAATCCTGTTATATTCTCTGAAAATATGTTGAAAACTTCTAAATGAAAAATTCTCTGGTCTAGTTTTCCCGTGTGTGTATTAAAAATTCTAATTGGTTTCTAATAGAAGAATGAGCCTTAGTTTTTCTCAAATCACTTTAATATCCACTTAAGTTCTTCTTATGAAAAAAGTCCTCTAATTAGAGCCATAGTGGGTTAATCGATATTATGCTTAATCTCTAGCTTAGTATGAAGATAATGACACTATATTAATTCTGTCATATAATAAAGTTATAGTATTATTTATACTAGTAATCTTATACTCTACTTAGCTTAGGAACTACAACTAGAAATACTAGCAAACTATTACTCATTAGAGACAAAATCCTCTAACTAATGGCATCTTCATCAAACCCTGACATTAATAGCCCTTAACTGAGCTATGGTACAAATACCTTTGGCTCGACTTCATTGGTTTTGATATGAGCCAATGGGTGAAGTTAATGTGGGTGGTTTTTTAGGACTATTGGTATTAGGTTCAACCGATGTGGTATAGAGGTTGAGTGTTATATATTATGTATTACTAGTTTCATTCCCAAACCTCCCCTTGGTCCCACGTTATGTCGTTATGTTACTACGTGAAATTGTTGTTTGCTCACTATGCTCGTTACTTGCTCGTCTGCACTTTGTATTTACGTCATTCAACATATTCTATTCAGGGATCCATTTCAAGTTATAGGATCTGGATACTGTCATTTAGGTTTTGAATCTTAAGTTAGAAACATAGAAACATAAAAATAAAAGTAGAAACATGTTCAAATGTTCAAACATTGACTGAATCAATCTCTCATTGGGATTAATTTGTTTTCAACTATAAAACTCTGGTAGAAAAATAGAAAGAAATATACAATTTCATGAAAATTAAAGTGTGAGAAAACCGAAATAAAGACTTCTAAATGAATCTGTTTTCAACTATAAAACTCTGGTAGAAAAATAGAAAAGAAATATACAATTTCATGAAAATTAAACTGTGAGAAAATTGAAATAAAGACTTGTAAGAAAACTGAAATAAAGGCTTAGAAATGAAAATAAAAGTGTAAGAATCAGAAATAAATACTCAGAAATTAAAATAAAATTGTAAGAAAATTGTGCTGTAATTGAGAAAATTAACCTGATTATACTGTGAAATGTTTTGGGGTGTGTTCTTTGTTGGTTTGTCTCTAGGACTAGTGAATAGTTTGAATGTTCAGTAGTGGTTTAACTTCTTTTATAGTTTTTTGCAATTGAATTTAATTGGTGACAATGATGGACATGGATTGCAATGGCTTCATTTTGCATGTGTGATCAGGATTGAATTTGATGTGATCCAATGGCTGGGAATTTGTTTTTGTTGATCCATGTGCTTTGATGTGTTTTAATGGGAAATCATTTATTGAATTTATTGGGTGGGTGTCATTTATTGTACATAGTGGGTTTAAATGTTGTTATTAGGTGGGTATCATTTATTGAACACAATGTGTTGAAATATTGAATAACGAAACAATTATGGCTTACAAACATTTCTTTTTATTATGTGCAGGTATTGATATTTACTTCTCTAACACGGCATCAGGGCTGATCAGATGGGCTGAAGTGACTGGCTTTTTGTACTTATTGACTTGACCATTTTGGAATGAAAAATGGTTTTATGAGTTTTCTAATTGATATGATAGGATTTGTAATATTGATACTTATTAAACTATTTATGGACAGTTGTGGGCCCAGTCAATGACTTGGGAAATTTTGGACTTAATTTAATATATATTTGCACTTCAAGTTATTTCTTTATGTTTAATTATTGGATGCATATATATCTATTTTTAGTAGGTTGATGGGAGTAGTGCTATAACAATTACTAGTCCCTTGCACAACATTAAACAACTCTCCCCTATATATTCTATTTTTATGTTTTAAATCACAAAGACAATTAAATAACACTCCAACATTTTGCACAAATCATACATTAATCAACCAAGGGACCCAACAACTTTTGCCAAAATAAAAACAATATCTGCTACTTCTGCAAACCTTACTATCTTAGATAGATGCAGGCATGGTCATGTGGTTAATAATAATTTGAATGGGAATGGTCATGAAATTTGTTTCATTTTAGAGTCCCGCTATTTGACGCATCGTTTAATGGGTGCGGAATTGGGACCCTGAGAGAGTACCTGTCCACAAGTTATTGATTGTCTATATCTGTCACTGGTTCATGGGGACACTGGTACTTGTTACCATTATTTACTTGAGAGAACAGACACCTTGGATTCTGCAATCAATAATAAAAATATTTCCAGATTTCCATACAAGAGCATGTGGTGAACAGAGCATGTGTGTGAATAGGGGAAGGGGAAGTATGCTTAGTTGTTTTTTTTGTTTAAAATGTGTTTTTGAATGTATAAATAAATTTGACACTCTCAACAAAAATCTTTAAAACATTGAAATTGTAAAAAATTCACAACTTAAATTAATAATTTAGATAAATTCATCCAAAAAATATTTAAAAAAAGACTAGACATATAAAATACTGCTATAATGAACTTTGCAAAATCATTCATTAATCGAACAAGGCAATAATATTTGCAATGTTTAGACGTATCTGTTGCTTCTGTAAACCGTGCAAGCATTGTTAAGCGTCAACAGAGGCAAATTTTTTTTCCCAAATAGAAACAACGTTTATACATATTTGTTGCTTCCGCAAATCTTTATTAGCTCAGAAAGATGTAGGCATGGTCAACGGAGGCACCAATTTTGTCAAAATAGAACAAAGTCTAGAGGTGTCTGTTGTTTTATTTTTTTTTATTCAAATTGATGATGAGCTGACCTTCCAACAAAGTCTAGAAGTGTTTGCTGCTTCTGCAAAACATACTACTTAGATAAATGCAAGCTTGGTTAAAATTGAATGGGGGGCGTCATAGAATTTGCTCTGTTTTACAGTCTGAAATGTAAGTTGATTGCAGATTTCTGAAATATCCTTGAATGTGATGTCAAAAGAGGTCAATTGTTTGACTTATATCTCTTTTGACCATCCCAAGATATTTTATTGTTTATTGTTTTTCATTAAATTTATTATTAATTAATAGGTATGTCTATTTTAAAATGGAGGAGTCTTTTGTTCTATGAATTGGAGATTGATTTGACAGCTCCGGTACTACCCCTCCGGCGACCATCCAAGCTTTTTCGGCTTCAGGTGGACCCCACCCAGTTCCGATGGCGTTAATGCCGATGGCAGAAAAATTCCTTCTGTCATGTCCATCATGGCCTTCGCTCCGCTCCGTCACCGGCTCCCACGTTTTCCAACCTCCGTTTTCTCACTCCCATATGTCATCCATGTATCGGCATGGATCCATCCAATTAAATTTCAAATTTGAATCAATGGTGGGCTATTATTCGAATTTGAAATTTGAATATAGGCATGGATTGAATTCGGGCACAGAGTTCTGCACGGGGGCCCTACCAGTATCCTACCAGGGCCACAAGAATACCACTTTGTTGGACGTTGCGCTCAGTGGGAACGGTGCTCGGCTCACTAGTGTCGTGGTCTCCACGCTCAAAGAGCAGCAGCAAAAGGCCAATATTCCCTTGAATTTGGAGGCCGATGTGCCCGTGAAGATAAAATTGTGGAAATTGAAGTCTATGAAGATTAAGGTCCACGTGCAATGGGATCTAGTCGTTGATAGGCTTGATGGCAAAGCCAAAGTTACTACTGATAATTCTAAAGTAAGCGTGAAGCTATGAGGGTTGCGATTGGAGATCGATTCATGATGGGTTTTATCATGCGATCTTGAATGTATTAAATTCGTAGTTAGGGGGGCAAGAATAGGGTAAAAGTGTTTTCTAATTTCATCACATTGATGTGCAGCTAGATTTTTGGGTATATAATTTTTTTTGTTCATACATAAGTAGATTACATTAATGGCCGCCCTGCTGGCAGCCAGCATTGATTGTTGATATGAATACATTGCTCTATTTATTAAATATTAATTGATTCCTGATTCCATATATTGTTCCGATGATTGTAAATATATTGTAAGACAATGTCATTGACATTTTGTTGAAAATTAAAATAAAATGTTGCTACTAGTTAGGTTTACTTTATGGATAGAGGTGTATATATTGAAATTGGATGCTAGATTCTGGATTAAAGCTCACGAAATCACCAAAATAGAGGTGTATATATGATAAAGAAGAGACCATTAAAGCTCACCAAATCACCAAAATATTAGAGAGCTAGAGTTAAAAAATAGATGGCAAGGCCGAGAGCATTCTTGTTCCTGAAATTGCTAATCAATATGGGAGATAATAGAGAGAGTATAAACCTAAAGAGATCCGAAGATTTTTTTTTAATAGTGTTAATGAATACCCGTCCCTTCACTTTTATTTTAAAAGAAATTCCATCGTTGTGTGAGAAGATTGACAAAATTCATGTACAGTGAGCTAACCTGGGTTGGGTTGGGTTTGGGGCTTCTGGATCTTCTAGTTGGGTTCGGCTGGGGCTCTCTGGATCTTTCGCTCCTCTAAATTTATATAAATTTTCATAGTGATTTTATGTAGTGTTTTAGATTTTTAAAAAAAAAATTTAAATGGTTCTAAACTCTAAAAATTTCCATAGGTATAAATTAAATGGTCATAAACTCTGAAAATTTCCACAAGTATCCATCAATAATAAATATTAAAACACTTATTACATGATACATATCACATTATTAAAATTTAAACCAGTCAAGATCTTTCTTAACTTTGGATCTATCAAGTGCCGAGAGCCATCAAATCTCTCGATTTGCAAATCTCTTTTTTGAATACAACACTTGAGGAAAGGTTTGCACGAGAGGGATCAAATCTCTCCATTTGCAAATCTCTTTTTTGAATACAACACTTGAAGAAAGGTTTGCACCTCTAGAGATTTGATCCCTCTTTGGAGGTGCAAATCTCTCGATCTGCAAATCTCCTCCATTCGGAGTTAAGATGGATCTATGCTAATTTTTTACACATTTAGAAATGGATTCTTGAAATTAGTTTGTTTCCAGCAAGGTTTAGTGCAAGGCATAAAATAAATCATTCTAATTTGGTGGCAAGAGTGATTCATTAAATAGAATAGCACCCATGGAGTCAGTAAGTGAAAAGAGAAAAACAAAAGGTGGAAAAAAATAGTAATCCAAATCAAACCTAAAAATGAATGAATGACACTTCATACTAACACTGAAATCCTTTTCCACAAATATTAAATAAAATGCAACAACAATAGAAATCAAACCTGAAAATCAATCGCAGTTCGTATCCCACAAATATTATTATCACAATTCCTACTAACACTGAAATTCTTTCCCACAACACACATATGCTTCCTCACAAACCCAATTCTACACTTTGTTTTTATGTTAAATTTATATTTAGCCAGAGAAATGATTCTTGGTTAGGGCCGACATTAGATTAATTAGATTAAATGTTAAACGTTAAAAATTATTTTTACATTTACATTTACTTTTTTACATGAGAGTGTCAACGCATGTCGTGTACTCAAATACAAACTTCAGCCATCCAAAATTATTAAATTTAATAATATTAATATTATCGTATATTAATATGAATATTAGAATTAATAATAATAATAATAATAATCTTTTAATATTAATATTAGGGTTAATAATGTGTTTTTTCATGGTATTAATAATAATTTGACCCATGGTATTTGGCTTATAGGCTTCACCTAAATAAAACAACTTTTTTAGAGTTTTTGTAAATATAAAGAGGATTATGGCATAAATATAAAAAGAGGTTTTATTTATTTAACTTACCTTTGGTTTAATTAGATGTTGCTTTCTAATCCTATTTGATATATTTTTATTTATTTATCATATATTTTCATACATCTTTTATATTTATTTATTTACTATACCTCGTTTATAAATATGATATTTGGCCCATGGTATTAAAATGGTATTTTGCCCATAGGCTTCACCTAAATAAGGTCTTTGTTTGTCGCAGCTAAGAGATATTTGATCCTTTGGGCGTGACATCTGCTTTTAGTTTCCCTGTAATTGTTGCAGGCATTTCGTATTTTTTTCCTAAGTGAGCTTCCAAAGGTCAGTTCTTCCTTGGAGCCATCTCCACCATAGCTTCACACCCATTACTTGATTTAACACATAGGGATCTCTCAGACCTAGGCCCCTTTCCTTTTTTGCTTTAATGAGTTTGTCCCATGAAAGATGAGCCCATTTTCGAGTGCCTTGAGCTCCTTGCCATAAGAATTTTTTAAATAGTTTCACCATATTATTGCAAACAGTTTTCGGTGCCGCTCTCCCAGAAAGTTGATATATGGGGATGGCTTGGAGGACTGATCGAAGGAGTATGACCTGACTGGGTGCATTGAGAGTTCGAAGAGCCAAATTTTGGAGGTGTTTCTGGAGATTTGTGAGAAGCTCCTTCCATCCTGCTATCCTAAGGGATGATAGATTGAGCGGAAAAACCAGATACTTCATTGGGAATGTTCCCAGCTTGAAGCCCAACGATCTAGCTAGGAATCATTGAGTGGCTTCGTTGGCATTGAAGAAAAAAAAATTTGACTTATCATTGTTTATCAAAGTTCCTGAAGCCTCCATGAATATTTTCAGGATGGACAATATGGTTTTTACTTCCCTTAACGAGGTATGACAGAATAACATTATATCATCTACAAACTGTTGGTGTGATAGGGTGAGATCAGGTCCCCATAATTTCAGGCCTTTTAGATGCCCTGCTGATATTTGCAATTTTATGAGGCGGCTAAGGCCTTTTGCTACTATGATGAATAAAAAAGGTGATATTGGATCTCCTTGACGCAGGCCCTAGAAGCATTAAAAGGTTTAGAAGGGGTACCATTCAGCATAAGAGAAGTTATTAATTTATTTTATTGATGTAGTAATTGGGTATGGGTGTTTGAAGTGAATTTTATAGGCTGTAATGAAAATTTATTGAATGACATGCCATATTAAATTTTTAAATTGAAAATTATTGCGTCGAGAGATGTATTCTATAGCCTAGTATGACCAGGATGTGTAAGTATGTCGGAAGCCAAAATAAAAATATATAAAATTTTAAAAATAAAATCTAAATAATGTTGGCTTAAACAATAACTTACAAAACCATATAGATAAACAATTAAAACTTCATTAGAAAATAAATTTATTAAAACATGAAGAGGTTGACGAACACTAAAAACAAACAGATATGGTAAATAAATAAAATATAAATAAACTAGAGGTATGACCAATAAAGAAAACCTCCTTTTATACTTACTCCAGAGGTTTGGTAAATAAATAAATAAAAAATAAACTAGAGGTATGGTAAACAAATAAAACCCTTTTTTTATATATTTACTCCATAAACCTCTATATTTACAAAAACTTAAAAAAGAGGTTTTAATTAGGTGAAGCCTATGGACCAAATACCATGGGACAAATACCATGGGCCAAATACCGTATTTATAAAAGAGGTATGGTAAATAAATAAAAATATATTAAATATGATTAAAAATCAACATCTAATTATATATGAAGTCTATTGCCCAAATACCATGGACCAAATTATTATTAATACCATGCAAAAAAAAACATTATTAGCCCTAACATTAATATTAAATTATTAATATTAATATTAATAATATTATTATTGTTAAATCTAATATTCATACTAATATATTATAATATTAATATTATTGAATTTAATAACTTTAGATTAATACAATATTATTTTTTTATATTATAATATATATTAATATATCATGATAAATAAATTAACCCTAGATATATATAGGAGGGAAGAACAAAGACATATGATAGAGGTGGTGAAATAAGGGGAGTGGCAAGGGAGAAATGGAGGTAAACTGAAGGAGAGGGGAGAGGAGGAATGAAGAGAGAGAGAGGGATAGGGGTGAGAGAGGTAGAGAAGGGTAACAGAGGGAGACAAAGACATAAAGTTGGTGGGAGAGAGAGAAGGAGAGAGGGAGGGAGAAGGAGAGAGGATTGCAGGGTAGAGAGATAGAGAGAGAGGAGGGAGAGGGACGTAGGAGAGAAAGGGAGAGAGAGGAAGGATGAGAGGAGGAGAGAGTAGGGATAGAGAGATGGAGTTGGAGGGGGAGAGAGGGAGGGAAGAAGAAAGGCATAAAGAGTGAGAAGTGGAGAGAGATGGAGTGACAAGAGATAGATGGAGATAGAGTGTGTATGTTTAAGGGTGAGACAAAGAGACATATAAGGAGTGATGGAAACAAGGGGGGAGAGAAGGAGAGAGAAGGAGAAAGGGAGGGATATATTAATATTGTTGGAGAGAGAGATAGAGTGATGTGGGAAGGGAGAAGATTGGAGGGCAGGGAGAGAGAGAGAGGATTGAATGGAAGAGAGAGAGAGAGAGAGAGAGAGAGAGAGAGCGAGCGAGCGGTAGGGGGGGCACATAGAGGGAGGTGGGAGATAAAGGGAGAGAGAGGAAGAGAGTGATGGGGAAGAGAGAGGATTGTAGGGGGGACAGAGAGAGAGAGAGAGAGGGGTAGAAGAGAAAGGGAGAGAGAGGAAGGAAAAGGGAGGAGGATAGAGGGAGGGAAATAGGAGGAGAGAGGGAGGGATAGAGAGATGGATTTTGAGGGGGGGAGAGGGAGGAATAGAGAAAATTATCTGGATGGGGAGAGAGGGAGGGAAGAAGAAAGGCATAAAGAGTGAGTAGTTGAGAGAGAGATGGAGTGACAAGGGCGAGATGGAGAGAGAGTGTGTATGTTTGGGGGTGAGATAAAGAGACAAACAAGGAGATATGGAGAGAATGGGGGAGAGAAGGAGAGATAGAGACATATAGTAACAAATTTGGAAGGTGAAGATAGAGATAGAGAGAGAGGTGGGATAGAACGGAAGAGAAAGAGTGAAGAGAGGTAGGGAAAGAGAGATGGAGATGGAGGGGGCGAGAGAGGGAGGCAAGAATAAATATATAGTGAAAAATGTGGAGAGAGAGAGAGAGAGAGAGAGAGAGAGGGAGTGATAAGGAAGATGGAGAGAAAGGGAGAGAGGATAACGGGTGGGAGAGGGAGAGGAGGAGGAGGGACTGATATATAGATAGATTGGAGAAAGAGAGTGTATGTTTTGGGCTTGATATAGAGAGATAGAGGGATATAGAGATATAGATGGAAGGTGAAGATAAAGAAGAGATAGATGGATACAAGGAGGGAGGGAGGAGGGAGAGGGAGAGGGAGAGGAGGAGGAGGGACTGATATATAGATATATTGGAGAAAGAGAGTGTATGTTTTGGGCTTGATATAGAGAGATAGAGGGATATAGAGATATAGATGGAAGGTGAAGATAAAGAAGAGATAGATGGATACAAGGAGGGAGGGACAAAGAGATTGATAGATATGGAGTAAGAGAGTGTGTGTGATTCGCGGGGTGTGATAAAGAGACAAAGAAGGAGAGATGGAGGGAGATATAGATATATATGTAGGGGGAGAGTGAGAATAATATTTCTTGCACTGGATGCATTGATTTCAGTGTAGATGGTGATTCCTAATCCTAATTGATTTCTTGCACTAGATGCATTGATTTTATTGTATATGTTGATTTATAATGATATTTGATTAGTTTCACTAGATGCATTGATTTCAATGTAAATGATTTCTAATCCTATTTGATTGCTTGCACTAAATGCATTGATTTCAATGTAGATGGTGATTTCTAATCCTATTTGATTTCTTGCAATAGATGGATTAATTGCAATGTAGATTTTGATTTACAATTATATTTGATTGCTTGCACTAGATGCATTGATTTCAATCTAGATGATTTCTAATCCTATTTGGTTTCTTGAACTAAATTCATTTATTCCAGTGTAGATGATGATTTATAATCCTATTTGATTGCCTGCACTAGATGCATTGAGTTCAGTTTAGATGTTGGTTTTTAATCATATTTTCCTATTGTCACTAGATACATTGATTTGAGTGTAGATGTTGATTTGTAATCCTATTTGATTACTTGCATTAGATGCATTGATTTCAGTGTTGATGTTGTTTTCTAATCTTATTTGATTTCTTACATTAGATGCATTGATTTCACTGTATATGTTGATTTATGATTTGATATAATTGGATGTATGATGGTACATTAATTTTAAAGTCATTGGATTAATAGTGTGCATTGATTTAAGTGTAAGCACAAAAAATTATTGACAATGTACATTGATTTTTCTGTTATAGTGATTAAACCTATTAATATTGGAGAGGAAGAGAGACAAAATATGATATTTACTACAACATCTAGAGCTTAATATTTTAATTACTATTCCAACTTTCCTTTTCATACCATCTATATGAAAAGATGACAAAACTACCAAGGGTGAAAATAAGAATAGTTTGAGATTGATGACAATGAAGACTATTTCTAATTGACTACATTCTTATTATTCACATTTTCTATCATTCAATATTATTACATTGTCACTTTTGATTCAAAATTTGTCACTTTGCATTCAAAATTTGCATTTCATCATTTTTCATCATTAAAGTTATTTTACAATATTTATCATCTCAACAAATTAGGTAACTAAGAAAATTTAAAATTAAAATGATATATGTATTTACATATTATTGATAAATTAATCATATATTCCTCATATTATCGATAGATTTTTCCTGGCCACACAGGATTGAAACTAGCCTAAATCAAGGGCTTAGAGGAATCAAATCTCTTGAGGTGCAAACCTTTCCTCAAGTTTTGCACTCAAAAAGAGGTTTGCACCTAGAGAGATTTGATCCCTCTTGGCGCTTGATAAATCCAGAGTTAAGATGGATCTAGGCTAATTAACAACAATTTGTCTCCCATGTCCTTTAAATGTTAGCTAACACAATTAAATTATATAAACTGAGTAATGAGAAACAAGAAAAAGAGAAAATAAAATAAATGAAATATTTTTGAAAAGTTTTCAAACTTGACTTAAATGTTACTCACAATTATATTTTCTAATAAAATTTTAAAGTTGATTTATATGTTTTTTTAATTATGGTGAATAGATAGAAAAATGAGACTATCACCATATATTTAATGAAAATATCATCACAATGAAATTTGAAACCTAAGAAGTTCACTCCACAAAACTTACCATTAAATCACATATATCACTATATCAACTTAACTTAAATGTTACTCATAATTACATTTTCTAATATGAGTTATGAGTTTCCATTGGCATTGGATTTTAGGGTATTGCTCACAATTACATTTTCCAATATGAGTTATGAGCTTCCAGTGGCATTGGCATTGGATTTTAGGGTATTAGTCATAGGGCCGAGGTACATTCCCTTCATTCACGGCTTGCAGGAGATTCGACCCCACGAAGACTGAGAGATAAAAATCTTGGTCCATATTCAATGACACGGTTTGCCTTGTGTGAACCAGGTCGACCACGTTGTGTATCCCAAGCTTCTGTTCCGAGATTGCTCTCTACACGACAGGACAGTGGCGGGGTTCCGGTTCATTGTCAGCTCTTGATTAGAGTGCGGCCTATTAATTGTCGATGTATGGCCATTTAGGGCTATGACATTGAAGTTGTCTATCTAGGTAGTGGAATAGTCTGTGGCAGTTTTTTGCCGGAATCTGGTCAATTAAAATTCAAAAAATCAAGTAGTTGGAGTGTTTGGAATTTATTTTTGATAGTAAAAATAGATTCAGCATTATCGAAAACCCTAGGGCACTCAAAGTACTAAAGTTTAACAACTATAAACAAGATTCTGATAAAATCTTTGACGGATTTTTTCAAAAACTTTGCTAGATTCTGGGCCAAAACCCTGCTTTTTTAGCTATGGAAAAAGAGACTTTTTATTTATGGGAAAAGAGACTTGCTTCTAATGATTCGACTGCTACTTTTACTAAAAATATATATACTTTATTTTTCTGATTTTAAATCTGTAACCCTTTAAAAATACTATTAAACTGCACTACAACATTTTGCACAAACTTATACATTTACAAAAATAATTAAAAAAAAAAAAAAACAATCTAATTAAATTAGAGTACTCCCACCGTCAAACTTCATTTCACTAAAAACAACTAAATTGCTCACTCCCACTAGATAGCCTTTGATTTTAACCCAAATTTTTAAAGTTTTTTAAATAATAAGCATATTATTCAAAAAATTTCCCAGATTTGTATATTCGGATTATTAAATGGAACATGAAATCTAAATATAGAAAGATTTACTAATTATAATCAACTTTTTAAAAAAATTAAAAACAATTTTCAATTCTCAAATATATAACTACTCTATCACATGATGAGTTAGAAAATATATAACTACTCTTTGTTTGTTTTAAGCGTTCATGGAGAGATTATTTTAAGTAATTCATCACATGAAGGAGCATATGATGTATATATTTAAAAAACATTTTTCAAGATTATTTTAAGTGATTCATCATGTGATGGTAAGATGAAGTAGCATATAATATATTTATTTAAAAAACAATTATCAATTCTCAAAAGCTCTTTGTTTGTTTTAAGTGTTCATGGGGAGATTCATCACGTGAAAGAGCATATGATGTATTTATTTAATAAACATTTTTCAAAAGTATTTTAAGTGATTCATCACATGATGGTAAGATGAAGGAGCATATAATGTATTTATTTAAAAATCAATTTTCAGTTCCCTAAAGCTTGAGTTGAAGAATATATAAGTACTCTTTGTTTGTTTTAAGCGTTTATGGAGAGATTATTTCAAGCCTTGGTTGAGATATTATAATTATTGGATGATATTAAAGCATATGTTTTCATAGGTATATTCGTAATAGAATGTTTTAAATCTATTGATGTATTATATTTTATGGTTTATTATTTTTCATTAAATTTATTATTAATTAATAAGTATGTTTATTTTAAAATAAAGTTTTTATAATTTTAATTTAATTATTAATAATTATTTTGATAGTTATTTTGGCTGTTATTTTTTGGGATAATTTATTCATTAAGGGAGAAGTAATGTGTCTTATAAGCTATCTTTGGCCTGGTGGACGTTAAAATAACTTCTTCTTCTTCTTGGATGCTAGTGATTTAATTTCCCTAGAATATTTTAAGTACTCACAAATTAAAGATCCAAATTTATCTCATATTTAATTGTCCTTTCTATCTTTTTAATTAAATTAATCAATTAAAAAAATATCATATGAACATGACTTATAGATTTTTTTTGGAATATAGTATTAGTAATCCTTGGCATTGATTCATATTTTGTAACAAAGTTTAGTTACATGTTAATAATCTCCATGGTTAAAAAACTTGTCATGTGTTTTTTTTTAAATCTATGTGTGTGTGTCTAATTCATATATTTACTTTTTATAATAATAATAATAATATAAGTCATAATTTAGTTATTTTTTATGATTTTTTAAAATCTTAGCAATGTTAGATGTATGATGAGACAAGTGTTTCCAAGAGCCATTTTGTTTATATGCATGTTTATTACAACACCATGTTTTATTAATAGCACATGCCTAAATGACCATAATTCAAGGCCATATGACACATGTTCTTGTGACATTTTTTTAATTAATCAATTTATTTATAAAGTTAATATATAAGTTAAACACATATACATTTTTTAAAAGCATGTAACAAGATTTTTAGTCATAAAAAATCACCCACACTTTATCGTGGAGATTCTTAATTTGCAAATAAATTTTGTTATAATGATCTGAATATGGGAAAACTAGTTTTTTTGTGCTAGCTCCCTCATCAATTAAATAAAAATATGTTTAGGATCGTCTCAAGTTAACCAATTGTGAATGGATTTATGTGTCAAGTTTTTGAGTGTCTTGATGAGAAATTTATGAGTTAATTAGCTTTTAAAAACTCGTGTACAACAAATAAAATGCAGATAAATAACACACGGTAATCACATTACACAATAGCTGATAACGAAGTTCACCCCTCCTAGGCTACATCTCCATGGACCTGCTTCAACTGGCTAGGCCCTCTTGGGATTAATGGTCAAACATCTAATTACATGCACCTACATTACTCCAATGCTTTGCAACCTACTCCATTGGTTTCAGAAGACCCAAAAAACTCAAAAATGACTATCCAATCTTTGCAAATGGTTTCGAGCTGATCTAGGTTTGACCCCCTCTCCTGGTGGCCCTAGGCTTCTTTAATCTTCAAAGTGGAAAAAACACTTTCAAAAGTGTTCCAAAGCCTCTGCAACATGTTCCATTGTGTTCATAGCATCAAAATAATCTAATAATGACTCTTCTTGCTCCCAATTTGGTCTTTAGCTGATCTAGGTATGGCCTTCCCTCCTGGTAGCCCTAGGCTTCTTCTTTCTTCAAAGTGACAAAAACACTCTTATAATTTATCCTCTGCCTCTATAACCTAAACCAATGGATTCATAGCATGTCAATCTGCTAGGAATGACTCTTCCTGAGCCAAAATTGGTCGAAAATCGCTCTAGATAGGCCTCATTCAATTTTTCCTAGTAAATTGCCTCTAAAACTGGAGAGGACTCTAGGTAAGTCCGCCAAAGTCGGATAACCCACCAAATTTCTAAAACTCTTCCAGTTTAAACTGGGAGTTAATTAATATAAAGAGCAGATTAAGGGCGGATAAGTATGGTTTTAAATGTGCACTAAACATGTTTATCATTGGCGCTTTAGCTGAGGTTACATGGTATGGTTACATGGGAGGGGGATGGCCCCCTCCATTCCCATCGTTGGAGTAGTTGTATTAGTTTAAATTCAATTTCGTGGCCACCGTTTACAAGCCCCGCCCATCGGTATAGCGGTAAGACTTTGGCTTAGGAAGGGGAGGTTATGGGTTCGACCCACCCTCCGCCCATCCTATATATATGTTTTTCCACCATTTAAAATATGTGCCCATGTTTAATACATTGCTCCACCATACGATAATGTATATGTGCCCAATATATTAAAATTTGGACTTTGGCATTTAAAACGAATATGTGCCCATAATATATGTCAATATAAAGCCTTTGACATAATTATATTTCGGATTCAGAGTCAGCACTTTGGCTAAAATGTCATGCCACCATATAAATTAAACTTGGAACTTGGTTAATATGAAATTCGATTAATGGAGAGGGTCCACCAAAGGGGGCACGTGGTAGCGCCTGGCTGTACCACGTGTCAGCGTCTGGTTGGGCTATCCATCCACATAAAAAAATCAAATTCAACCTTAGGATTCAAAAGTTTAAAAAAAATCACCTTCAAACCTTGGCCGACGAATCTTACGGTGACACTTTTCACAGTGTGATTGGGTGAAATGGATGAAAACCCAAACTTATAACCTTTGACCTTGTTTGACTATTATTTTTTAAATTTTCATGTTCTGAACAACAATTAGTGAGCTCTAACTTCCTCATACGGACTCTGTTTTGAGTGAAACGAATTGCGCCGGATTCCTGGTGATGGGTCAGATCTGGTCGCTCTGGTTTGGTGCAATTCTGAGAATTTTTAATATTTGGAAAAATTTTGCCCCAATCCAGATTTCTATCACTCCTTCCCACTGACATTATTTTGGACCCACAAAGGTTTTTTATCTCATAAGAGTTGAATACTCTTCTCTTTCCCAAGTTATATCATCCTAATTCTACTTGGAAAAATCTCCATGACAACCACTTGGGTTGATTGACATGCCTTCCCTTGCAAATGGCTTGGCTTTTCAACCAATGTTCTCCTTTTGTTGCTGACCCAATCCAACACTTGTTAGTTGCTTGATGACTGATAAAACACTTTGTTGTACCAAATTGATCCCTCGCTGCTTGGAAAAATAACTAATGGCCTTCCCACTGAGAATCATGTTCCTCCTTTGCACAAACATGCATTCAATGCAATTTTTTCCTTGGAAACCACTTTTCCAAGTTAAGCCCATCTGAGTGAACTACGGAAATGAGTTCAAACATCAGTAATAATAAGAAAAGAAATGACCATTCTTTTACCTCCGCGGCTCCAAATTCCACATATGGAAGAATGCATGTGCCATATCCTTCTCTTCTTGGCGTCAACACATAAAATGGTCTACAATGGCTGCAAACTTTTTGGCTACAATAATTTTATCATCTTTTCCCTCTTTCCATCATCCTCCAGTTTGACATGCTGCTCATGCCATGGATTTGAGAATGAAGGCTAAACATGAGCCTCTTGCTCAAGAGTGGACCTTCCCATATTCCTACAACATCTTATCACAAACACAACCATCAATCTGAAAAACACATCATGCAAGAAACATAACTTGACGACCTATCCTTTTGATCCTTCAAAGCAACAAATTTCATATCATGTGAACCTCGCCATGTACTCTTACATCTTGGTGTACAAACCCATCGACCAAACACAAGTCGAAAAAACATTCCTCTTCAGACAAATGACTCTCAAGTCAAACACAAGCATGTACAAACTTGTCATCTTTGTTGCATCTAAGTGAGTCAACATAACTCTACTTTTCAAAACACCTTCTGGCGTAAAGATGCAACATGCATTCAATTTCCAAAGAAATGCATCAAACATCAAAAGACATGCAAGTCCTTTTAATTGGATAAGAAATCTAGCCATCTCTTACCAAACCATTTCAATGGCGCTTCTTTCAGCTGCACATCATCATGCGAATCATCCTGACCCACATCGATTATGGAATCCTCTTTTCCATTCTTGTCAAGATCTCTTTCCACCTTCTTCAAATGTCGTGGATGACTTGCTCGATACAAAGTCCAACACTTTACTACAAGATGACCTTGCTTATGGCAATGAATGTAAAACAATTGCATCTTCTTTTCAACATGGTTTTCTTTATCCAATGGACCTTTGGCTTTTTTCCTCCCTTGTTTAGAAAGTTTCTTGTGCATGGCTATCTTCTTCCAACATCTTGAAACATTATGGTTATTAAAACCACAAAATGAACATGCAAACTTTCTCCAAATCTTATGTGAATATTTACCATGTTTATCATAATCAAAAGCAACTTGATTAAAGGCAGATTTATACCCTGAACATTCACCTTTGTCACCTTCTTGAGGAGGTGAATTTGATGAGGTAGTGGCTCACTTCATAATACCAACAATGCATTCAATGACTTTAGATCTTTCAACATCCTCTTGTTTTCCATTCTCATTAGTTGCATGCTTATGAGCATATTCTTACAAAGTGGGTGTAAAAATTTTGCATTCCTCATTAACACAATCTTCACAAGCTTGGGGTAATGAACATGAAATTAAATTCCTTCTTGGAACACCTTCATGTGCCTCCTTGGCTTTGGAGCATTATCCATTATGTTTTCCATAACCAAGACCCAAATACTTAGGCCTTTCCTCAAGAACAATTGGCTCAACTATGCCTTGTGCATGTTTTCCTAACCCTTTACCTTCATAGCCCATATTCATCAGTAATTTGGACCCTATTTCTCTAGTGTGTCTTCAAAAGCACCTACACATTCATATTGAGAGGAAATTGAAGATAAACTTGATTTGAATATCTCTTTTTCAAGCACATACTTGGCTAAGGATTCCTTGGCATCATAGAGTTGAGGCTCCATCTCATGCATATTTTCAAGGGTTTCATTTGCAATATGGAGTTGAGTCTCCATCTCATGCATCTTTTCAAGAAGCTATTTCTTCTCCTCCTTCATGGAAATCAATTGCTCTTGAAGTATAATGCTCTCCCTCTTATCTTCATACATCTCTTGCACCATAGCATTCATGATGTAGAGCTTCCGCAACATCTCTTTATCAAAGAATTTTGCTAAGGAAGATTGACTAGAAATAGTGCTTAATGAATCTACCATCACACCTGCATTGCATACAAAGCTTCTTTGTTGTAATTTTAGAACTGAGCTCTCAATCTTGACCTTCTCCTTCACACATAAACTCGCACATAGTTAAATTCTCCTTGCACAAATTCAAAAACCAATAGCTAATTCTTCTAGCTAACCTTGGCTAAAATGAGCTAAAATTTTCTCTGATACCAACTTGATTTGAATATGGGAAAACTAGTTTTATTGTTCTAGCTCCCTCATAAGTTAAACAAAAATTTGTTTAGGATCATCTCATGTTAACCAATTGTGAAGGGGTTTATGTGTTAAGTTTTTAAGTGTCTTGATCAGAAATTTATGAGTTAATTAGATTTTAAAAACTCATGTACAAAAAATAAAATGCAGAGAAATAACATACAACAATCACATTACACAATAGCTGATAACAGAGTTCACCCCTCCTGGGATACATCTCCATGGACCTGCTTCAACTAGTTAGGCCCTCTTGGGATCAATGGTAAGATGTCTTATTACATGTACCTACACTACTCCAATGGCTTTGAAACCTACTCCATTGGATTCAAAAGACCCAAAAACCTCAAAAATGACTATTCAATCTCTGAAAATGATTTCGAGTTGATCTAGGCTTGACCTCCTCTCTTGGTGGCCCTAGGCTTCTTTATATTCAAAGTGGAAAAAACACCTTCAGAAGTGCTCCAACACCTCTGCAACATGTTCCATTGTGTTCAGAGCATCAAAATCATATAACAATGACTCTTCTTGCTCCCAATTTGGTCTTCAACTGATCTAGGCATGGTGTTCCCTCCTAGTGGCCTAGGCTTCTTCTTTCTTCAAAGTGGAAAAAACACTTCTATAATTTCTCCTATACCTCTACAACCTATACCAATGGATTCATTGCATGCCAATCTACTAGGAATGACTCTTACTGAGCCAAAATTGGTCTAAAATTGCTCTAGATAGGCCTCATTCAATTTTGCCTAGTAAACTGCCTCTAAAACTAGAGAGGACTCCAGTTAAGTTCGCCAAAGTTGTATAACCCGCCGAATTTGGTGGCACCTCTAAAACTTCGAAAATTTAAAATGGGAGTTAATTAATATAAAGATCAGATTAAGGGCGGATAAGTATGGTTTTAGATTCACACTAAGCGTGTTTATCAGTAGTGCTTTAACTGAGGTTACATGGTATGGTTGCATGGGATGGGGTTGGCCCCCTCCATACCCGCCATCAGAGTAATTGTATTAGTTTAAACAAGATTTCGTGGCCACCGTTTACAAGCCCTACCCACCTGATGGGCCTCTAAATTAGACATAAAATAAGGCCCATCTAACTTTCCTTATGCACATAAAATATATATTAAATCTCTCCTTCTACACTTAATAATGTTTTCTTATGCTTTAATATGTTATTAAGAAGGTTTAAAGGTAATTGCATATTTGTGCCTAATATTGGTTATTGGGCAGATTATGCAGATTTGGAGAAGGAGATAATTTAGGGACTTTCTCCCTACCACTGGAAGATCAAGATTGAAGAATAAATGAGCATAGTGTCAAGAAATTATGGAGAAATCTTGGAGAGATTCAAGGGGGTTGTCCACCCTCCTTAACTATCAAAGGCAACCAAGAAAACTGAAGACGAAGTGCACTCAATCTATGGTTTACTTGGAGTCAAAGTGGACTCAATCACTATTTTTTAGGGAGTTGTTGGTAGATTCCCTTTAGGATAAATAAAGTTGATCAAGAGCTCATTAGGGTTGATTCGATTCTATTCGGAACTTTTGCTGCAAGCTATTAGGATTTTGTTATATAAGACCTTCAGGATGTAATAAGACTATATTTTTGTAATGCAATGAATAGTCGGAATTTTTTATTGATCTAGTTCTAGAGAGCTAGGATCGTGGGTTAGGGCCCAACCCATGTGCCTCAGCTTCTCTATTTTTTTCATTCTTTCCTTTCTGTCATTTAGCTAGTTTTGTTTCTGTCATTTAGTCAGTTCTTCTTCTGATAATTTCATTGTTGTTTATTTCTTGCTTTCAGTGTGCTGTTGTAGTTTTTCATTTACTTATGAGAGTAATAGAATAGAGGAAAACTCCAAAAGTTGTGGACCGAGCCTTCCCCTCTCATCTTTGTTCATAGATTTCGAGGAGGGTAGACCTTCCCATGGGAAAAAAATTACTTTCTGTTCACTGTTTCTGAGTTTAGGGAAGAAATTGCACTACCAGTTTGAGTCTTTCTTTCATTGTATTATTGTGCATTCATCTATTTTTCATGCATAGATCAACAGGGTTGTTTTCAATAATAAGCATCAAAATTTCCAGAGAAGTTTATTAAGTCGTTCCGCTTCATTTTCCAATTCCTCTCCATCTCTGTGTTATGCTTCTGAACCTTGTTGTTGTGCCTCCATTTCCTTCCTTTTTCTCTTCTTATCAATTGTCACACCCTTTTTATTCACAAAAACCATTAAAATTTTAACCTCTGCCTTTCCTCCTCAAAATTATCGCTATCATCTTTCACATCTCGCAAGATCCTCCATCTCCTTCATTTGTCGTTAATTAGCATCTCTACGATATAACCCTTATGCCTTGCCTTTGTCGATTATCACAAGAATATTCGAAAACCTTTGGAAACCGACCTTTTCCCTTTTTCCTTTAAAGACTTGCCGCAAATCACAAATCACATTTTCTATTGGTTTCTGTTAATAATTTCCACCTCCGAACCCCGATTGCGATATTACCATACTTTTTTGCCATGTCACCCATCACATTTCGCATTTCCCAATTTCAGCATTATCACATTTCACATTTCACAATTTTTATCCCCATCACAAATCGCATTTCATAATTTTTATCCCCATCACATATCAAATTTTGTAGTTTATATCCCCATCACATTTCGTATTTCGCTCCCACTCTCGAACACCACTTCCGCTACTCCTCCAGCTTTGCGATATTGTGAATTGCAATATCGCATATCGCACTTTTGTCCCCCCATTGCAATTCTGCCATTGCACTTTCCAAAGCCTCCCTCTCCAAAGCATGTTTGCGACATAGTAAGTTTAATAAAGTCTAAACCCCTCTTTCCACCTCTAAGACTTGTCCCATGTGGTTAAGCCCTCCATTAGCATCTTTAGCCCTTTTTCCTTCAAAATGCAAGCAACACTTTTTCAAGTTTAATTAGGTCATGAATAGCTGCATAGATAGGAGCATGATAGACAAAGTAGGATGTGTTTAGCCAATTGGCCAACTTAAGTGTGATTTAAATTAGTTTATTTCCTGCCATTTCTTTTCAGCAAGTTAAATTAGTTTCATTTCCGTCATTTCCTTTCTGCAATTTAAATTAGTTTCTTTTCTGCCATTTTTTTCGGCAAGTTAAATTAGTTTCTGTTCTTGTCATTTATTTTCAACAATTTAATTTAGTTTCATTTTTGCCATTTCCTTTTTGCAATTTATTTTAGTTTCATTGAAGTGTGACAAACTTCACCAAGAAACCCTAGAAGTAGCACCCTTTCGTAGAGCGGAAGAGGATGACATGAGTAGAATGCATCTATTTTGTATATACCACTGTCACCTCCAAGTTTGTACGAACCCCGGGTTGATTAAGTAAAGTAGGGCAGCCCCTAGGAGTTGCAGCACTCTTGGTGCAATACTAGGGCTCACCACTTTTTGGCGTCGTTGTCGGGGAGGTGTCTAGTAGATACTTTGATTTTGTTTTAGCATTCTTTTCTGCTTTCCTTTTCCATGTTGTTTCCGAAATATTGAAAAATACAAAAAAAATCTGATTTTCATGCCTCATAGAAGTAGGGATACTCAGAATTTTTTTAAAAATACTTCTCCAATACCAACCTCCCCACTTGACCACGTGGTGCAGTAAGAACCACATCACCATACACTTTTGAAGGTAGAAGAGATGGATGGATATGAGACAATGAAGAAGATCTTATTGGGTTTCCCATTCATGATATGTACATCAGTGTACATATGAAGAAAATCCCTCCATCTTTCCTGCCCAACTTCCATGGCATGAGGATAGAGGATCCGGAAACATTTCTCTTTGAATATGAGATTGTTTGTAGATCTTATGGATACTTATCACACACTCAAAAAATAAGATTTTTTCCTACAACATTGAAGGATAGAGCTCTTAAATGGTTCATGAGTCTAGGTACTAATTCAATAAGATCATGGAATGATATGCAAAAGATATTTCTAGAAAAATACAAAAACCGTGATCTTAGAGAAGAAATTTTTAGAATGAACCAAAGAAGAAGATGAGAGCCTTGAGGATCTAATAGAGAGGTTCATGTATAATGTTAAGAGGGAAAAATTGCATCATCTAGGATTTGACACACTAGAAACCCTCTTACTCAGAACAATTAGGGATGAGTGGATTGATCTCCTTAATCTCATGAGTAGAGGAGATGTATACCAATTGTCATTTGAAGAAATTTTTTAAACATGAAAGCGCATATCAAGAGGAAGGGGAAGAGTAAGTAAATCAGCATCAACATTGGTAAGGCAAGAGGAACTTGGAAACTTGTTTGATAACTTTAAAACAAAAATTCTCAACAATCTAAGTAAACAAGTAGAAATGTTAAGAATGAAAAATGAGCAAAAATAAGATGCTGATATTTTTGTTATCCATGCATAATCATATGCTACTAAATTTTGTTCATCATTCTCGGGTTTAAAGAAGTTTACCAGGAAGACAATGGAGCAAGGCAATCACCAAAGAAGCTATGTTATGTAGCTCCAAGGAGACCCTGGCAACCTAGTCAACTTGATATGATGCAAGGACCCACTTCATAATTTCAAGCCTATTCACATCCATCTCAAACTAATTGGGATACACTCCCTCTTTGGCATCCTTGTCCATCTCAACCCCAAAACCAATGGCAACATGGTTGCCAAGGACCTGATTGGGAAAATCCTCAACATCCTCAATATTTTCCTCAATATCCTCCATACCCAACTCCATGTTATCCCTACCATCCACCTCCACCACAACCACAGCCTCAATCACATCCATCTCATATATCCACCCCCAATCAACTACTCATACCACCATTTCCAAACCCAAACCATTACGTATCTCAGCCCACTTACAATGTTGAGGTACAATACTACCAAACATATCCTCTTGATCTAAATGGTATGCATCTTAGTTCAAGAAAGTTATTGCAAAGAAGATATTTTCTTAATGTCATTGAAGGACAACATCAAGAAGAAGAAGATCCAAATGAGGAGATCAAAAGATCAAGGGTTTCACTTGATGAAGAGTCGACATCAGAATTAGATGTTGAGAAAGTTTCCTCATATTTACCAACATTTCCTCCATGTGTTCAAGAGAACAATAAGCAAAAAGAGAAAGATTTGAATGTCATAATAGAAGAGTACATCCAAGGTGATCCAACTCAGTAAGTGGACCAAGGGCATCACAACTATATTGACATATCGTTCCAAAATGTCATTAAGTTGCAGTAACACGCTCTTCTCCAATAGTACTTGATACAATCCCAGTCAAAGAAATTCATCCCTCATATTCAGGTACATGTCAAAGCATGTATTCCAAGTGTGCACATGATTTTATCTGTCATCTTGATGTGTACATGGCCCCATGGGAAGTATTCATATACTTGAAAACAATTTTGTTTTTTCAAGTAGAGTAGGAAAGTGAAAAAAAAAGGAAAGAATAAAATCTCAGGTGAAAACCTCTTTTGAGGCATCTAAGATTGGCTCACTGATTGAAAACCTCTATGAGATGGTCATTGCGTTGAAAAAAAAAGGAAAATAAAAGATCCGAGGTGAAAACCTCCTTTGAGGCACCTAGGCAGACCTACTAATGGAAAACCTCATTGAGGCAGCTAGTAGGCCTTAAAGAAAAATGCATTTCTCCATGTACCTCTCTCTAATGAATACATGTGCTCTTCAACCTTTGCAATAAAAAAACAACAAGTTGGCACAAAAAGAAAATTTGGTCAACACTTTAGTCAAAGGTAGTCAAACTTGGACTTCCTCCTACTGTGCTCAGATGGTCCAAAAGGACCTCAAGCAAATCGCCACATGCAGCTTTAGTAGCAGTTTCAATATCACCTGCAAAAAAAAATCAATGGTAAGGCTTAGGTATGCAATCATCTAACCCTTTCTTCGAATCTATTTTAGCTTAAGAAAACATTAAAAAGTGTGAAAAGGAAAGTTTTTTTATATATAGCCAAAATCATTAGCAGAGCAACCTCGGCCTTATCTAGCGACTAGCCTCACTTTTTCCACCAAGAAGAGGGACAAGACAAAAGTAAAAAGGACTTGAGAAAGTGGGTGGTAAGAAGTTCATTGTAATGGAAGACAAGGAGTGCTAAGGGATAACCAAGGGTGAATTCAGTTAACAGAAAAATAACTCTAATTTTATTTTGCATGCAATAAATAAATAAAAAGAGAAGAAAAAAAAGGAAAAAGAGAAGAAAAATGAGAACAAAATAGAAAAAATTAAATAAAAGGTGGACCCACCACCTCTTGGCATGCAAAATACAAATTTGCTTAAGGCATCTGAGGACCTCCATGCAACACCCACAAGAAGAAATGCAAGAAGAATAGCAAGAAGATTAGCATGAGGAGCAGTGCATGGGCCAATAAACAAAAAACGAAATAAGCCAGCATGCAGGAAGAACCAGAAGGCAAGGAGGATGGATAAGTTTCTCAAAGGATGAGAAACAGTTTCTGTACGGGGGTGATGATGGGCCTCTAAATTAGACATAAAATAAGGCCCATCTAACCTTCCTTATGCACATAAAATATATATTAAGTCTCTCCTTCTACACTTAATAATGTTTGCTTATGCTTTAATATGTTCTTAGGAAGGGTTAAAGGTAATTGCATATCTTTGCCTAATATTGGTTATTTTTGTAGAATATTGTGAGAATATTGGGCAGATTATGGAAAAGGAAATAATTTAGGGACTTGCTCCCTGCCACTCAAAGATCAAGATTGAAGAATAAATGAGCACAATGTCAGGAAATTATGGAGAAATTTGGAGAGATTCAAGGGGGTTGTCAACCCTCCTTAACTATCAAAGGCAGCCAAGCAAACTAAATATGAAGTGCACTCAATCTATGGTTTACTTGGAGTCAAAGTGGACTCAATCACTATTTTTTAGGGAGTTTTTGGTAGTTTCCCTTTAGGATAAATAAAGTTGATCAAGAGCTAATTAGGGTCAATTCAATTCCATTCGGAACGTTTGCTGCAAGCTATTAGGCTTTTGTTGTTTAAGACCTTCGGGATGTAATAAGACTATATTTTTGTAATGCAATGAAACATAGTTACCGATCAAATAGGTAACTGACCTGGTACCTAGTTTTTTGAGGTAGCAAAAAAATAAACCGATTTTGAAAAGTGGTGATGCAGAATCACCCTTTTCTTTTTTGGAGCATATTTTTAACACTTTAATTTTTTAATTTATGAAGTTTGAACATTTGTTTTAAAATGTTAGTGATTTTCATGCTAATTTTGAAAAGTGTTGATGCAGCATCAACCATTTTTTTTAGAGTGGTGATTTTCATGCTAATTTTGAAAAGTGTTGATGCAGCATCAACCATATTTTTTTCGAGTGGTAAATTTCAAGCTAATTTTGAAAAGTGTTGATGTAGCATCAACCATTTTTTTTAGAGTGTTGATTTTCATGTTGGTAATAAAACATAAAAATAAAATAAGAAAAACATGACAAAAAAACTCAAATATAAAAAAATATATAAAAATAATAATAAAACCAATAAAAATGTAAAAAAAAACAAAATTAAATAGATAAATTAAATTCAAAATTTAAATAAAAAATGGGGAATATATATATATATATATATATATATATATATATATATATATATATATATATCAAACAAATTTTTCTAAGTTATAACAAAAAAAAACCAGAAAATTTAAAATTTAAAATAAAAATAAAAAATAATTAGAATTTAAAAAACTTAAATTAAAAATAAAAAATTAATAAGAAAATAAAATAAAAATTTTAAAATAATAAAAAATTAAATTAAATTAAAAAACAAAATTTATAATTTAAAAAGAAAAAAAAAATTAAGATTAAAAAAAATGAAAAAAAAACATATTAATATATGTGTGTGTGTTTTAAACCATTTTTAAAATTAAAATTTAAAACAATTTAATAAATCAATTTAAAATTAAAATATATATATATATATATATATATATATATATATATATATATATATATATATAACCTAAAAGTAATATTAAATTTTAAAATAAAAATAATAAATTTTAAAATATAAAAATTAAATTATAACAAAAATTATAAATTTTATTAAATAAATAAATAATAAAAAAACAAATATCAAATTTTAATAATAATAATAAATATTAAATATTAAATTAAATTGAAAAACAAATATGTAATTTTAAATAATATTAAAAAATATTAAATCAATAAATAAAAATATTAAAATTTAATTAAAAAATTATTCGAATTTCAAAAAAAAAAATGTATCAGGACGCCACCTAGGAAAGATAAGATAAGATAGAGATTTAGGCAGCATAAAGACAAAAGAAGCGGTTAAGATAAGCCATAAGACAAGCTATTGGGTAAGACAGAGATAAGAACTTAGTTCCGACCGGAAGCCATAGAGTCCGTTCGGAAGCACTTGAGTTAAGTGCCGTTAGATGGTAGGTTAGTGCGGTAGGGTTAGTCCTATCAGTACAGCATAGGGTTCTAAATAAAGGAAGGATTAGTGTGGTTGGTCTAAAGCGCTAGAGTGGCAACCCCAGATAGGACGGGAAGAAAGAAAGAGAGAAAGGCATACGGTAAGAAATCGAGTCCCTATTCATTATGGTGGCGTCGGGCCGGGGACTAACTACCCCACTACCGGTTACCGACCACCGACTACTAAAAGGCTCACCGAAGCTGGGACTAATTACGTACTACTAACTACTAGGACCAACCGTCGACTGATCGGTTGGCTTAGAGGGAAGGCTATGCTTGCTTAAGAGAAGAGTCAATGTGCCTTGGCTAAAGTTCCATTTCACTATAAAACGTCATTTAGTCTAACTAGCCAGAGGAATTGCCCTGAAAATCATGAAAATTCCGATAAGATTTTCAGAAAATCCGGCAGGAATTTTTCTAAATCCATGTTATAACTATCAAAGTTTAATATTTTGGGTGTCCTACAGGTTTTTGATGGTGCTGAATCCATTTCCAATGTCAAAATCAGGATTCAAACACTGTTTCTGCAAGATTTTTTTAAATTTTTTGGCCCGAATTCCGACCAATTTTGACCGTCCGAGCAATTCCTCCCATTGCTAGGGACATTTCCCTAGTCAGGAGTGTGACCCTATTGGCTTTTTTTCTTTGAGAGGAGCTGTGGGAAGGCCTAGGGAAGGGGGGTCCACCGCAACCCACACAAAGACACAAAACTTTCAAAACCTTATCAACACCGTCGCGCACTAGACCAAATATCTTCGGGCTTACCAGTAGAGTCGCATACACATAAACAACTTGTTGCTATATAAGTTTTTCACAAGGTATCCGGGTTTCAAACAAGCTAATGATAACCCACAAACACTACTTTATAGATCTCATCATTGTAATACAATCAAATTTTTATTAAATAAATTTGGAATTTTTTCATTCAAATTTTTTATTTATTAAATTTTAATAAAATTTTTTGTTTTTAATATTATTTATTAATTTACTTTTTAAAATTTATTTAATATTTTAATATATATTTTTTTTTAATTTAATATTATTTTTAATAAAATTTAATAAATTTTGTTAATTTTTTTTAATTTATTTAAATTTAATATTAATTTTTTTAATTTTTATTTTTTAATTACATAAAATTTAATATTTTTATTTAAATTAATTTTTTATATTTTTATTTTTATTTTTTTCATTTAATATTTTGTATTTATTTATTTGTTTCCATTTTCCATTTTTAATTGATTTTTTTTTCATTTTAAAAGTGTTTTTTTTTTTATTTTCACTGTGTTCTTTCATTATTATTATTATTATTATTAATATTATTATAAAAAATTTGTCGCTTATTTTAATCAAATAAAAATGTAATATATTTATTTTTTAATATATATATATATATATATATATATATATATATATATATATATATATATATATATATTTTAATTTAATATATTTCTTTAAATTTATTTTTCTTATTTTAAAATTACCTTGTTATATTTTAATTTAATAAAAAAAAATTTTTTTTTTATTAATTTTTTTATATATTTTAATTTTATTTTTTATTTTTTTAAAATTTATTCGTTTTTTTTAAATTTAATTTTTTTATTTTATTTTTTTTATATATTTTTAAATTTTAATTTTTAAAATATTTATTATTATTTTTAATTTAAAAAAAAAAAAAAACACATATATATATATATATATATATATATATATATATATATATATATATAATGAATTTTGTTTTTTTTTCAATTTTTTTAAAGTGTTTTTTCATCTCTTTAATATAAATTTTTATTATTCTAAAGTTTTTGTTTCAACACTTTCCGTTTTCGGGGTGTTTTTTGCACAAAAACAATTGGCTTTTACTTCTATTTTTAAAAAATGTTGAAAATTTCCCGGATGTCGGTGTTGAATAGCGGGTCGTCGGTGGAGGCGTTGGAGAGCAACAGGTGGTATTGCCACTTGCAAGCACCTAATCACTGTACTCCTCCCATAAATTCGATAGCAGGCAATGATACGATGTCTTCTCCTCCCCCGAGTTGCATTTACTTTGCATGCTTGCCAGCTTCCATGGCTTTCATGCTTGCCAGCTTCCATTATGTTGCTACTACCTTTAATTCTCCTCGGCACCCTCACTCTGCTCCTCAGCTTCATCTCTGCTCCCACGTTGTTCTCCAGACCCACGTTCGCGCTGGCCATTCCTCACCCTGCAGTGACACAGAGATCATCGCTCCGCGTGACCATTTTCAGCCCTCTCCACTCTGTGCCCAGACCTTGTTGCCAACCCGCCCAGCCTTCTCCTCTTCTCCATCTCAGTCCTCCGACAATTCAGGTTATCACTCAGCATTCCACAGGCAGACCATGATGCATAGGCAACGAATGCGCTACAGGCGTGGGGGCGGTGGTAGAGGCAGTCAAGGAAGGAGCAGTAGTAGTTCTCACAGTGGTAGAGGCAGTGCAGGAAGGGGCAGTAGCATTAGCAGTTTAGTAGCGCCTTGGACAAGTCGTGCATCACAGCAAAGATTACAATGGTCTTTCAGGAAGAGCCCTCTGATGCTGCTAGCTCTGGTTCCCGAAAGCGTACGCAGAAATCAACTATCTCGGTACATCCTCCCCCTGCTACTAGAAAGTCCATTGCCCTTCTAGTGAAGCCAAGCCCTAGAACGTCTAGTAGTGCAGGGAAGAGCAACAACAGCTCTGAAAGTGGGGACTCGGAATGGAAACATTCCAGTTCTCCCTCCTCTTCAGAACACTCAGCCCTGGATGATGACAAAAAGGTTGCGGATGCCCCGGATGAAGACTACAGCTGCCCTATCGTGGAAGAAATTCCAGCACCTTATGGCAAACAAGTTGACAGCTAGTAGGTTCACGGGTCTCCTTAAATATTTTTGGTTTTTTGGCTTCAGGATCAAAGTAGCTATGGAAAAGCTATATGTTTCAATCACGCTAGCTTTTTCTATACTTTCAGTTTCTTGTTTAGAACAATGTATGCTGGTTTCCCTCTTATGGGCAACAATTTTGAGTCAGTTTCCCAGTCACGGGCGACTTATATTTTGGATTTTTTGAATTTTCTTCCCTCCAGCGTTTGCTAGTTTTGCAATCTTGAGGAGAAGCCAGCTATGTACATTATGTGCCATTATAATAGATTAAACTTACTTAGAAAAAAAAATTGTTGAAAATTTACCCTGAAAAAAAATAAAAAATAAAATAAAATAAAATAAAATTCTTGAATACAACATTTCGTTTTTGAGGTGTTTTTTGCAAAAAAGAAAAAAAGAAAAAAAAGATTTTACTTCAATTTTTAAAAAATGTTGAAAATTTACCCCGAAAATAAATAAAAATAAAAATTACTCCAAAATACAACATTTCGTTTTCGGGGTGTTTTTTGCAACAAAAAAAAATGGCTTTTACTTCAATTTTTAAAAAATGTGGAAAATTTACCCCGAAAAAAATTAAAAAAATTAAAAAAATTAAAAAAATTAATTAAAATTAAAAAAATTAAATAAAATAAAAAAAAATAAAAAAAAATAAAAAAAATAAATAAATAATTCAAGAATACCACATTTCATTTTCCGGTTGTTTTTTTTTTGTTAGAATTCTCGTTTTGAGGTAATAATTCTTGTTTGATCGGTAACTATGTTAATGAGTTTTCAGATGACTTTTTATTGATCTAGTTCCAGAGAGCTCAGTTCGTGGGTTAGGGCCCAACCCATGTGCCTCATCTTCTCTGTTGTTTTCATTCTTTCCTTTCTGTCATTTAGCTAGTTTTGTTTCTGTCTTTTAGTTAGTTCTACTTATGATAGTTTCATTGCTATTTATTTTTTGCTTTTAGTGTGTTGTTGTAGTTTTTCATTTGCTTATGTAAGTAATAGAATAGAGGAAAACTCCAAAAGCTGTGGTCGAGCTTTCCCCTCTCATCTCTGCCCATAGAGTTCGAGGAGGGTAGACCTTCCCATGGGCCAAAAATTACTTTCTTTTCATTGTTTATGAGTTTAGGGAAGAAATTGCATTACCAATCAGAGTCTTTCTTTCACTGTATTATCGCACATTCATCTATTTTTCATGCATGGATCAGCAAGGTTATTTGCAGGAATAAGCATCAAAAGTTCCAGAGAAGTTCATTAAGTCGTTCCGCTTCATTTTCCAATTCCTCTCCATCTCTGTGTTACGCTTCTGAACCTTGCCTTTGCACCTCCATTTCCCTCCTTTTTCTCTTCTTATCAGCTGTCGCACCCTTTTTATTCACAAAAACCATTAAAATTTTGACCTCCGCCTTTCCTCCTCGAAATTACCACTATCGCCTTTCGCATCTCGCAAGATCCTCCATCTCCTTCCTTTGTCATTCATCAACATTCTATGATATAACCCTTCCACCTTGCCTTTGCCGATTATCACAAGAATATTAAAAAACCTTTGGAAACTGACCTTTTCCCTTTTTTCCTTTAAAGACTTGCTGCAAATCGCAAATCGAATTTTCTATTGGTTTCTGTTAATACTTTCCGCCTCCGAACCCCGATTGCGATATTACCGTACTCTGCTGCCATGTCACCCATCACATTTCGCATATTGCAATTTCGGCATTATCGCATTTCGCGATTTTTATCCCCATCGCAAATTGCATTTCACAGTTTTTATCCCCATCGCATATCGCATTTCGCAGTTTCTATCCCCGTCGCATATCGCATTTCGCTCCCACTCCCGAATAGCACTTCCACTACTCCTCCAAATTTGCGATATTGCGAATCATGATATCTCATATCGCACTTTCGTCCTCCCATTGCAATTTTTCCATCTCACTTTCCAAATCCTCCCTCTCCAAAGCATGTTTGCAACATAATAAGTTTTCATAAATTCTAAACCCCTCTTTCCACCTCTAAGACTTGTTCCATGTGGTTAAGCCCTCCATTAGCATCTTTAGCCATTTTTCCTCCAATTTGCAAGAAGCACTTTTTCAAGTTTAATTAGGTCATGAATAGATGCCTAAATAGGATCATGAAAGATAAAGTAGGGTGTGTTTAGTCGATTGGCCAAGTTAAGTTTGATTTAAATTAGTTTCTTTCCTGCCATTTCTTTTCAACAAATTAAATTAATTTCCTTTCCGTCATTTCCTTTATGAAATTTAAATTAGTTTCTTTTCTGCCATTTCTTTTCAGCAAGTTAAATTAGTTTCCTTTCCTGTCATTTCTTTTCAGCAATTTAATTTAGTTTCCTTTCTACCATTTCCTTTCTGCAATTTATTTTAGTTTCATTAAAGCATGATAGACTTCACCGAGAAACCCTAGAAGTAGCACCCTTTTGTAGAGCAAAAGAGGATGACATGAGTAGAATGCATATGTTTTGTATATAACACTGTCACCTCCAAGTTTGTATGAACCTCGGGTTGATAAAGTAAAGTAGGGCAGCCCTCGAGAGTTCTAGCACTCTTGGTGCAATACCAAGGCTCACCACCGCCATTATAGTGGTAAAAATTTGGATTAGGAGGGGGAGGTCACAAGTTCGACCCGCCCTCTGCCCATCCTATATATATATTTTGCCACCATTTAAAGTACGCGCCCATGTTTAATACATTGTTCCACCATAACATAATGTATATGCGCCCAATATATTAACGTTCAGACTTTGGCATTTAAAACAAATATGTGCCCATAACATTTGTCAATATAAAACCTTTGGCATAATTAAATTTCGGATTCAGAGTTTTGACTTTGGCTAAAATGTCATGCCACCATATAAATCAAACTTAGACCTTTGTTAATATGAAATTCGATTAGTGGAGAGGGTCCACCAGAGGGGGCAGGTGGCAGCCCCTCGCTGCACCACATGTCAGCCTCTAGTTGGGTTATCCATCCACATAAAAAAAATCGAATTCAAACTTAGGATTCAAAACTTCAAAAAAAATTCACCTTCAAACCTTAACCGGCGAATCTTGTGGTGACACTGGTCACAGTGTGATTGGGTGAAATGGAGGAAAGCCCAAATTTATAGCCTTTGACCCTGTTTGACCATTTTTTTGAAAATTTGCTTATTCTGAACGACGATCAATGGGCTCTAACTTCCTCATACTGACTCTGTTTTGAGTGAAACGAATTGCGCCAGATTCTTGGCCATGGGTTGGATTTGGTCGTTCTAGTTTGGTGCAATTCTAAGCACTTTGAATTTTTGGCAAATTTTTTCTCCAATCAAATTCTGATCATATAATACCATGGGTCAACACCATGGATTATCAATATCATATGAAACTACACATAACTACGTTAAAAATAAATCTCAGCCTTTGATTTATGTATACTATTGAAAATAATCTATAATATTTTAAGGGGATTAAATCCCTACCATCTAACTAATAATTATCCATTGCACAGAATTTGGTGGAAATGCTCTTTACTTTGCCCGCAATTAACATCACGGTAGTCTCCGCACCGGAATCTAAAGTCGGTATCTTAGGTCGTCACTTCTTTGTCTGAATACGTTTAAAAGAGATGACATGTGTCGAGGTTCTCCTAGAAATACGATGGAACATTGCCTCATTATTATAGCATTAGTAATCCTACCCCTTGATTCATTGAAAGAGCACTCGCCCCTTCAATTTTAGTAAATCCCAATTTATTGTCGTTCATCATTTCACGTTAAGAAATATTTGTAGAAAATTGAACTAGGGTAGGCTACAGTAGAAATATTTCAAAATGGAGGTTTTTCTTTTCCTTCTTGGCATTTATGTTTGATGTATGATAAACAACACACAAGAATTCGGTGGAAAAGGCTTTAAGCCATTCTCAACACATATCTTTCACATGATGTCAATTTTATAGAACCTGTATTTAACCACCTTTGATCTAGCTCTTACTGACATCTCATTTGTGAATAATGACAACACCTCATCAATAGATAAGGATAACAACTCATAAGAAGGTGGCCTCAAACATTGTGATTGTCTAGGGACTCACAGTCTAACAACTTCCCACTCATCAATGAGTTGGGCTATCCTGCAAAACTTGTAAGCTATTTGCAGGTCAAGTTATGACCTACATGGACTTGTGGGTCATGCTTTCCCAGTAGTCGTGCCAAGAAGAGTTTGACTCGGGAGTACCATATGACTTGGTGATGTTTTCAACTATAGAAAGATAGGGAAATGTAGACATTGTTTCATCGAAGGAAGATTAGAATGTAGAAATTGGTTTTCCCTATGGCATCACAGGATGGGAAAATCAAACTATAATGTGGTGGCGCTCTAAAATGAGTAGATTCTTCTCTCTTGATAAACAATGCAAGACACTTCAGTGGTATGCCATCATGTAAGCAATGCCACTGGCTTAATAACTTTATTTTATTCGAAATGCCCATTTCTTATGTGTGTGTGTGTGTGTGTGTGGTAGAATTCCTACTGTCGGAATGTATCATGCAGAACAAAGCAAAATATTACAAATTGTGTACAATTACTAACTTACTGAAGACTCGGTTGGAACTGATTTTTCAGTACACTGGTTGCTGTGATGGTAGATAGAAGTCGGGAATCCTATGGTGCAACTTGTAGGTAGAGCTAGCTATACATATTAAAAATGATCAATTCAATGCAAATGTCTAATGTAAACATTACAAATATAATAATATTTCACATGCATGACAATACGATTTTGGCCTTGAAAACATATATCTATCATGAAGTATACAAATGCAAGAATGTTAAACGTAATGCAGCCAAATTTTTCATGTGATATCTCCATCATGCCTCCAATAATATACTCTTCCTACAACGAACTATACAAACATATTAGTACCTTTACATAGAATCTTCTCCCTTCTTTTTTTCTTTCTCAATTCAAGTTGAGCTTCATATAGTTTTTTACATTTATTTTTTCACATTCAAGTGATTTTTATAGAAAGGTTAGTAGGCGAGATGCATTGTTGATGACAATCAAAATTCCATCACTAAGAAGAATACCTCTATTAGTAGAGATCTATGGATTTGAATAACAAAACCAACTATGTGTTGATGATGCTTCACATTCTCCTTTTCCTTTGGCTTTGAGCTTTTCAAATACTCATCTTTTCTAACAAAATAAATCGTATGTTTGGAAGCTTCCAAACGGTATATAACATATTCATAAATTAGTGCTTGTAATCCATTAATTTTAGTGTGCCCATTATTACTAGAAAAACTTCCAAAGATATTAGAGAGTTTTTTGTTTTGTTGATCATGAAAAATAGGATATTTTTTGGGGGTCATTGCAAATTATTCTAATTAGTTTGAAACCATTTTTTTCTAAACTACTATCATTGTGTTAACCAAATTCATCTCATAGGTGGGAGTAAGGAAGTACAATCATTACTCTCCTTTTATATATTATTTTGTTGATTTGGAAATGCTATATAATGAAATTGTATGTGGCCTATGAAAATTTGGAAGTTTCTCTTTATATGTCACCATTTTATTGTTCTTGAGAGCTCCATTAGAGACACTTGTCAGGGATAGCTTAAAGAAGAATAGGTAGGCTAAACTCACATGTTGCATCCTTCCATTTTATGTGCATTCACATTTACCCTCACTGCAAACATTTTTTATTATTATTACAAATCATTCAATTTTATTTTTATTTTTTTTACAAATACTTCAATTTTAAATAATGGAACTATTTGGCGTTCCTTTCCCCCGCTTGGGGGGTATTCTAGTTATAAAATAGTTATATATGTCACTAGTAAGAGCACACAGGTTCTTACTTTTCCAGTAGTCTATAAGTGAGACTTTTTGGAAAGTTTTCCAGTTTATTTTCTGATCTAATTTGTCCAGAATCCAGCAGGGATTTTTTGAAATCACAAGTTTGATGGGTGAACTCTTCACAATCGTCACAAGTTTGATGGGTGAACTCTTCACAATCGAAGTGCCCCCTGAGTTTTAAAGGTGTTGAATCCATATATGCAGACAAAAAAACTAGTTTAAACAACACAAATCAAGACTTGGCCACAATTTTTTTCATCAGATTCCTACTAGAAATCCGCAGGAAACTCCAAAAAAAACACACTTAAATACTACTCCCTTCCTTTTATTTCACTATTTAAAACACACACCTAGGCTCCGTCAATCAATGGTAAAAAATCTTCAGGATCAATAACAAGACCAGACCAGGGGATGTGAGAGTACTGCAATGCAATCAATGAACTAGGATTCGAAAAGAGTTTTAGAGGAGAAAGTTGCATTAAAGATGGTCATAGTTTAATTCTTTTAAGTTTAGGTTTTCATTTTATTTTATTTTTATTTTTTATCAATTTTTTAAGAATTTGTTAGAATTACAAATTTAAAATTAAGTTATGTAATCTCTATCATCAAATAGATTAGAGTAATGTACACCATATCATCATGAGCAGTGGAGATTTTCCATGAAATAAATTCATTTATATATTCAAATATATTAATCACAATCTCACCTAAAAGTATATAAAAATATATATATATTAGCATTCCAATTTTAATTTAAGTATTTTTAAAAGTTTAAGTAGAAAATTGTTAAATTATATAATTTAAGTATTTTTAAAAGTTTTCAAAATAATTAAAAATATAATTTAAATAAAGGAAAATATTATTTCACTAAAACTTCATATCATGTTTTAAGAATGTTGGCTGCCATAATAGTAAATATTTATGGATTGACATTAATAACTTTCGACAAACTTTTAAAACTATTTATTCATGTGATTAAGGTTTGCTAGATAGATTATTTGGTACTATTATTATCTATGGACTGACATTAATAATTTCAGATAAACTTTTAAAACTATTTAGTCATGTGATTAAGGTTTGCTTCACAGATTTATTTGGCATTGTTATTGTTTGAGATATAATATTATAAATTAAAGCTTTGGCCAGTTTCCAAAAGCTATTTTTATTTTTACTTTTTATAATTGGTTTTTGGAATATTTTGAAATAAAATATAATTATATTTTTTTATTTTACTTATATTTATCTAATTTCAATTTATTCAACTTCACTCTTATTTCTCTAATTTCAAAATATTGCAAAACTTCAAATGCATTCCCACAAAACTGATTATCAAACTTTCCAATTTCAAAATATTCTGAATTTATAAATAAAATAAATTCAAATACATCCCCACAAAACTGATGTTCATACTCTCCAATTTCAAAATATTCCAATATCAATAATTAAAATATATTCAAATGCATCCCCACAAAATGGGTTGTCATACTGGTAAGCACCCACATTGGTAACTGTTAAATGTATAAGCATTATTATATAATAGATTAATTGTAGTGTTTTATTTGTGGGCATATTATCATATTCTATGAAAGTAAATTAGTTTTTTTAGAATAAAAAATTTATTATATACCAACCCATATATCATTGAGCCATTCTCAAAAAATTACATACATACTGTGTATCAAACTAAATTAGTTGCACAGCTCTGTCCACGTGAAAATCGACAACATTCTACAGTACTCGATTAAATACTAAACGACAATGTATTTCAGCTGCAATAAAACATGAAAAATAAAAAACAAATTGCGCATAGCTGTATATTTGCTGGTTTTTGTTTTCTGTGTTGAAATTTCGCAAAGAATTGGATGGTTTTGTCTATGGTTTCTGCCATGATTTGGTTTCGAATCCACATACATATACATATACATATATATATACATACATATATATTAGCTGAAAGATTTCCTCATCTTAGTCTCCCCTTAAGTATTTTCCACACTCTTTACCTTGTTTACATAAAATAAAATTAGAATGATACAGAGAAGATTAGCATGGCTCCTGCGCATGGATGACAGGCACAAATCGAGAAATGGTCCAATTTTTTTAAAAGGAATGGCTTGGATGGTGTCGCTGCAAGGATTGTTGCTCAATAACGAACATTTGACAGACGAAGCGCTGGATGTTGCAGCGCAGCTGATGGAGTTAAGCAGCCGAAGCCTCAATATCGTCGAGGAAATGCTAACAAATTCCATGTATTTTGTTGTATATAGTCTCCGCCAATCACTTATTGGCAAATAGGTTATGGTGTATAATTTATAGATATGGCCTCCCATTCTCAGTTACAACTTGGGCAAAACTGTTCTGAAAGGGACGCAGATGCAAGCAAACAATGGATAGGATTCATGGTAATGCCTCTGATCTTTTGCTTTGAAGTGACTCTTGTGGACTGACCTGTTTTATTGGTGCTTTTTGGTTCTGAGGGAGTTTGTATTCGTGCTATTGATGAGTATTGATCCTGAGGACCATGATTTGATTGGGGTCGGATCTCAAACCTTTTTTTAAAGATGTTTTGAGTATTGTTTGGGATGGTGTCCTTATTGCGTTTTGAGGAACATATACTCTGGAATGGGTTTGTTAATTCTTCCTATCTGTTTTTGCATTGATGGGAATTGCTTATTAAAGTGAACCAAGGCATTGGGGTGGTGAATGCCCATGGACTTGGGAGACTGGTTTTCTCCATAGGCTTGGTTTCATGTGTCCTCTGGTTTCTCCAGTTTGGTTTTCTCGTTAATACTGAGTTTCTTCCCAGTTAATTTTTGAAACTCACCGGAATATCATGATCGGAAAAGTCTGTTGTGACGTTCAATCAACGGTTTCACTTTACTGACATTTTGGCATGTCCTCGACTCAAAAGTTATTTTTCGCACCACTCTGATGTACTGTTTGTCAGGGTAGTTGGGCAAATTCTTAAACTACCTTGATATGGCAGAAGCTTCATTCCCTTACGTGGCGGGCTATAGTTTTGTTTTCCCCTGCTCGGTGGCGATTGCTGGTATAGCTTCCGGAGCCGGGTTTTAATTCCATTATTTTGGGATTGACGTGGGCGGGAACGAGATATTCCGGAAATATTTTATTAATTTTTTAATCAAGACTTTGGGAATGGGGGAGATTGAAACTTTCATTGCTAAGTGTAACGAAGAAGAAATTGATTTGCCCTTCCTACGTGAACTTGGGGTGGCGGAAGTGACAGGAACAAAGAGACCTGACATTTCTCGAAATCAAGCTTGTTTGGCATCTGTGGGAGATGGTTTGAAAAAAACATCGGAGGAACTAGCCAGCTCTGAGGCTGAGTGCAGCAAAACCTTTTTATCTGATCCTGTGATACATGGGGGAGGGAGTTTGAAGACTATCAAGCCTGGCACATAGGGCCGTTTTCTAAGTTTTGGCACTGATGTCATGTGGGAAAGGCTGGAAAGCCTCACAACCCGTGTTGTAATTGGTAGATGGAAGTTCCAAAACTACGGACAGGGTGACGTGATGAAGTCGCTTCTAGGATCCTGGGAGAAATTGTTGGGATATAAGCCCATCCTTAGCAAACTGGAACGAGGTTGCTTTTGTTTTCATCTTTTAAAGGAAGAAGACGTCACAGCGGTCCTCAGCCGCACCTGGGTGAGTGGGAGGTGTTTCCTGGCTTTACATCGCTGGGATATCAGTTTTCACTTGTCTTTAAATGCCCCTGTAAATCACCTGCGCTGAGTAAAACTTGACGGCTTGCCTTTGCATTTTTGGAGTCAAAAGGCTTTAATGGAGATTGGGGATTGTTTAGGGAAATGTCGCTATGTGGATCTTAAATGTTTTGGCATCTATGATAAGCGCACGGCATGGATACTTATTGAAGCATCTTTCGCCGGGGGATTGCCAGCATTCATCGATTTACAGTGGAACGACATTATCTACCGCCAAATTGTTGACTACTGGCAAGTGCCTTTTCGCTGATATGGTTGTCATGTGACGAGACACATCCTGAAAAATTGCCTGCGGAGATTGGATCCTACGGTGGATTATAGGAAAAATGCGGACTATCTACGACAAATGAGAACTGGTGGAGAGGTTAAAGCAGACACGGCTTCAGCTGTGGAAATGGGTAAGTCTATCCACTATACTGATTTTCCTAATGATAGTATTTCAAATTATACTTTACCTACTGCAAAGGTGGATCATCCAATGACTGTGCCGCCTTCGTTTATGCCTGTTCTCTCATCCTGTGAGAGGGGAGAGGGGGGGGGGGGTTCTCTTCTTTTATCTCCCGGGGCATGAGAGTCAGCCCAACTTTATCTTTGGCTGAGGATACTCCTGATCCTGGGGTCGATTTGGTGAAAACTGATTCACTATCGATTCTGGACTCTTGCATTGAGAATCTTGATTCTGTCTTAGATCCTTTGACAGTGCCCCCTGTCTCTCCTCTTCATACTACTTTGGAGCCCTCCTCCCTGCGAAATTCCATAGGGAGCGACGTAGAGGAACTCTTGTCTGGCATTGATCCTATTTTGAAGCCGCTCTCCATATTCAAGGGCAGTCTTTCTCCCACCAATATTATTATCAGTCCGTCGTCGAGATCAAATGTTACCATCAGGCGGGGAAAGGGAAATTCTAAACGGAAAAACAAAAATATACCGGTATCAAATTTGCAGGACATTTATCCAAATAGCAACTTTAGAGATGTGCCGGTTTCTTTAGCCATTAGTCGGGTCCTTGGAGCATTGACCCCGAAAAACCTGGTTTCCCCATGAAGATTGTCTCTCTAAACATTAGGGGGTTGGGTGGGAAAGAAAAATTCCTATCGATCAAGAATTATCTTTTTTTGTGTAAACCTACTTTCATTTTTATTCAGGAAACAATGCATTATGTTGATAGTGCTATTTTGCACTTTCGTACTATCTACTATGACTGGCATTTGGCAGCGATTGATGCAGAGGGACAATTTGGAGGGTTGGTGGCTCTGTGGGATCCCAAATGGGCGAACATGAGAGCTTACAGCTTCTTTGGAGGCATCCTTCTTTCAGGCCAATGCAGGGGTTTCAAACACCGTATTAATTTTATCAATATGTATGCACCATATAAGGAAAGGTTAATCTTTTGGAGGCGGATTGAAACTTGCGGGATCCTATCAATTCATAACCTCTTAATAGCTGGTGATGTAAACTGTGTATTACATGATTCTGAAATTTGGGGTGATAAAGGGAGAAGGGACCCGTTGATGGAGGACATAAAGAAGATCCTTAGGAACTCTGGATCCAGTGATATTTCTTTCATTGATAATTGCCCAACATGGCTGAATGGCAGGAAAGGCGGTGAATTCATAGGAAAAGTGCTGGATAGATTCATTATTAGCAATAGCCTGAGATTACACATGGGCAATATGATAGCTAATTTTGAGGATCTTATTGTGTCAGATCATAGACCTATTACCTTACTGTGGGACTTTGAAGAAAGCAAAGGTGGCATAAATTTTAAATTCAACAGATCTTGGCTAACCGTTGATTCTTTTAATTTGTTGATTCGAGACTATATGAACAGACATAAGATATCGATGAATATGACAGCAATGACATACCTTTCTATGACCCTGCGGGATTTAAAGAAACTGGTTAAAAAATGGGCATTGGGACAAAAGAAAAAAATGAAGAACAGAATAATAGAAATCCGGAAGGAAAGGTCTGCGATTTTAAAGGATATAAAAGAGGGCAGACAGCAGGACGACTATTGGGACAAATTGAAGCTATTGGAAGATGAATATAGGACTCATCTGCTTATGGAGGAGGAGGAATGGAGACTGAAGAGCAGGGCGACGTGGTTACAAAGTGGGGATAAAAATACAAAATTTTTTCATAAGGTGGCAAATGGGAGAAGGTGTTCAAATGAAATATGGGAGATTGATGCAAATGGGGTTACATATAGCAAAAAAAAGGATATAAAAAGGGTAGCGGTGGAGTACTTTGGAGCTTTATATGAGAAACAAGCTCAGCCGAACATTGGGGTTCAAATGGAATATATTGAAGATTTTCCCGTCATGTTCAACCAGGAGGAACTTAATACTTTAAAACAACAGGTCAGCTTGGAGGAAATTAAATCCATCCTGAAATCTTTTGCAATAGATAAGAGTCCGAGGCCGGATGGTTGGACCCCAGATTTCTTTCTGCATTTATTTGATGATTTTTCTTCGGTACTTATAGAGATGGCGGAGGAAGTAAAAAACTCAGGGACTATGCATGGTGCCATAAACTCTACTTTCCTTGCTTTGATCCCTAAAAAGAAAGGGAAGCTGTCATTTGAAGATTATAGACCCATTTCCCTTTGTAACACCCTGTACAAGATAAATTCCAAGATTATTGCATAAAGAATTAAGAACATTTTTGCAAAACACATAACTAGGGAGCAGACAAGTTTTCTGAAGGATAGGAGTATACACGAAGTTGTTGCCATCACACAAGAAATACTTCATTCGATGCAAACATAAAACTTAGACGGGGTGGTCATGAAAATAGATCTGAATAAGGCCTATGATAGGGTCTACTGGAATTTTTTAAGGATGATTTTATTCAAAATTGGTTTGGATAGGGAGCTGGTGGCGTGGATTATGGTGTGTATTACACAGAAGTCAATGGAGGTTCTTATAAATGGAACTGCTTCTGCTTTTTTCAATCCAGGCTGGGGATTAAGACAGGGATGTTCATTATCCCCCTTGTTATTTATTTTGATCATGGATGCTTTTAGTTTAAAGCCCAACAAATCTAGTATAAATGGCACTTTTAATGGTTTAAAGATCTGCAGAGAAATGCTGGTAACTCACAGTTTTTTTGTTGATGACGTACTTGTATTTGGGGAGAAGGAGAAAAGAAATTGGGAAAATTTCAGAATCATCTTGAATGGTTTTTTTCATGCAACAGGCATGCAGGCTAGCGATGTCAAATCTTGTATTTTTTATGCAAACCCGATGGACGAGGAACGTTATGAGTTGGGGCCTCTTTTTAACTTTAAATCAGCTCTTCTTAGAAATGGACTGACTTATTTAGGTTTTTGGTTGAAGCCGACAAGGTACATGGTGGAGGATTGGAAATGGCTAGCTGTGAAATATAAGAAAAAGATCCAAGTTTGGGCATCAAGGTGGTTATCAAGAGGGGGCAGATTTATTTTGACACAAGCAGTGTTGCAACAGTTCACAGTCTACTGGGCTCATATTTTTAGGATTCCAAAACAGACTATTGTGGAGATAAATAAAATCATTGCAAGTTTCATTTGGAGTGGGGGCAAAGAAAGAAAGACTATCCATTTGGCAAGACTGGAGTGCCTTATGAATCCAAGGGAGAAGGGGGGATGGGGCCTGTTGGACCTGGATGCTTTTGGGAAGGCGCTCTTATTCAAATCAATGTGGAGGTGCATTACAAAAGACTGCCTCTGGGCGGATATAATAAGAATAAAATACATTGACACACAGGATCCAGAGGACATCCTTATTACGGGGTGGGAGGTCGAAAAGTGTAGATCAGAAATTTGGAGAGGTTTTAGCAATTACTGGGGTGATTTCAAGGAGAACCTAGTATGGAGATTTGGAGCTGGATGCAAGATACAAATAGGCAGTAAAAACATGCTAGGCTATGAACTAACCACTCCACTGAAAGACGGTATCCTTGACTTTTTAAATAGCAGAGGTATTTTATACTTGGGGCAGATAGTAAGGAATTGGAGTTCGGATATACCAAGCTGGAAAAATTACCATGAGCTGGGATTAGAGGTAAATTATAAAGAGGATTGGGATCATTATATCAATATTTTAAGAGGCATGGGGTTGAGAAAAAACAGAGATGGAGACTGTTTGACTTGGAGAGGCACCCATATGAACACTCAGATTAACACGAAGGTTGCATATTCAACCTTGACATACAAAAGACTTGAACAGGAACCGGACAACTGGTTTAAATTGATGTGGAAAACGGGAGTACAGATTAAAATGGTCATCCTTATGTGGCTCATATGGAAGGACAAAAATCTGACATGGACAAACCTGTAAAAAAAAGGATGGCAGGGTCCGGGGCAATGTCCGATGTGTGGACAAAATGGGGAAGACAATGTTCATTTATTTTATAGCTGTCCTTTTGCCCTTGAGACTTTAAATTTGCTTTGTCAGTTACTTAAACTTCCTGCTCCTGTTTATAAGACGACCACCGATTGCATGAGCTGGTGGTTCAAGCGAGGAAAGAAAAACAGAGCCATACCCATTATACTACATTGGCACTTATGGTGTGGGAGAAATAAATGTATTTTTGAAGGGAAACAAAGCACACCGGGGAAAATCTGTGCAAAGGTATATTGCAATGTGGAAAAGCTAAAAGTAATACAGAAACCCCCAAGGGACTTGTCCAGAAAGATGAGGCCTTTTGAATTACAATACCCAGTTGGTTTCTTTGATGGGGCTTCACAAAACCATAACTGTGGATGTGGGGCTTGGTTAAGGCTGTCCACAGAGTGCCACAATAAAATATATTGGAATGGAGGCAGAGGGACAAATATGAGGGCCGAGATCATAGCACTCTAGGGTTTTCTCTGGTTTGCCAGCCAACTATACACTGAGGAGTTACGGGTTTTTGGTGATTCGAAGGTTATCATAGAACATATAAACAAAGGTACACAACTAAATCTGGGTTCTCTTATACATTGGTTGGAGAGAATAAATTCTTTGAAGCAATCTTTCTCTGCTATTTTTTTCAACCATATCTATAGGGAAAAAAACACTGAAGCAGACAGACTTTCAAAAAGGGGATTAAACGGGTATTTTGGTGATATGTACTATGAACTCCACAATGCAAATGGGCAGGAAGTGAAAGGTAAGTTAAATTTTAGCTAGCAAAAAAAAAAAAAAAACTCTGTTAGTGGATAGAATTTAAGCTGAGTGTTTAACTGTATATTGTAAAAGCCTGTTAAAGGAATGAACCAATATGATGGAAAGTGAACTATGAAATCAGACCTCTATGTTTTTGTACTGAAGGTAATCAGTAAAACAAGAAACAAGAGTTAGTTTTTGATGCTTTTTTCTGATGCTAAAAAATTGAAGAAATCTGGACTATGAATTTGTAAATAGTGAATATTGTAAAACCAAATATGGTTATTTGTTTTTAGAGAGTTTTGTGCCCTGGTACACTTATATAAACCAGAAGTATTTTTTCGTGCCGAAAAAAAAAGCTTTTTACCTTTTTAAATACATTGATTCCACTATTCTCGAGCAAAAAACAACGAACTTCTTGCAAACTAGAAACCATTACATGGACTTCGTCACGATTGCCATTCAGAATATTTTGACCGTGCCTTTTGCCCTTTGTCTAGATGCGTCCATCGATTCATATTGCATTTCTCCAAAAAGTCCATTCAATTTTTTCTTTGATACTCAGTTTGCCATTTGGTTTTTTTGGTTTGTTATTTGGTTCTGTTTTGTGTAGATGTGTGTAAAAAAGATGGAGGAGAAATATTTTTTTCAGAATATTTATCCGATTTAGTCATGCTGAAAGGTGGCCCTGAGTTAAATTAGACTACTGGTTCATATGATCAATAAAAATCTTAGAATCCCCGAAAACCCACAACTTTTCTATGTATACTTGTTTCCCAAAAACCCAAGCAAATCTGCCCTCATATTGGTACCTAACAACCATACCAATATATTTTAAAATGACATTGAGAAAAAATCATTAACCAAACTCCAGAGCCATATCTTATATTATGTGCCTCCCTATCAAAAACACATTTTATATTATGTGCCTCCCCATCAAAAAAATCCAGTTAAGAAATAAAAATTGTTCACAAATTATGTTACTCCTCTCTATTACTAGACAGTGCCATCACATCTATGTTGACTCTGGTCTTTTACAGATGAAATGGCAGAGTAGTCAGATTTGATAGCTCTGAATTCAGTTTTAAAAGTTTAATGTTCATTAAATTTCTTACAAAACTCATGAATAAATTTATTTTTTTAATTATATTATTGTAAAATGTATGCATTTTATAGAATTTGATGGAATAAAAATCATGTATTATTTAGAATCAGATTTGATAGTGTGAATTTAGTTTTAAAAGTTTAATTTTCATTAAAAAAAAATTAAGAAATTAATGTATAAGTTCTTTTTTATTAGAAGAAAATAACATTATAATATACCAGTACATTTAATATCATCCAGTTCCAAAATTAACACATATATAGTTTTACATCTATCTTCCAATTCTAAATAGCCTTGGAAGTTGGTAGCAAGATTTGTATTAAACTAGATTACAAAAAACTTTAAAAAAAGTTTAAAGTATTCTAACAAAACTTCAAACAACCATGAACAACTTTCAAGCATCCGATCACAATATTACATCATGTTCCAAAACTACATCATAAAACATAAAGCAAATTCAAACCACTTTCAAAAGAGTAAGACCAAGTACATCCAGGAGACCCATTGCCTCCAATCTTCAAAAAAAACATCTCCGATGCCCCATCATTCACTAACTCCTAGTGCATCTGCCCAAAAAATTCCTTGCAGCCCATTTTAGACAGTTTGTCAGCTTCGCCATTCTTTTCACTACATACATGATTGAATGTGATCATAGTGAAAGATCTTCTCAGTTCATTGATAGGCTGTATCCACAGTGGGAGGTGAGCAGGTGCGAAGTCATTTTTTGATTCATATTATTGATGAGCACTTTTGAATTATGGAAAATCTACAAAGTGTCAATATATAGTTGTTTTGTGAAGTATAAAAATCTTATAAAGCTAGAAGTTATGCCTTGGTATTTGTGTCTTATTTGCCATACCAATATATTTTATAGTAACACTGTGGGTTCAACTTCAACCAAACATTTGCCACCCCATCAAAAATCCCTCAAGGTAATTAATGGGAAATGGTCTCATAGAGTGAGAGTGATCCAGCAGAGAAGAATTTGTTATCCAAGAGCCATCCCAGCATTTAATAATTTACATCCCCACCCCATTCGGTTCACATGCCTCCTCTTGGAAAATCCATTTTCTAGTGGAAAAACAACGGAATTTCTAAAAACTATGGGCCACTCTCAACCTTATGCCTCCTATAGAATTTTTATCAATTTGATAAGATAAAAATAATGTATTATTTAGAATCAGATTTGATAAGTGTAAATTCAGTTTTAAAATTTTAATTTTCATTAAATTTCTTACACAACTAATGAATAATTTTTTTTTTATATAAATTATACATCTTGTGAAATTTGTATTTGAATTGATAAAAATCATATATTATAATTTATTTAGAAATAATATCTAACTTCAAAAGTCTCATTATGTGGTCAAATTCAAAAACACTATAACGGAAATGAACTGATATATTCCTCCCTTAATGAAGGTGTGCAATTCAATAAAAAGTATGTACGAATTTGTATCAATTTGATGTGGCAAGAATGATGTATATCTATACTTTACCAGGACAATAAACTGATATATATTTCTCCCTGAATGAAGGTGTGCAATTCAATAAAAAGTATGTATCAATTTGATGTGGCAAGAATGATGTATAATTTAGAATTCTTATAACCCCCAAGGGTCTTCAAATTTCACTACTCAATCAAATCCAAAAGCATTATAGCTGAAATACCTTACAAAGTTAATAAATTAATATACATTTCTTTGTTGATGAAGGTATGTAATGTAATAAAATGAATTAACTATTTAAAATTTGTATTAAAATTTGTATCATTTTGACGAGGTAAAAATTATGTATTATATAGAATTTGTATTACTTTGGTGTGGTAGAAATTAAGCAGGTTGTAGAATTTACAAATGTAGTTAATATTATGTATCACTTAGAATGTGTATTACTTTTATGTTGCAATAAGTTTGTATTATTCTTATGTTGCAAAATTTGTATTTATATGTTGAAAAAAAATATATTATAAAAAAATTATCACTTTTAATGTAAAATTATATATAAATATATTTAATTTTGAATATTTTAAATTTAACAAATATCACTAAATTCAAAAACTTTATATCAAACACATTAAATTTGATATAAAGTCTATGTAATAAATAATATTTATTAAAATTCATTAATAATAATAATAATAAAATATCCAATTCCCTGTTGAGAGTGTCCAATCACAGAGACAAGTGTGCAGCGGACAGTTATGGATGGACCAGCCCTCAGACATGTGCTCACCGTCTCACGCTCGAGCAGTAATGGTCCTCGGGGCAGGCGATCCTACAATAGAGGAGATTGTAGTTAAGCGCGCAATAAATGTGAGCCAGTCCATTCGATATTCGTGGGTGATGGTGAAGGTTGGTGCTTTGGCTTTCACAGACGAGCAGAAGCAAGCTCTCAAGCCTTGACTTAAGCTATGCCGATAGGAGACGAGGTGGGTGCAAGTACAGTCGAGCAGTTGTGGCTGGATTCTGAATGCTGGGAGGAATCCTAGCAACAGCAAGAACATGCTGCACTAGGAGACAAGTGAAGGTGGTGAGGATGAATTCTCAGCGGAGGAAGCACCTCTTGACGGGTGGTTTTGGTGTTCAGCCCGGACGACAAAAGACAGTAAGTGGGGGCGACAAAAGATAGTTAGTGGATTGCGCAGGAAGGGTCCTTCCCCGACCAGGCCCAGGGTGGTTCTGCCTTGGGCTTACTGAGCACTCAGGTTCTATTGCGATTAACATCTGTGGGTGGTGGTGAATTCGTACCTCATCTGAGGCAATGTTGCGGCTGGTTGTGGTATTGTGTCTCTCATCCACGGTGCTCGGGAAGTGGTCAGTGATAAACTCTGCCATTGTTGTGGGGACAGTGCAGGGGTTTTAGGGGCTACTGGACATAGAGTGACTTGGCATTGCAGCCCAGCAAAGGGTGGGGGAATGTTAGACGACTACATGCCGCGCAAGTGAGGCTGGGCATGGCGTGGAGGTCTTGGACACGGCATGGAAAATTGCGAGGTATCTGGGGACTCAATTTCACACTCGGAATCTACCGAGATTCAGCATTCGATGGCGGCCATGGCAGTATCTCTGACTCAGTCACTGGGCCAGGTTGAGGGTCCGGCCACCCTTGAAGCAATTTCTGCCCAACTCCAGTAGATCCAGCTCAACCTAGACACTTTGCGTGAACAAAGGTATGATGATCGTAATTAACTTGTGGCCTACATTAATGATATTCAAAACTTGCAGAATGATACCCTTGAAGCTCTAGAGAGTCTGTGTCATCTTCTGAGGTGCTCTCATGAACACCTCCGAGCTTTAGAGGCCCAAGTGGACCATATTAACTACCATATGCACAATCAAGGATGCATCTTCGTGGCTCCTCCAGCAGGTCCCTTGCACCCTCCTCCATGATGAAAATATTGTTTTGGTTGTTTTGTAATTTTGTGCGTCTAATAACCAAGAGCATCGTATGCCTTGGCAAACACCCAAGTCTTTCTAGGCATTGCATGCCTTCTGGGCTGCCTGAATTTAATACAGCTATGCTGGCTTCTACTGTAAATTTTGATATGATAATATAAAGTAGACTTTGACCGACAATATATATATATATATATATATATATATATATATATATATATATATAATTGAACATAATAAAATATAATATGAGATAATATGTATGATAGTGGATTGCCATATATTACATAAAATGTGATATTTTATGCGATCTTATTTATATAGTAGTTGATTGTCATATATTACATAAATTAACAAGATTAATAGTTGCAATGCAGTGTAGTCCGGCCTCTACCACTAATTTATATATTAAAGCAATGTGGGGTACATGTTTTGTCATTATTCGTCCATCTGCACTATGCATAAAATATGGTATATATGTTGTTATTGTCGCGTTTGCATTCCGCATTGCGCAGAATGGAAGTCGACTCTGCGTATTTTTGAATGTATTTTCGCATTCTGCATATGTGACTGATGAAAAAAATCTCTTAGAATTTCTAATACATTGTTCAAAGTGCGGAGTTGCAGATTAAGACCATGCTTCTTTTTGCAAGGTTCACATTTTGTTGTGTCAGCATTTGGGAAATCTTTCATTATTTACACATTCACATCCTCATATTTCGTACAACGAAAACCATATTGAGAAATATTATATAAGTGCAAGTTCCTCCATTGTGTGGAGTTCAGAAATTCATATTAAGCATATACTGAGGAATACTAAGCTGGAAAATTACAATCTTCCTTGTGCAGATTGATACATTGTGTGGAGCCTCGAGATTCATATGAAGCAAACACTTAGCAATATTACATATTAGTTACATATCAGTTTTATGAGAAATATTATATATCATATATTAAGAAAATACTGAGAAATAATATATATCATCTTATTTGTGAGGAGAGAAATGTATATGGAAGTGCTACAATTCGCCCATTGTGTGAAGTTCAAGAATTCATATTAAGCATATAACGAGGAATACTAAGCCCGAAAAATTACAATCTTCCTTGTGTGGATTGATACATTGTACGTAGTGTCGAGATTCATATTAAGAAAATATTGTGTAATATTATATATTAGTAGTTATTGTCAAATCTGCATTCTACATTTTATTTTTCGCATAATGAAAGATGACTCCATGTAGTTTTTTCCGCACTTCTGCATTCTACACATGTGACCAGCGAAAAAATGCCTTAGAATTTTTTATACATTATTCGAAGTGTGGAGTTGCAAATTAAGGCTATGCTCCTCTCTGCAAGATTCACATTTTTTTGTGTTTTCATTTCGGCAATATGTCGTTATTTACATGTTTACTTCTTCATATTTTGTACAACGTAACCAGTGAACAAAATGTCTTAGAATTTTTGATACATTATTCGAAATGTGGAGTTGCAGATTAAGGTCATGCTTATTTCTGCAGGGTTTGCATTTTTTCGTGTCTACATTTCGAAAAATTGTCGTTACTTACTCGTTGGCATCTTTGTATTCCATACAACGAAAACCATAATGAGGAATATTATATATCTTATATTGAGAAAAAATTGAGAAATATTATATATCAGTTTATTTGTGTGGATGGGAATGTATGCGAAAGTGTAAGTTCTTCCATTGTGCAGAGTTTAGAAATTAAATATTGAGTAACATTATATATCAATTAACTTGTGTGGAGGGAAATGTATGCAGAAGTGAAACTTTTTCCATTTTGCGGAGTTCAAAATTTAAATACTGAGAAACATTATATCATTTTATATGTGTGGAGGGGAATGTATGTATAAGTGCAAGTTCATCCATTGTGCGGAGTTCAAAATTTCATATTAAGTATATATTGAGGAATATTAAGCCCAAAAAATTACAATCTTCCTTGTGTGGATTGATACATTGTGTGAAGTGTCAAAATTCATATGAAATAAATACTAAGAAATATTACATATCAGTTCGGAAATGAATTTCTTATGCGTACAATTAAAGGTTTATTGAGCTATTTCCGCACAATGAAAGCTTATCCACGTTGTGCACATTAAAATCCATTTTTGCATAGATTTGTCCATTTATCCAATTGCACTAGGAAATGTAGAAATAGCTTTGATTGTGAGAAAAAAGTTTTCAATGTGCATAATGTTAGAAAAGATAAATTTTCTGTTGGGATCGTAATTGTGAACCTTGGTATTGGAGGTTAAATAGCTAAGGTGTGGGGGGGAGAGGGAGGGGTGGGGCTAAATAGGTATGCGGAGGAAGGAGAAAGAGTGTGTGAAAAGTGTGGTGTTACATCGTCATATGCCCATTCTACACACACAATTTCTCCGTACACTCTTTCTCCTTCCTCTGCATATCACAAAATTAGAATTTTAGTGTTGATGCCTCAAATCTCAAAAGGTATGCTTGTCTTTAATTACTTGTTATTTTCAAGAGTAGGCAATCACACAATCAGTCCATAGAGAGAAAGTAGAAGCAAGTTCCCCCCGGCTTTAAGAAGGCAGGCTCGTTTAATCGTGAAGGCATCAACCATCTTTCCACTTCCATGTTTCGAGTTCAAGTGCAGGAGAAAGAGTGTTGGACAAGTGTGGCAGAAAAAGTGTGCAGGAAGTGCGAGAGCAAGGACGATATCGAGTCAAGTTTTTTTCCTCTGCATTCCATATAAGGATAATTTAACACTGTAGGATAAATTTACTTAGCAAGAGAAAGTGCTCAAAAAATGTCACATTTTAAATTAAATAATATTATGACTTATATTAATGTGCTTATATTATTGTGCGGAGGTGTGAAACAAGTAATGTTGATACATTGTGTAGAGTGCTTAAATATTATATGGCAGAATTGACAGGGTTGTAGGTCCCTTACATAAGGGGGGGGGGGGGGGGGTGGAATAATTGCTATTATTTTATTGTGCATAGAAAGGGTGTGCGGGTAGTGCAGGAGAAAGGGTGTGCATGAAGTGCAGGAGCAGGGACTATATTGAGTCAATCTTTTTTCATGTGCATTCCACATAAGGCTAATTTAACATTATAGGAAAAATTCACTTTGAAAGAGGAAGTGCTCATCGAATATCATGTTTTATATTAAGATCATGTTATGACTTATATTAATTTTCTTATATTAGTTTGCGGAGATGTGGAACAAGTAATGTGATACATTGTGCGGAGTGCTTAAAGTGTCCAAAGATGTCAGAGTTGACAGGGTTGCGGGTCCTTTACATAAGCAAGGGGGGCGGGGGGGTTGGGGGGCGGGTGACTACTATTATTTCATTGTACATAGAAAGGGTATGTGGGAAGTGCATGATAAATGATGTGCGGGAAATATGGGAGAAGAGACTATATCAAGTCAAACTTTCTTCCTCTGCATTCTGCAAAAGGCTAATTTAACATTGTAGGAGAAATATAATTAGCAAGAGAAAATGCTCAGAGAATGTCACGTTTTAATTTAGATTATATTATGATTTATATTATTGTGTGGAGGTGTGGAACAAGTAACGTTAATACATTGTGCATAGTGCTTAAATATTATATGGATCCTTAGTACAATTGTCTATTGTGTTTGATATATGCAAAGAAACTGGATATAGCAGATTTGAAGGAGACAAGGCAAGTTATCGAGTGGCACGTCTTTCAAAGGAGGAAGTACTCATGGAGAACTATTAAGGATACATTGATTCAAGGCTATTGAAAACTTTACATTTTTCTATTACTTGTCATGAGTGAAACAATGGTTCTTTTATTCGCAATCTTATGCAATATTAAGTGAAGTATCTTTTTTTTTGTGTAAGAACAGTTGTGTGGGGTAGGGAACATAAACATTGTTCCTTGATGTTTTTTATATTTGTATACATTTATGTATGCCTTATTATATACAACATTACAATCACAAAATACATATAAAACGTAGCAAAAAAATCACAGAGATTGTAGGTTTTAACCCTATATAGAATTACCTGCAAACAAATCCTTAAAAGAGAAAAAAAAAACAATAGTGAGGACATAAAACAAATATACACAAATATTTTCCCATGGATCCAAAGACCGGGACTACCAGATTGATTTTCATTATATTCCTTTCAATGTTACAATATATATATATATATTCCCTTGGATCCCAAAACCAGGACTACCAGATTGATTTTTCATTATATTCCTTTCAATGTTACAATATGTGTGTGTGTGTGTGTTGAAGCATTCATAAACCCCAATCCATTAACTCTAGATTAAAACATATATGTAGTTCCCTTGACTGGATCGACAAAACACCATGGGAAGAAAACCACCATTCCCAAAACCATATGAAAAATCCATGCACAAATACATAGGTAGGTCCGCCCACCTATTGTAGTGTCCAAAAATATTTTCTCAGGGCGCTTCCCTGGACCCGTGTAGGGGGACTACCACCCCCCGACAAGGGGGGTTTCACCCAGCGCGACGAGCATGGGGGGCTATCGCTCCCCCTGTGACCCTCTTGCGTGTGCGACTAGTCATGGAAAGAATATAACAAACAACCAAAATTATTCCACTTGTTGTTTTATTTTCCACACAGGGGGTCACAAGAGAACTTAGTCATTAGTCCAACCCTACAGCACATATTTTTTCTCTACACCAAGAAAAATTCTCAGTGCTCACAAACTTTTTCAATGCATCTGCAACATTCTTCAAAGTGTCCACCTTTACCAGCAACACCTTTTTTTCCTCAACCATATCCCTCACAAATTAATATTGAACATCAATGTGTTTTGTCTTTGAATGATAAGCAGGGTTCTTTGCCACGAAAATTGCACTTTGTTTGTCACACTCTATCCTTAAAGTGTGTTGTACCAACCCCATACTTTAACACAATCTCTGCAACCAAACTGCTTCCTTGCTTGCATGAGTGGTTGCCATGTATTCAACCTCTGTAGTTGAAAGAGCCACTACAGACTGTCTTTTTCTCATCCAACTGACTACTCCTCCAAACAGGTTAAACACATACCCACTTGTAGATCTTCTGTAATCTAGATCTCCAACCCAGTATGCATCAACAAAGCCAAAAATGTCCAAATATATGTCCAATCCTGGTCTTTCTTGGTAGCACAGACCATAATCACTAGTGCCACACAAATACCTAAAAACTCGCTTTAGTACTTCCCAATGTTCCTTCCATGGTTTTGAAATAAACCTGCTCAATAATCCCACTACATGTGCATTGTCTGGTCTAGTACGGACCATTGCATACATCAAGCTACTGACTGCACTTGCATATGGAACATGGGACATGTCCTTTTCCTCTTCTTGTTTCTTGGGACATTGTTCATCATATAACTTTACACCTACAGGAATAGGAACCTTCATCGGTTTATTATCCTGAATATTAAACTTTTGCATTATTGTCTTGACATACTTCCTCTGGTTTAACCAGAGCTTCCTCTTTGCTCGATCTCGTTTAATTTCCATGTCCAAAATATAGTTTGCAGCACCAATATCCTTCATGTCAAATTTGGAGGACAATTACATCTTCAAATCCTGGAAAAATTTGTTTATCATTTCCAATCAGAAACATATCATCCACATACAAGACCAAATAAATAACACGGTCTCCAATTGATTTAAAATACACACAGTGATCCGCTTTTCTTCTGGCAAAGCTAAGTCCCCGTATATATGTATCAAATTTCTGATACCACATCCTTGGTGATCATTTTTAACCCATACAAATACTTTTTTAACCAGCATAACCCCCCCCCCCTGCATGTGTGACTAGTCACGGAAAGAATATAACACACACCTAACAGAGTTGTATAATGTAATAATAATCAAATGAGAATAAATCAAACAAAAATGTGCCTCTTAGCAAATTTATCATTGTCTATTATTGTCTTAATTGAAATGATTCTTAATTGAAACAATTGTAAACACTAAATACACTTAGGCAATCAAAATTAGAAAGATAGTCAACAATAAATTTTGTGGCTATCACTCTTTGTTAACTGCTTCAATACCATGTAAAACGTTTTTCTCTTGTATTTTTTTTCTCCATTTTCACTTTTTTACAATATTTCAAATTAGCATCATGTATAGGGGAACGAGCTTTAATTGTGATAAATGCAGGAGTGCAGAGGAAGCACAACGAAATATTTCTTCACACTTTTGTATTCCGAAAAATGAAATTTATTCAATTTTAAAGACATGGTGTTAGGAATGTATTCTTCACATATGTATGTCTCGGATCCAAATTTTTTTTCAAATGTTCTTTTTCATTTTAATCAATAACACTTTGATATATGCAAAGCAATTGGATATAGCAGATTCGAAGGAGACGGGGCAAGTTGTGGAGTATAAAATTTTTCAAATGAGGAATTACTCATAGAGTATTGTTCAAGAGACATTGATGCAAGGCTATTGAGAAAGTTACATTTTTTATTGTTTGTAAAAATTGGAATGGTGGTGCTTTTATTCACAACATTGCAATATTAAGTGAAGTGCCTTTTTTGCAGAAGAACGGATGTGCAAGAAAGGGAACATAAAAATTGTTTTGTAATGTTTCGTATATATGTATACATTTTTGTATTCCTTCTTCTACACAACATTACATATCATAAAGTTAAAATATAGCAAAAAAAACACAGAGTTGTATAATGTAAAAATAGTCAAATGAGAATAAATCAAATAGAAATGCACCTCTTGGAAAATTTATCATTGTCTACCATTCTCTTAATTGAAACTATTGTAAACACTAAATACACTTAGATAATCAGGATTAGAAATATGCTCAACAGTAATGTCTGTGACTATCACTCTTTTTTAACTACTTCAATACCACATAAAATGTTTTTCTCGTGTCATTTTTCTCTATTTCCACTTTTATATGATATTTCAAATTAACATCATGTACAGGGGAGTGAGATTTGATTGTGCAGAATGTGGGAGTGTGGAGGAAGCATAATGAAATCTTTCTTTGCACTTTTGTATTCCGTAGAATGAAAAATATTTAATTCTAAAGACATAGTGTTAGCATTGTATTCTTCAGATGTGTATGCCTAAGATCTAAAATTGTTATCAAATGTTCATTTTCATTTTAATCAATAACATAGCATTAGATATAATTCAAAGGCTCAAAGAATATGTTCGAAAACTTATAGAAAACATTATCATAAAATTGGTAGTCTCAGATTTGTGCTTGAGAAGCATTGAAGAGTAAGCAATATAGTTACAACAACAACAATTGTGTCCAGATTCAAATTTCAATAACCATAGCCATAATTGAGATATATACGAGATCATATTCAAACATAGTCATAAAAATCAAAATTATTGAACAAATTCAAAATATTATCACTATGTATTGAAAATTTTGATACATAATTGTAAAAGTAAATGCATTTGTCCCAATGGAAACTGGGATTGGGCTCCCATAAATTGCAATACAAAAAAGGCATCTTTAATGAATAACAAGAATTTGTATACAATAATTAGCTAAGGTCAAGTTAAAATAATAAAAAAACTTAAACTATCTAATATTAGTAAATATAAAATTGAATGTTGAAGTATTTGAGAACACTTACAATATGTAAAAGTGTCCATCGTGACTAAGTATTTGTTAGATGTCTATCGGGTTCATGATTTCTTCAAAAAATAAATCCACCATATTTTTAATGAAATATTTGTCATGGGCAACTATAATCTCCATTTTCACATTTTTACTAAATATCTCCACTTCAATTTTTCTAGCTCTTCTTGCAACTATGAAACCAAGGCAAAGTTCTCGTCATTTATTCTAACAAAAGTAATTAGGAAATTGGTAATTTATTCTATAGTAAAATAAGTTATGTCATCAAACTCAATTTCCTTTTACTATTTTAGCTTGTTCAATTTAGATTTTTGCATGTCTCTTGAAATTAATTCAGAATTTCATATGACGTGTGGACCATTTATGTCATGTACAATATTTATCGCCTTTACAAAGGTATCACCTCTTCTAGTGTTTAGGCTATCGCATTCAGAAGTGGTGTCTCATAGTGTACCGATTCTCTCAGACCATCCAACTTCCACTTGCTTTATTCGATTAGCATCTGGAATTCCTTTATTTTCTTTCACTATATCTGAGAGTAATTCAATCCTCTGAATAAAAGTAACTAAATCATTGTTAACAAATTTCCTGTATAGCTTAATATTACTATCAACCAATCCACAAATATCTTAGTTTCCTATTGCAAACGCAATTAATCAAATGTTTCTTTCCATGCATGATCAATAGTTTCTAATATTTGGCATATGTTATTGATGATATATGATTTCACGGCATTAAGGAGATTGAAAACTTTATTAGATCTGTGTAGAGTAGAATGACCATAAATTGGAAATGATTATGTTTGTATTCCAAGTGGAGTGATTAACAAAGGACTCAAATTTAGAATTCCTTCTACCTCTTTTATTCTTTTTTTTCAGTCTCAGTTTTTGTATAAATTTTAATACAATTATGTATTGCCTAGATTCTCATGATCTAACAATTATATGCCACTGTTAAATACAGAATCGCTTCTACAAAAATCTTTGCGGAAATTTAAAATGCGATCACCAATTTCAAACACATGAAGAAAGATCAATCACACATAACACAGATGTTTTTACCGGGAAAACATAAAGCTAAAAACCCCACAATCATATATTATGTATATATCATGGATCATGAAACAATCTCATACAAAACCCTAATCCAAGATCTCTCAGTACAATATACAATCGTCTCACATTGTCATACAAAAATTGGCAAATACATGCACCAATTTACTGCCTCCTAACAGCCTGCCTCCACTGCGCAATCCCTGTTGATCACAATCCCTGAATGAATGAGATCTTGCTTGCCTTGACTGTGCAATCCTCATTGGCATCTCCAATGTGTGTGTGGTTACATGAGTGCACCCACTAATGTCACAACTAATAATCAAACTGTCCCTTTCACCTATCTCTCAACTGAGTCTCCACTGGATCTGACATGCATGTAGTTATCAATAGTAAATATTCAGTTGCATGTGAGACCACTGCTTGTGAATTAAGTAAATAATTAATTCACTGATCTCTCACTAGTGTATGTTCGGTTACAAATAGCACAACTGAGTGTAACTCACTTAATTGAGTTAAACTACTTTACAACTCACGTAACTACACATCCAACTCTGTTGCAACTTCAAATCACTCAGTTACAACTAAGTATTCTTGCATGTCCCACCAACCAACCACTCAACTCGAAGTCCACTTAGCTAACTGATTTGACACTTCAGTTAACTATTTCCAAGTGCTCATTGAGAATAGATTAATTTTTATTGTCCAATTATTATTAAGAGATAATAGTAATCAACATGCATTCTATAAATAGACATGCGATCTATAAATAGACTTCGCACATGCATCTAAAAATAGAACATCATCTATAAATAGAATTTTCTCACCATTCTAAAAATAGACTCCCGCTATAAATAGAATTTTCTCACTATTCTAAAAATAGACTTACACCTAAAAATAGCCCGAGACTCAATCCTAGTGTAGGTGCTTAATTTTCACTAGGATCGTCATCTTGTTGAATCTCAACACTCTCTCTCGACAAGAAATGGATTATCCTTCACCCTGATCTTGTCTCTATGGTATTCGAATTTTCTCCTGGTGAGTGCCTTCATCATAATATCTGCATCCTTATCTTTAGTAGGAATATACTGAAGCAACATGATCTTTCGTTGCACACAATATCTGATATGATGATACCAGATATCTATATTCTTATATCTATCATGAAACATAGGATTAATCGAGAGTTTAATGCAACTCTGATTAGCACAATGAATCACTGCAAGATGTAAATGAGAACCAAACAAACCAACCAGGATCTTTCTCATCCAAATAGCTTCACATGCAGCTTGAATTGCTGCCATGTATTCCGCTTCCGCTGAAATGAGTGCCACGGATCTCTGTTTCCTGCTATACCAAGAAACAGTTGTAGATCTGATACTGAAGATCCCCCTTAACGTGCTCTTTCTATCCGTTGGGCTTCCCGCCCAATATGCATCAGCAAAGCCATGAAAATTCACCTCATCCTTCTATCTGTACCATAAGCCATACTCAAATGTGCCCCTCGGGTATCTCACGACATGCTTGCCCACCTTCCAAAAGAGCTTGGTAGGCTTAACCATCATTTGACTAAGTTGGTTCACCACATAGCATATGTCTGGTCTTGTATTCACTAAATACATTAGCGAACCCACTAACTATTGATAGACAGTAGCATCCACTACCTCTCTAGATGTAGCATTCTCTTTCCTCCAGTTTTCTGGAAGAGGAGTATCCATGGGTTTGCAGCCCTCCATGTGAAACTTACCCAGTATCTCCCTTGCATACTTTCCTTGAGACACAAAAATTTCACCATCTCGCTGCCATATTTCCAATCCAAGGAAATAATGAAGGAGGCCCATATCCTTCATCTTGAACTCCTTTGCAAGGTCCTCCTTGCATGAGTATATCAGTTTCTCATCACCAGTCAGTATTAAATCATCAACATAAATAACAATGATTAAAATATTACCCTCCACCACAATTTGGTATAGGTTTTCATCTGCCTCACTCTTGGTGAAGCCAAGTCTGGTGAAATAGTTGTCGATCTAAGTGTACCAAGCACGGGGTGCTTGCTTCAGCCCATACAACGCTATTTTGAGTCTTCACACATGTGACTCACTGTTGAAGATCTCAAATCCTTTAGGATTCTCAATGTACACTTCTTCCTTAATGATCCCATTAAGGAACGTAGTCTTCACATCCATCTGCACTAAGAAAGCAAGGATGGTACTTATGGAAGAATACCGTGCAATAGGTGCAAAGGTTTATTCATAATCAATCACCTCGACCTGTGAGAAGCCCCAGGCCACAAATATGGCCTTGTATTTCTCAACACTCCCATCAGCAGCTTGCTTTACCTTGTAGATCCATCTTGAACCTACCACAAATTTATCAACCGGCCTTGGAACAATCTCCCAAGCATTGTTTCTGACGATGGAGTCATACTCCTCCACCATTGCATCTACCCATGTGGGATCCTACACTTCTTCCTGAAAGGAGTATGGCTCGATCATAATACATTTTCTCATAAGAGCCATGTATCTAGTGTATCGATCAGGACACTGTCTTTGTCTGCGTTGTGAAGTAGGGACTCCTAAATGCTGTGCAACATCAAGTTTCAGCCTCTCATCTTTTGTGGTACGCCTTCTGCCAGTTCTGATGTTTAGCTCTGCGTGAGTGGACTCCTCCACTCCATGAACCTCCTACTGTGGTTGATCCACATCTAGAGACTCATATTTGGGAACCAAAATCTCCTCTTCTACATGTAATTCTAGCTCCCTCTCAAGTGACAACTTCATGGATTTCTCCTCATTGAATTTTATATCCCATCGCACCACAGTCATTCGATTGCTTGGAAAATACACATGATAATTATGGGGTGTTTCTGTGTACCCCACAAATATCCCAACTTCAGCAGTTAGCTCCAACTTCTTCCTGGTTTTCTTGGTCACATGCACATAAACAGATGAGAAAAAAATATTAAAGTGAGAAACATCTGATTTCTTACCAGTAAAAGCTTCTTCAGGTGTACTCATGCCAAGTACTCTATGAGGACAACATTTTTTCACATAAACTGCAGTGTTGCATGCTTCTGCCCACAAATGCATTGGTAGGCCCTAATCATGCAAAATTTCTCGTGCTACACCCACGATCGTTCTGTTCTTCCTTTCCACAACCCCATTTTTCCAAGGATTATGAGGTGTTATGAGCTCTCTTCGAATTCCTTCTTTGTTGCAGAAGTATTTGAATTCGTTAGAGATGTATTCTCCACCATTATCTCTCCTTAGAGCCTTCACTTGCTTCCCCGACTCTTTCTCCACCAATGCCTTAAAGTCACAGAACTTTGAGAATGTTTGATCCTTCTTCTGCATGAATAATATCCAACATTTACGAGAAAATTCATGAACAAAAATAACATAATACCTAATTTTTGTTGTTGAATCAATCGAGAATGGTCCACACATGTCTTTGTGAACTCTCTCCAGGATCACCAAAGCACGGTTCTCATTTTCATGAAAGGTGGACTTTACATACTTCCCCATGGTGCAACCCTTACATTGGTCTAACTGAGCAAGTGTTCCATTATAAGTCTAGTAGATATTTGTTGCATGACTTTCAAGGCTCCATGATGAATATGGCCCAATTGCCCGTGCCATAATTTTCCCTCATCCCGGCTCACCACTTTTTCTGCCTTGCCCATCATGGCAGCGCAGCCATCTACCTCCATCTTGTAGAGATTCTTAACTCGAATCCCTATCCTCTTGGCTTGACCCGTTGTTTTATGTCGCAGGAAATTTTTTCCATCGTTGAAAACAACATCATAGCCTCTATCCTCCAACATCACAACTGAGACCAAGTTTTTATTCAGACTGGAACATGCATAACATCTTTCAATTGAAATGGTTTACCTGAATCCCTCTCAAAGATAATAGTACCAATGTCGGTCGCACTGTATTTTCCATCGTCACCCATCTCTATATGAATTTGGAGATCTTTCTCCTCCAAGTCACTGAAAAGCTCCTTATCTCCCATCATGTGGAAGGAAGCACCACTATAAAGATACCACGCCAATCCCATTACACTTGAAACCAAGCATGCAGTCAAAGAGAAATCAAGTTCAAATTGCAAGGCAAGGGCCTCACCAGCTGCAACTCCAGCAGCCTTCTTGTTCTTCTTCTTCTGTGGGCAATTAATGGCGAGATTCCCATGTTCGTGATAGTGAAAACACTTCACCTTGGAAAAATCCAGCTTCTTGCCTTAAGACTCGGATTCCACTTCACTTTCCTTGCCTTGGAAGCCAAAGCACAATCCTCTTCATCATCATGCTTTGATGAAGAGCCATCTCTAGTGTTCCGCCTGAACTCCTCCTACACTAGATCTGACCACAATCGTTCCCAATTCGACAGTTTTTCTTGTCCGTTGACAGAGTCTTGATAACTATGCCAACTATTAGGAAGTCCCAAGAGATCCAAGCTCACCAAATCATCATCAGTAACAGTGATTCCCACACTCCCCAATTCATCCTGACATTGGACAAACTTTGTGAGATACTTTGGAATATTGTCACCCTTTTCCATCTTGATCTTTCTGAGTTTATCCTTCAGCGCCAATTTCCTATGGTCATTGCTGCTTTGGAAAATATCCATCAAAGCCTTCCACATAGCATATGAAGTGGCTTTCCCATGAAGGCTTGAGACAATGTGGTCTCATACACCTTCCAACAAAATCCTTTTTGTCTTCGCTACTTTCTTTTTCCATGCGTCAAGTAGTGCGACATCCATCGAAGTCGGCTTAAGAACATCATTGTCAATGAATTCCTTCAAGCCATTATCTTCAAGCACTGCCTACATCCTGTCCTTCCAGGAAATGTAGTTTGAGCTGCCCTCGAGTGCATACTCTATCTGCAAGCCATTGAAAGCCATTTCAATCTTTACACAACTGTCACACCAAGAAATTCTTGCAGCAAATTTGAATTGTTTCCACCAACAAACTCAGCTACTGCTTCAAAATTGCAATCTTCTTTGCTCTGATACCATGTAGAAATTTTAATACAATTATGTATTGCCTGTATTCTCCTGATCTGAAAATTATATTTCACTCTTAAATACAGAATCACTTCTAAAAAAATATTTGCAGAAATTTAAAACACGATCGCCAATTGCAAACACATGAAGAAAGATCAATCACACATAACACAGATGTTTTTACAGGGAAATCATAAAGCTAAAAACCCCACTATCATGTATTATGTATATATCATGGATCATGAAAAATCTCATACAAAACTCTAATCTAAGAGCTCTCAGTACAATACACAATCATATCACAGTGTCATACAAAAATTGGCAAATACATGCACCAATTTACTGCCTCCTGACAACCTGCCTCCACTGCGCAATCCCTACTCATCAAAATCCTTGAATGAATGAGATCCTACTTGCCTTGACTGCGCCATCCTCATTGGCATCTCCAATGTGTGTGTGGTTGCATGAGTGCACCCACTAATGTCACAACTAATAGTCAAACTGTCCCTTTCACCTATCTCTCAACTGGGTCTCCATTGGATCTAACATGCATGTTGTTATCATTAGTAAATATTTAGTTGAATGTGAGACCATTGCTTGTGAATTAATTAAATAATTAATTCACTGATCTCTCACTAGTGTATGTTCAGTTACAACTAGCACAACTAATTTTAACTCACTTAATTGAGTTAAACTACTTTACAACTCACATAACTACACATCCAACTCTATTACAACTTCGAATGCATGTCCCACCAACCAACCACTCAACTCAAAATCCACTTAGCTAACTAATTTGACACTTCAATTAACTATTTCCAAGTTCTCATTGAGAATAGATTATTTTTTATTGTCCAATTATTATTAAGAGATAATAATAATCGACATGCATTCTATAAATAGACATGCGATCTATAAATAGACTTCCCACATGCATCTTAAAATAGAACATCATCTATAAATAGAATTTTCTCACCATTCTAAAAATAGACTCCTGCTATAAATATAATTTTCTCACCATTCTAAAAATAGACTTACACCTAAAAATAGCTCGAGGCTCAATCCTAGTGTAGGTGCTTAATTTTCACTAGGATCACCATCTTGTTGAATCTCAACAACTTTTCTGCTTCATGTTCATCAATAGACCGTGCAAGTGTGTGACCGGTAGATTGATGGAATACCATGATCCTATTGGCTCCATTGCCAAACAGATCAATATATGTCTATTCTTGATCAATAACCTTTTTGTTATGAAATTTTAATTTTTCAATTCTCAATTTTTTGTTTCCCTTGTCATATTTTTCATTTTGTGATGTGACAGGGCATTCATCGAAAATAATGACCTCTTTTACAATTTTCTCCATTTTTTTATGATTCTTTGCTAAACAATAAGTAAGCCAATTAGGTGGTATAACATTGTCATTTTCCACTTCTATAGCTTGTTCAATGAGTTCCCTATTTGTGGGACTTTTAGATTCGGTTGTTTAAACCATATTATGTGCTTTGTCTGGTTTGGAATTAATTTCCGAAGAGACTCTTCAACTTCTCTATGACCTGATAACTTACCATGAACCAATTTTCCAGTGGCAGGAGATTTTCTCTTTCCTAGACTCGAGGATGAGGTTGCACTAGTACCGAGTTTGGAAACTGCAGTTTGTTGTGTAGTATTTACACCACTTTGCTTGTATTTTTATTCCTTGTTAATGTTGGTGTCTTGTGCAATTTTTTCAATATCCATTATTGGTTTTTTATTTTTTGTTCTTTGTAAATCTTGTAAATGATCTGTGAAGCAAACACATTTTGAATTAGACAAAGATTTTAAAAAATTATTTTCTTGGACATTATGAGATACATAAATCACATTATTTCTTTGTTTGGATCCAATTTAGATTAATAGGGTAAGTCGTGAAAGACATGACATCATAATGAAGCTTTTATTGTTGGAAAAATTGATTAATTGTAAAGAAAATTCATTGAAAATTAGATTAGCTTAGTCAATTATACAATCTGTTTTGTATCACTAAGAAAGGAAAAAGAGATTGGATTTTAGAACACGCGTTGTATTTCCTATCTTCATCATGCGGGGAAGATCCAACACAAATCCCTAGACGACTATGTAAAAAAATAAATATATAGGAGAGAAATATGGGAAATAACTTGAGCAGTTGAGAAAATGAATTGTCTGCGCAATTGTGAGCTCAGGAAACTATTTTCTCCGCACAATTTCAAGCACTTATTCACTACAACATTCATCAATCCAGTGCTGCAAATGTCGTTGTTTCTTTTCTTTTATGTTGATAGATACATATACCACTGATATAAAAACGACAAGTGGAAGTTCTGATGTATATGAGAAAATTAGTTAATTATATGAGTGAAAGCAACCTGTTTCCATTCTTTGCTACCTATTTTCATTCTCAATGTTGCTTAACTATACAATTCTCCGCTCCAGTAATAATCACTAGATTTTACTATTTCTCATGTGGAAACGGTTACATACGATACTCTAAATAAATAACAATTAAATATATCAAAGCCAATGTTTACGATAAGTAATGAAAATAAATCTCAAAATTTCAAAACCATATTGTCCATTTACTTTGCAATCTTTTCTTGTTTTAATACCATTGATATGTGCCATAAGAGATAGAAATTTACGATATAAAATTAGTATGAATTATTTGTGATTATGACAATTAGCTTAGATATTGTCAACAATAATTGTAAATAGAAAAATGTGCAAGGAAAATCGGAAATAAATATTATGTGCAGACATGCTCAACTATCTCTACCATGAATCGATTTGGTGGCTAAGTTGGCCGCCATCACTATGTCGATGTCGATTTGTTTTATTTGATATCATAGTATGAAAATGGTTGAACCAAATTTGATTTATGAATAACTTGACACGTTATTTTTAAAGACCATGGTACAAGGCTAATTGTCACAATGCATTCCAGTTGGTTGCACTGAGCAATAAACAAAAACTCTCCTTCGCCATATTCTACATCTGCACACACATTCCCCTTGCACATTTCTTCTGAATACTTCCCTTTGGCGTGACATTACATATTAATCAACTAGTTATTTGTTTTTTCTTATTAAATTTTCTACAATGGAAACTTTGGTTTATGTATATATCGGATATGAATACTCACAATATACAAAATCAAAGATTGCAATTGTTAAAAATGGAAGTTGCCTTCCGCATCCATGATTTATGACAATTCTTTTTTCCAAATAATGCTACCAATCATGAATTAATATTTTATGTCAATAGTTTTATGTTCAATGTGTTCATCTATTTGTTTGAAATCAAATACTTTTGGAACACACTTCGTATTTGTCATTTTTCTTCTTCAAATCTTAATGTTATTCTTCTCCTCTATTGTTTAGTTCACACCCTATCTATACACTCTCGATTACTGGAAGCCCCCATGGATAAAAGCAAGTGAGTTAATCATATGAATGAAAATAAAATTTTTCGTTTAACTATATATTTCTTGATATTTATGTAATAAGTAACTTTTACTATCTGGTGTGTGAGATCTATTACACAAAAAAATCTCAAAAAATAGTAATTGAAAATACTAAAGTGGACATTTACGGGTAGTGGAAATAAATCTCGAAAGTCCAAAATTATCTTGTTCTTTTATTTTGCAAGCCGTTATTACTTTAAGATCTTCAATATAAATGTGCTATGTAGAAGAATATTACGAACTGAACTAAATGTGAATTCACTGTCATCATGACCATTGTTGTACATCCTGTCAATACAATGGCGTAGAAATATTGTGCGTAGATGTAATCAGCTAGCTCTAGCACATAATGATTTCATGGTTGTGCTAGTGTTTTCTACATGGCACCACCTCTCGTTATTGCAATTTTTTTTTATAGATACTCAACACAAGGTGCATAATGGACTGGTTATGTGTTGATTAGCCGAAAAAATGTCAAAGCAGTTTACATTTAATTTTTTAATGTTGAATGCAAAGTGCTCTGCACATTTTTTCTTTGTTTACAAATACTTGCACTATCACATATGTTGTATTATGTCTATACAGGTTTAAGAAGTATATTTAGATTTAGGTACAGTGTATAATTTTCTAATTGTAGAAGTAAACCTTAATTATTTCTAATAGACATTAATGCATACCGCAAAACATTAATTAAGTTTATGTAACATTTCGCATGTGTCAAAAAATCATGAAAAGTGATGCCTTGCAGACATACACACAGAGAGAAAGAAAAATAAATATGCCACGACTTTGATTTGTGTTGTTGGAAAATTTGTACGGAGATGTGAAAAGCACGACGTAAAGGTTCTTCCACACATAATCCTTTTCTACACAATCATTATTTCAGGCACTGAAAACACCTTACCTTTCACATTTAAATGGTAATTAATTTGGTGTGAACGAATTTCCATTGCATCATTGTTTTGTTGTATTATTGTACAACATAGTGATTTAGCCTAAATTGGAGTTCGATGTATATAGAAATATTTGTATATCTGAGTTTGATGTATATAGAAATAATTAGTCACAATTAATCCCTCCTTACACCATTATACTCAAGATGTTGGATCTCCATTTGTTGATCCCATGGTTTTGGTATCTTCTTTGAAGTATTTCCTTCGTTATGACCACTTTATCACACACACCTATGGATTAATGGGTCTAAGTAGGAAATATCACTAATAGGATTGTTGATCTAATCATCCATAACATAAGTGAGGTAACTTGTTTTCAAATCTTAAGCTAGTTAGAAATTTGAAGGCGAGTTTTGTGTGGAGTATTTCAATGCCCCCCTCGCAATAAATATGGTCCATTGTGATGTGTTAATAGTTTTATGTCCCTAATAATGTTGCTCTCACTTAATCTTGAGAGGCTTTTTTAGGTGTCAACACACATGTAGCGAATATCCCTTGAGGGATGGTTTGACTCCTTTCCAAAGGGAACTTTTCCCTATTCTAAGAGAAAATATGAACTTGTGGCCCCAACATTACCTCGCCAAAGATGAATTCTAGGCCATGAGAAACTTCTACATGAATATACACCTCTTGTTCCTCCAAATGTTGACATGGTGAACTTGAAATTTTAGGCATTAGACTATTTGATGATATGCCTAGATGGACCCATGATGCCCCTAGGTTGGGCTTGACCCTATTTTATGGATGATACCTTGTTTTGGAGCCTAGATGGGGATGGATGTCATTGAGATTACATGTGATGGATAGAAAATTCTTTCTTGATGCTAATGCTTGCTCTAGATGGTGCCACGACACTCCTACATTCCTTGGAAGGGTGAATTAGGCCCCTTGATGGATGATTTAATGGTGGAGGAGGTGCCTTTTGGAGATGTACACATGCACTTTGATGATATTTCAGAGTAAGGAGCATTCTTGGACCACTTCATCACTTACTTGTTGTATTATTTACCATTCTTGTAAGATTATGTCATGGTGGATAATATTTGTTCCCATACATGTGGGATATTTTGGCATTTTATTATATTTTAATGTTATCTTAAGCCTAACTTGTAACCTTTGACCTAGTTGAATGCTCAAGTAAAAAAATAAATAAATAAAATAGGGATTTTACTTGTATCATTAGTGAAATGAGACTTGGTTCCCCTTGTATAAATAGAGGAGATTATCATTCACTTATTCATCATCATCATCATTCATCACACTTCTCTCTTTTTAGAAGTGCACGCTACCTATTGGTCTCTTTCTACCTAGATGCAATGTGATTTTGTGGAGTTAATTGTCTTTTGAAGGGAAATTTTGCATGGGGAGACTTCTTTAGGATTGATTCAAGAGATTATTGTGTAATATTATAATTTTATTATTGATTTCCTTTTATCTTGTATGATATATTATGTGATTTAGGTTTTATACGTGTGCCATGTTAAAATTGCAATTTTTTCCTTGAAATCTTGATTCTTCATGGTATGTAAAATTTGTTTCCTCGAATCCTTCAAGAGAACTGTGATTTATGCATATCTTGAAGTTAAATCTTCCATCTAAGGAAGTCACTATGGTTTCTAATTAGAGATAATATTTCTCTCACCCTCTTCATCAAATCCCTCTTTAAATATTTTTTCCTAAAAGACCGCATTGCTCAATTATATCAACACACTAATCTAGTAGGTGTTGATCAAACCCTATATTTTATATTTTTCTCTCTTTTCTTGCTAAATATGAATAGGGTTATGTTCAATTTGCATTTTCATTAACTTTGTATTCATATGTTATTTCCCTATTTAAAGGATTTCATTTAATAACTTGAAAAGGATAAAATGTAGCATTATTTGCATGTTAAAACCCTAAAATAAAGCTAACATAGTCATCATTATTGTTGTTTTATGCATGTTTCAGCCATAATATTTCATTATTTTCCCTTAATTGTTTGGTGTGGAGCCTGATTATCTTCCTAATTTAAAGGTCTTGTTTGAGTTGGGTGTATACCCCAGGAAGACTATACACCCCTCCATGCGGGTGGGGGGGACTTATGGTTGGGGGATATGGGGGCTAGCGGGCCCTCAACAAGGGTTCGAGGGCATCGCCCCTGAAGCTAAAAATAGATGAAATTTTTCATTGTAAAATGTTGTAATTTCTTATTCAATCTAGGATGTTCATTAGGCAAATGATTTGATGTTAGGAGTTATGTTAATTTAGGGTTTTTTCCATAGAAAGAATCCTCAATTTATATGAGGGAATTGCATTGCGACTGTGAATTAATTATTCTGAGCAAGAAAGAGAGAGGAAATTGTGTGAGAGTGAAGAGAAAATTACATGGGATTTGTTGTAGGTTGTATGTATTTTTTTGTTTTTGATAATATAAAAGGAAGGACGAGTTGTTTCTACATGGATGTAGCCCAAATTTGGTGAACCACATATATTGGTGTCCCTTTTGTTTTATGCATTTATATGTTTTTGTTTCCACAATATTTTGTACCATTGCTCTATTAATTAATTTCTAACAATTGGTATCATATATGAAGGTCTATTTAGCTAATAAACTCGTAGGAGTGAAGGATTCCTAGTTCGAGTGGGAGAAATGGCACAAGATAGTAGGTTTAGGGTTGAAAAAATGAACGGAAAAAACTACCAGATATGGAATATGCATATGGAATATTATTTGTATCAAAAATATCTTTACCTACCATTAAGTGGAAAATTGAAGAAGCCAACAAGTATGATGGATGAAGAAGGGGATCTTCTCGAAAAAAAGGCATTAGGAACAATACGGTTGTATCTGGAAGCATCGCTGGCATTCAACATTTCAAAGGAAACAACAAAAGAAGGATTAATGACAGCAATGGCTAAACTATATAAAAAAACCCCCAGCCTCAAATAATGCATTTCTTATGAAGCATCTCTTGAATATGAATATGTCAGAAGGTGGATCTATTTTTTATCCTTTAAATGAATTTAACGCGGTTACGAGTCAGTGTAGGGGTAAATTTTGATGATGAAGTTAGGGCCATATCATTTTTGTGCTCATTACTAGAAATTTGGAATGGATTGTGGCTATTAGTAACTCTATCTCTGGATCTAGTACTTTAAATTTTGATGATGTTGTTGGTGTGATCCTTAGCGAGGGAATGTGATAGAAAATCTTCAGTGAGACATTAGTTAATTCTTTAACTATAGAGACTAGGGGAAGAAAAATGGAAATAGGAAGGAGCACGGGAAATCGCAGTAATTCAAGGAAAGGAGGATCCAAATCTATATCAGGGATATTTTCCTGGAAATGTGGGAAGAAAGGACACCTAAATAAAGACTGCAAGTCTCAGAAGGGAAAAAAAGGAGATGGACAACAAGAGAATAATCTTGAAGTGAATGTCACAGGTGATGTGTTGCAAGATGCTTTGGTTATTCATTAGATAACATTATTGATGCTTGGGTGGTATATTAAGGGGCTTCATTCCATGTCACACATGATAATAAACATTTTCATGACTCTGTTCAAGGATATTTTGGACAAGTTCGTTTGGGTGATGATAAACCCTATAAAATCATTAGAATGGGTAAGGTTTTTATAAAGAAATAGAATGGAAACCAATGGATTTTGAAGGAGGTAAGGCATGTTCCAGATCTAAAGAAAAATATAATTTCAACAGGGCAGTTAGGTGGTGAAGGTTGTGTAACTACATTCACAGACAAAACCTGGAAGGTCACTAAAGGATCCCTGGTAATAGAAAAAGGAGAAAAGGTTGGTATGTTGTATTTATGGAATGGTATTTCTAATTATTTTAATTCTTTAACCTACACATGAGAAAATACTGCATTGTGGCATCATAGGATCGATCACATGAATGAGAAAGGAATGCATATTCTTCACTCAAGAAATTTTTCACCGGGTTTGAAGCATGTTTATTTGGATTTCTATGAAAACTGTGTTTATGGAAAACATAAGAGAGTCATATTTCTTCGATTTGGGAAGGAAAAGAAGAGCGAAAAATTAGAGGTTGTGCATACATGTGTATGGGTACCTTCTCATGTATCATCTGTTGGTGGTTCTTGCTATTATGTTACTTTTATTGATGATGCAACTACGAAAACTTGGATTTATTGTATTTGAAACAAATATGATGTATTTGATACTTTCAAGAAATGGAAATATTTGGTTGAGAATGAGACAGGAAAGAAGTTGAAGTGTCTCAGATCAAACAATGGAGGTGAATACTGCAACAAAGTGTTTGATAACTATTGTTCAGAGCATGGAATTCACAGAGATAAGACAGTTCCAGGAACACCATAGGAGTGTGCAAGGTGCATGAGATTGCATGCAGGATTGCACTTACAATTTTGGGAAGATGTTGTAGATATTTTTGTCTATCTAATAAATATAGGGCCTTCAAGTTCCTTGGATGGTAGTGTTCTATAGGACGCATGGACAGGCAAAAAGGTAAACTACTCGTTTTTAAAAACTTTCGATTATGAAGCCTTTGTCCACACCAATAAAGAAAATAAAATCAAATAAATGTACCTTTATTGGATATGGTGTTAATAATTTTGGTTATCTCTTATATGATTATAAAAATCACAAAATCATTAGGAGAAGAGATGTCATATTCAATGAAAAGGTCTTGTATAAGGATCAGATGCATGAAAAGGAAAACAAAGAATATGCAGTGCTTGATAAGATCACATAAAATGTAAATGTGCCTAAAAATCATAATGGTCATTAGCCACAAAAACAACAAGCACCTCAAACACCTGAAAGTGGTGTTAGAATATCTACCAGTATAAGTAGACCCCCTGAACGATACTCTCCTTCATTATATTATGTATTCTTGATTGATTCTAGTAAATCATAAATATGAAGAAGAAATGCAGGTAGAAACCAAGAAGAAGTGGGAGAAAGCCATGGAATAAGAGATGGACTCCTTGATACATAACCAAACTTGGTACTTAGTCAAGTTGCCTATAGGTAAAACAAAATTGAGGAATAAATGGGTTTACAGGTTGAAGGAAGAATATGGAGGTAAACATGGGTATAAGGATAGACTTGTGGTGAAGGGGTTTGCACAAAAGAAAGGTATATACTTTGATGAGATTTTTTATCCTATTTTTAAAATGACTTCAATCATAAATATTTTAAGTCTAATGGAAGCAGAAGATTTTCATCTTGAGCAGTTAAATGTAAAGACAACCTTTCTCCATGGGGATTTGGATGAATAAATATATATGCATCAACCACAAGGATATGAGGTCAAAGGGAAAGAGAAATTAGTTTGAAAATTGAAGAATACTTTGTATGGCTTAAAACAAAATCCAAGGTAGCGATGATCTAAAATTTAACAGTTTTATGTCTAAACAAGGTTATACTAGATGTCACTATGACCATTGTGTTTATCTTAAAAAGAAAAATGATAAAAACTATATTATATTTCTATTGTATTTAGCTAACATGCTTGTTGTAGGGTCTAACATGCAGGAAATAAATGTGCTCAAAGGAAAATTGGAAAATTCATTTGCAATGAAGGATTTGGGTGCTACAAAATAAATCCTCAGTATGAGAATAACTAGAGACAGGAAAAATCATAAATTAGAACTGTATCGGAATGAGTACATAGAAAAGGTGTTGGAAATATTTAATATATAGAATAAAAAACCAGTTAGTACACTTTTGGCTAGTCATTTCAATCTAAGTAAGGAGATGTGTCCCAAGGCTTAGAAAGATATGGATTATATGTGTAAATTTCCATAAGCATTAGTAGTTGGAAGCTTAAATTATGCAATGGTCTGAACAAGGCTTGATATTCTGTATGTAGTGGGAGTTATAAGCGGGTATATGAACAAACCAAGAAAATAGCATTGGATGGTAGTGAAGTGGATTCTCAGGTATTTGAGAAGTACTACAAATCAAGAATTACGCTTTGGTGGTTCAAACATTTCTCTATAGAGATATGTTGATGCAGATATGGTAGGTGATAGACATAAAAAAAGGAGAACCAAAGGGTATGTGTTTATTGTAGGTGGAACAATTGTCAGTTGGGTTTCAAAATTGTAAAACATTGTTTCACTTTCAACAATGGAAGCAAAGTATGTTGCTACTACAGAGGCTAGTAAAGAAATTATTTGGTTACAATGGTTTATGGAGGAATTGGGAAAGAAGTAGGATATTGGCAAGTTATACAGTGACAACCAAAGTTCCATTCATCTTGAAAATAAATCAACATTTCATTCTAATTGTTACACAGTAATTTGTCACCATGCTCATTTCCTGCCCCTGATCCTAAAATTCCCCATGACTAATGTTAGTCTTGGTTGGTCATTGTTGGGCTAGTCTGAACTCTCATTCCCTTTACATTCTTGCACTGTGATAACGCCTAAGTGTTCGGGAGAAGGAACTCTTTAGATCTTTGGTGAAAGACTTGTATTTTCACCAAAGGGAGGCCTCCAACATCAATGCTTGGTTTGTAAGCTCTTCCTTTCATATTTATCAATAAAACATCTGATGTTTTATTTCTATATTTGTCTAATATTTTATGCAAATATTTTGGTACTCCTTGATCTTATAGATAGCTAATGTTCATTATTATTATCTATTGGGTTACATTTGTTGTTTCCTCTTAATCATCCCCAATTATTCATGTGCCATCAGTAGCAAGGAGTGATCCTAAAAGTATCGTGGATCAAGGTCATCATCAACAGGTTCAAACGTAGCATTGGGAAAAAGCCTCTCTATCTATTTTCCTGTCACACTCTGAAAATTAGTTAAGAAAACTTTGCATTAGAAAGTATCTCAAGTTGCTAGACTCACTCTAGGGCTAGAGAAATCACCTCTGTCCACATAGGGGATTTATCTTGACAACAGAATCGGTGACTCCTCTCGGGAGCTTAGCCTCTTAGCCTTCCTTTCCCAGACTGACCTTCGATCAGTTTGATCGATTGCTGAAATCTAAGCTTGTTTAGCTCTCTGTGAGTTTGCATAGGGATTAATAGTCATTTCACTGTGTCAGGTCTGGTTTTTTTGTGAAACTCCTTTTTTTTCCGTGTTTTTATCGACCAATGTGTTTTTTGTTTACATAGTCGCGCTGCCAGTGTTGTTATATATAACATAACCGCATTGAGTTTTATTTCAACACCATTCTTCTTTTCACAGAAGCGTTGATCTCAGACCTAGGAAAAGTTAGGGTTTCCCCTTGATTTTCTAGTATGTCCTGGCCCCTTAAGAACATTTGTAGAGTCTTAGTGACCTCCTTCCTGTGTGTTTGACTTACTTGTCTTCGTTGAGAGAGTGTTTTCGTCTCTCTAAAATGTTTGTAAGTTGGGAGATTTTTCACCATTTCAAACACCTTTTTGTTGAATTTCTTCTAACCTCGTTTGAAGGGATTTGTCGTATGCACTGGCCATCACTACATTTCTGATCTTACCTTCAACTTGGTGTTAAACATAGGATCACAAAGTGTTTGATTCGCAAGTCTAGAAGAGTGTGTCCTTTTTCCAAATTCAAAATAAATTTAAAGTGATTTTCGTTTTAGTTTTTTATTTGGATTGTCTTAATCGTTTTGAAAAAAGGGAGTGAAAAGCATTTCATCCGTGTATTTTTTTTAAACAATTTTGATTTCTGTTCGATTGAAAGAAAAGTGGAAAATATTGTTTTTTTATTTCTTCATTTGTTTCTTTTATTTTAATTTTGATTGCATTTCAAAGTTTTAAAAAAAAAAAAAAAAATCATTTTTTGCATCTTAGTGGAAAAGAGAAATGTTTTCATTTTTTCAATAAGTTGCATTTTTTGGGAAAAGTGAATTCGATTGGAAAGAATTCCATTTCATAGTTTTGAATTAGTTTAGGAGGCATCATTATTTGCTGCATTGATTGCAATTTTGATTGTATCTCTTCCCTAAATATTTTAGACTTCATCGAAATGGAAAGTTTTTATTTTTTCATTAACCTGCATCATAGGATTTAGGTGACATCGATTTTGAGCCAAAAACCGAAACTTAACTCAAGATCAACATTAAAATTTACCAAATTTACCTTGAGGAGCATTTGGAACTAATGAAAACATTTAGTGGTCTAGGCTAGAGACGTGTTCCGACGTTGTAAAACATAGGAGTTGTCGCTAACGGTCCGTGTTACAGCCTAGGGGTGATATCCCGTCCCACGTATGGAAGTATATTGAAGTATGATAAGTATATTTGGGGAATTCTCATCGAACGATTACGCATTCTATGGAATGGACTCCCACGTTCAGTCGCGTATATTTAGGGAGATACAATTAGCTTGCAAGCCTACCATAGGTAACCGAGTCGGCCGCCTTGTTAACATGATACACCGAACACATCATTCGAGGAGATTAGTTGTAGTATGTTAACTCCTTGGTCATTTCTTCTATCATTTATCACCAAGGTGTATATGACAATTCAAAAATACTTGGTAAGCCTTTATGCCTAGCACACCCTTTTTTATTATTTTTTGTTAATTCTAAAAGTAATCGCCCATGAAAACATATTACCTGTGCAGTTCTCCAACCTCATTATTTCTTGGTAAATTGTGGATTTTTTCACCTCTTACTTCTTTGATCTTGTTTTGAAAGGTCGTCGTGGTTAAATCTTCGAATTTGCCTCATCCATCCTCTGATATATCTCAAGGGCCTCCTCCTAAGGTCCCTCGATTTCCAGTTGGACCCTATTAGTCATCAGTATTTTTACCTATTTTGATGACTAGATTCCTTGGCTGAGTTTTCTAGAAGCTAATCTAAATCTGTCAATTTTTCATCTAGAAAACACCTCAAACAAAATTTTTTCTTCCTACCCCTCTCCTTCAGCCTATAATAAGAAAAACCCTTCAGTTTCCCTACCTATCACAATTCAGCAAAGCCTCCCTGTCTATAGCTGTTATAAGTTTGCCTCTCTACCATCAAAATCCTTTGGTTTTCATGCAACCCACTGTCCAACATTTAAAAAATTGTCTACCCCTCTCTCACTAATCACTTTGTCATGTGATAACCTACTCATGCCCAAGAAGCCATTAAAAATCCATGACAAAGTATGTAGGTCTAGGTGGTGATGTTTTAGGAAAAATTCCTTGGTGAGACTATTTTGAGCCAAAAAACCCTGTCTTCAATATCAGTCAGCCATCATGTCTTGTTATTTGCCAAATCAAAACCCTTGTCTACCCCTAGGTCACGCACCATCAAAGAGGTCACTTTGTTTTGTTCCTAGCAAGGCTCAGGAATGTCCAAATCAGGAAAAAAGAAGGAGTTTTCCCTTTCTGAAGAAATATGATAAGATCGGGCACGATCCCCATGAAACATCAAATAAGCCCTCCAAACTTCAAAAGCATATGTTTTTACATCTCTGCAGAGATGTACTGATTGATGACAATAAACAAAGTATGAGAAAAAAGAGCACGTTAGGAGAAAGTTTCATGCTGTGTCAAGCTTTACTATGGAAGTCAGAAAAAAGTGCAGATTGTGGCTAGCCCTACAAATCAGCGTTGTACAACCAACAGTGACAGTCCTTGACATAAAAGAGCTTTAAAGAAAATTATGCCTCATAGTGAAAGTATAGAAAGGAAAGCTGCTTCCTATACCTTACCATGCACCTGGGCTCTGAAAGACTGTCACAGACAAGTTCACCACACATTATGAATACACAGTCAAGGGAATAAAGAGTTGTTTCAAGGATGCATAGCAATGAGCGTTCACCATTTACAAAGCACTTTATTTATTCCTGAAGATTCACAGTAATTTTATGCAAAAGGGATGTACTTTACTGACAGGTCCTCATGAAGCAAAAATAATTATGATTCAAATGAATTCATCAAGGAAAAGTACCAAATATTGATTGTTGCCTTCTATTTTGTATTTTTTCAAACAAGAAAACAAGGGTCACAGTTTTAATATGAATGAAGTTTTATAGTTTTAAGGACCTTCATCAATAAAAAGTAGGGGGCCTCATGGTAGGTCTGAGGGGTCACAAATACTGTGTGTAGGAAGCCTCTTTCAAAAGATAAGCAGAGGGTAAAGGCACAGTCTCAAAGGGCCTATATTTGGAACAGGTAGCTTTCCTCAAAAGGTTAACATTGACAGATCAAAGACCTCCTTCCAGAGAAAAAAGGGCACCCCTCACAGTCCTAAAAAAGTCTCCCTTGAATGACAAGCACATAATTTGTTTTGAATGATAAACATAGTTTGTCTAAAGAGCTACAAAAAGTTTGTTCATGGAAATTTTTCATTTGGTTAAACAGAGGTCAAAAAGCACCCATGCAGTTGTCAAACATTGCCTCCTTCAGGATAAGTAGAGGGCCCACAGCTTTTTGAGGATATTCAAAAGTGACAAGTGGAAAGATTACATTTTACCCCTAAATGGTCTAGTTAAAAAGCAACAGAGAAAACAAGCAGTTTTGTGCTTAGTACCTACATCAGATGACAGTTAAAAGGTTCAAGGGTTGAAGAGAAACTTCTTCAATTGATTAAAAAGGTTGGGCAAGGTTCTGTTTAAAGAGAAATTTTGCAAATGATAAACAAGAGAAGTTACAAAGCTAGTTTGTTTAAAAAACATTCCTCATTTACAAAACAAAGACAGGCCCTTATAAAACTATAAGAGGTTGAAAGCCTAATGTATACATAAAGCGCCCATGCAGTTTGTCAAACAAGGCCTCCTTCATGACAAGCAGAGGGCCCACTTCCCACAGTTGCAGATGACCTCCTTCAAAATGAGAAGATGGTTAGGTTTCCATTGTTAACACTGAGGTTGAAGAAAGGTGTCATTAATAGACAAGTTTGAGAGATACAGTGTTTTGAACAAATGACAAACACAACACTTTTTTTAAAGAAACTGTCATAAAAAAAAAACACATGGTAATGTTTGTTGTATATCTCTCAGTAAGAAGCATACTCATGGCACGAAGTTTAATCTTCAAAGGAGACACCTTTCAAAAAGGGGTAAAACAATTGGTAAAAGGCAAGCCCTCAAACAAAATAGAGAAAAACCATTTGTTTTTACAAACACAAAGGCAAAAAGTGAGAAATCACAAAAAGAAGGGAAAAGGCGTTCAAAATGTTTTAAAAAGAGCTATAAAAGCTCTCAAAGAAGATGTTCAATTTCCATTTTGCAAACAAGCAGAAGAAAACGTTCCTTTCGAACCCTGGGCAAGCAAATTGGTAAGAGTTTGAAGATGCGACACGCCTATGGCAGGACGCGACGCACCTGTAGACATTCAGAGAAGAACTTTACACATGGCGCGACACGCCTGTAGCGGCGTGCGACGCGCCTGTGCGTATTGACCAACCAGCCCACCCGACGTTTAGAGTGCGCCCACTACCCGACCCGATAGCACCAACACAGCATGCAGGTGCTACGTGCCTGTGGATAGGAGCGTAGCACTTCTCAACACACTTTCAAATCACCTCAAATCAAGTTTTTTCCGAGTGAAACTTTCTCCAAAAGCGCACCATACATGTTAAGAGGTATTTTACTATTTTCATCGCCTAAGTTGTTGATTTTGAGAAGGTTTAAGAAACAATTTTGTTACGGAAAAAACACAGTCTTATGAAGGAAAAAATCACAGTTTACTCTAGAAACCACCATGTTTACAAAGATGAAACAAAAAAGTGATTGAGGAGAAAAGG